>CM035174.1:72408550-72920755 GCA_020205615.1 Panax quinquefolius
CTATACTGTAATTGTTTTTATCACATGATTAGAACTAATGAGTCACATGATTTACTATTGATTCACATTATTTACTATTAGGGGAGTTGGTGCAAGTTTGATAATACTTGCAGGACTAAATTAAAAATGAAAGAAAAGTTGGAGGTATTGTACTGTAATTTTTCGAGCCCCAAAATGTGCAATTATCGAAACTATATTTTCCTATAAATAGAAGCTCATTCTTCCTTCATTTCTCACCAATTCACAAAAGCTTTAGAGTGATTATTATAGAGAGAAATTTCAGAGAGAAAGAAGAAAAGTATTCTGCCACTTCACTACTACAGTATCCAGTTTTTCTAAGGTAGGGGATATTATTTCTTTCTTTCATCTTCATGAAGAGAACTTCTGTTATTCCATTCTTTGTTATTATGTTGGAATAACTTTTATCATCTGCAATACCGCATACTTGGTGAAATTCTTCTATTATTCCATTCTTTATTATTCTGTTGGAATATCCTGTCTGTGTGTTCTACGCCGGACCTGGTTCCGTCTTTATTATTCTGTTGGAACATCTTGTCGGTGCAAATTTCGCCTGACCTGGTTCCGTTACTTATTAATCTGTTGGAATAACCTGTCTATGCGAAGTACCGCATGCATAGTGATTTCTTTTGTTATTCCATTCATTATTATACTTAGTTGGTTAAAGTTTCGACTTCTATACTCCATGAAATTAGGGGAATATCCTTGATATTTGGACTTCATCCAGTATCTTTTCATGGAAATATTCTTCTGAGCATTCTTGAATTTTACCCTACAAAGCAGTATCATGTTGACAATTTGAACGTTATCAGTTCCTGGATAAATTAATTCTTGAACTTATTTTATTGAATTCTTATATCATTGTCATCATCCTCATGTTTACATTATGTTGAAAGTCATCTGTGGCCTGTAGTGCATAGATGAAATTGGTATGATTATGACTAGGGATTATTCGGTATAATCATAACCGTAATGTTACAAATGATGTGGAAAAAGTCCTCATTAGCCCGTAGTGCATTGATGGACAGTTTTTGGTATGATTATGGCTATGGATTCTCTTTGGCAGTAGTAGTCAAAGATGAACCTGCTTTTATGGCATGATTAGGACCGTTGATGAAAACATGATTAGCTTTAGCTGTAGTGCATGGATAATTCGTGGTCGTGATACTAAAGAATATCCTTGGCCGTAGTGCAGGGGTGATTCGATGATGTGGATTATTTATTAAGTTGTGTCCCAGCAATAAAAGTGATGAAAAACCTTTTAAATCATAGCAGATAGTAGATTTTATTCCCTACTTGACTCTTCTAATGGATTGCTTGTTCCGCTATAGTTAAACTTGATAGTTATTATATTTTATAAGTTTAACACTGTTGAAGGCTAACGATAAATTATTCTGCATTATCTTAGTCATAATATTTCTTACTGGGCTAGTTGAGCTCACCCTTTCTTTCACTGTTCTCTTCAGGAAATGAGAACGTAGGTGGGACTAGTCGGGGAACAGAGTGATGGTCCTAGATGGTGCATTAGTAGTCCTCACTATTCTGTGAAATAGTGTGATAATAATTGTAATGAGAACTCCTTTTGAGTTTGTATACTCTCTAGTAGACAATATTTGTATTCAAACTCACAGTTTATGTTTTGTCGTATTGTACACGACAGTTATATTATTAAGTTGTATTTGAATTCTGTACCATGTATCTGGCGACTCAAGATGTAACATTCCAGATTTTTTAAATGTAAGTTATAAATATTTATTGATTTATATAAATATTTATTGGATGTCTTTATTATTCTGTTGGAATATTCTGTTTGTGCATTTTACGTCAGACCTGATTCTGTTATTTATTATTTTGTTGGAATAACCTGCCTGTGCGGTCTATCGCATGCCTGGTGATTTCTTTTGTTATTCCATTCTTTATTATACTCAGTTGGTTAAAGTTTTGACTTCTATAATCCATGAAAATAGTGGAATATCCTTGATATTTACGCTTTATCCAATATCTTTTCATGGAAATATTCTTCTGAGCATTCTTGAATTTTACTCCACAAAACAGTATCATGTTGACAATTTGGACGTTATTGATTCCTGGATAAATTAATTCTTGAACTTGTTTTATTGAATTCTTATATCATTGTCATCATCCTCATGTTTATATTATGTTGAAAGTCATCTGTGGCTTTCAGTAGTGCATAGATGGACTTGGTATGATTATGACCGGATTATTCTAGATAATCATAACCGTAATGTTACAAATGATTTGGAAAAAGTCCTCATCGGCCGTGGTGCATTGATGGACGCTTTTTGGTATGATTATGGCTATGGATTTTCTTTTTCGTAGTAGTGCAAAGATGAATTGTTTTATGGCATGATCAGGACCGTTGATGAAAACATGATTATCTTTAGCCGTAGTGCATGGATAATTCATGGTCGTGATACTAAAGAATATCCTTCGCCGTAGTGCAGGGGTGATTCGATGATGTAGATTATTTATTAAGCTGAGTCTCAGCGATAAAAGTGATGAAAAACCTTTTAAATCATAAAAGATAGTAGATTTTATTCTCGACTTGACTCTTTTAATGGATTGCTTGTTCCGCTACAGTTAAACTTGATGGTTGTTATATTGTATCAGTTTAACACTGTTGAAGGCTAACGATAATTTATTCTGCATTATCTTATTCATAATATTTCTTACTGGGCTAGTTGAGCTCACCCTTTCTTTCACTGTTCTCTTCAGGAAATGAGAACGTAGCAGGGACTAGTCGGGGAACAGAGTAATGGTCCTAGATGGTGCATTAGTAGTCCTCACTATTCTGTGAAATAGTGTGATAATAAATGTAATGAGGACTCCATTGAGTTTTTATACTCTCTAGGGGACAATATTTGTATTAAAATTCATAGCATATGTTTTGTCGTATTTTACACAACTGTTGTATAATTAGTTTGTATTTGTATTTTGTACCATGTATCTGGCGACTCAAGATGGGTGATGTATACCTGTTTTGGGGGCGTCACAGTTGGTATCAAAGCTTAGGGATATGATCCCTAGCTAAGATGTGAGATAAGAACTAGGAGGGGAGAGACGGAGAATTCCTTCGCTAGTATGACCTACCTAAGTTTATTTGGTATTTAATTGGTCGGTCAGAGTATAGGGATAATATGTGATATGTCAATTAACCCTTGTTTTGTGACAGTGTTTGTATTCGGATGTTGTGAATAGGGCTCAATTATTGGAGCGCGATAATGAGTCAGCTCAACCAAAAGGTAACGACCAACAACACGATAATAATTATACCGGTGGCAACGGCCATTGGAACAATGATAACCATCGTAGGGGAAATTATCATGCCAAGAATGGTAACCACTTCGGTGGTAATCATGGCCAAGATAATAGAAGTGGAAATTTCAAGTAGAGAAGGTTCAATAATGATGGAAAGACAGCAACACCAGCACCCGTTTCAAAGGAAGATGAACGATCATCGGTCGTATGTTTCAAATGCGGACAAGAGGGACACATCCGTCCAAACTGTACGTAGCAATCCAAAGCGTGTTTCAATTACGGAAGGGAAGGTCACCTAGCTCAATTTTGTCGTATGGTGAAGTCAAGTCCAGTTGGGATAGTGATGCCAAAGGATGTCCCGAACAAGTCAAATTCGGTAGTTTAAGGAAGAGCATTTTTCGTGACGAGGAATCGAACGAAGTTATCACGGGTTAGTTAATTATAAATTCTCGCGAAGTCTATAACTTATTCGATACCGGTTCTACCCATTCTTTTATCCCTCTTGCTTGTGCTCAACGTTTAAATTTAACTCCGAAGAAGTTAGACTTTGACTTATTGGTAGAAATTTCGTTAGTAGAAACCTTCGTTACCTCCACTATTTATAAATCTTGTTGATTTAAATCGATACTTTCACGTTACCTGTAAATCTTATCTCTTTGAAAATACTTTCCTTTGATGCAATTTTTAGAAATCGATTGGTTAACTACTCATCATGCTTTTCGTAAGGTTGTTAGCTTTCATATTCCTAACCAACCTGTTATGCGAATTCAAGCAACCAAACCACTAAAGTCAATCATTGTCATATCAAGCCATAAGTAAAGAGCCATGGTCCTTTCGTTGTTGACTTCCTTGAGTGGAATGAACCGAAGCCAGATTTTCTGTAGGCGACGTCGTGAATGAAGATGGCAAGTTGATAGGTAGCAATGTGACGTACTACCCAAGTCTTGGATGAGAGTCACAGTTTTGAATGATATTTCTATTGTTAATAAATTTCCTGACGTATTCTTGAAGACTTCTTAGCCTACCCCTAGAGCGTGAAATCGAATTTTGTATTGACCCCAGTACAAAACCCATTTCTAAAACCCTTAAATATTTCTTTACTTAAAATGAACGTATCATGAGCCAAAGATGTTGGCTCGAGCTGTTGAAGATTACGATCGTACCATTCAATACCATCGTGGGAAAGCAAACGTGGTAGCTGACGCGTTGAGTAAAAGATTGTATGCGTTTACGAGTACGATGTTGTTAACACAAAGACCCATTTCGTACGACTTACAAATGATGAAGATAGAGTTAAAGAATCTAGGAACCCACGTGAAGATAATGAATATACGATTAGAATTGAATTTACTCGATAAAGTTAAAGTCGCTCAAGCTACATACTCAGAGCTGATGAATGAAGAAGGTTAAAGAGGGCGTTATTCTAGAAGTAAGAATCGATGAAGAGAGGAAATCTCAACCATCGATTTTATTGGCCCATTTGAAATCCTTGGTCGAGTAGGAACTGTGGCTTATAGACTCGTTTTACCGTCAAGTATGTCGCGTGTTTATAACGTACCGATGTTACGTAAATATGTGGACGACCCGAACCACATTATTAATTTAGAACCGAACGAGATATCGGATGATTTAACATATGAGGAGATACGTGTTAAAATCTTGGATAAGAAGGATTATATTCGACACTCAAAGGTTATACCTCAAGGGTTAAAATTTGAAGTGAGGTCAAGGTATCCTCACCTGTTCGGCATACTAGGTACATACGTAAATTTCGAGGGCGAAATTTCATAAGGAGGGGAGATTGTGAGACCCCAGATTTTATGAATAAAGATTTAATTTTCTCGAAATAATTTTTTTAAATATTATGGTGTGGATTTGATATAATGTTATAGTTGTGGGTAGTATTTATAAATTTTGCAAAGTACGTAAGTTGTTGTATAATATTCGATTGGTCGAGGAATATTCTTTTTGTCGGGGAATATCCGTACGACGGTACATTCATTGGTGGACTCCACAACGGAATTATTGTCGGATTCTGAAAATGACAAAAATATTTTATGGAAATAACGGCTGTTGAAACACCCAGTGTTAAAAGTACAGTAATACTCGTGGTTGCATAGTAGCACACGGTATTGATTATTGATGCTTATGTGAGAAGTCACTCATTATTGTTCAATCGGGTATTCGGGACACTTTTTGTATCGGAGTACTATTCATGAGTTAGTATTCATGAGTTACTATTCACGGGTTACTATTCACCTAAATTACTATTCACCTGAATATTATTCACTCGGGTATTTGGGGTACTTTTCGTGTCGGAGTACTATTCACGAGTTACTATTCACGAGTTATTATTCACGGGGTACTATTGATTCACATTCTTATACTATTAGGGGTGGTGGTGCAAGAATGATAATACTTGCATGACTAAGTTAAAAATGGAGGTATAGATGGAGGTACTATACTGTAATTGTTTTTATCACATGATTAGAACTATTGAGTCACATGATTTACTATTGATTCAAATTATTTACTATTAGGGGAGTTGGTGCAAGTTTGATAATACTTGCAGGACTAAATTAAAAATAAAAGAAAAGTTGGAGGTATTGTACTGTAATTTTTCGAGCCCCAAAATGTGCAATTATCGAAACTATATTTTCCTATAAATAGAAGCTCATTCTTCCTTCATTTCTCACCAATTCACAAAAGCTTTAGAGTGATTATTATAGAGAGAAATTTCAGAGAGAAAGAAGAAAAGTATTCTGCCACTTCACTACTTCAGTATCCAGTTTTTCTAAGGTAGGGGTTATTATTTCTTTCTTTCATCTTCATGAAGAGAACTTCTGTTATTCCATTCTTTGTTATTATGTTGGAATAACCTGTCTATGCGAAGTACCGCATACTTGGTGAAATTCTTATATTATTCCATTCTTTATTATTCTGTTGGAATATCTTGTCACATGCGTTCTACTTTGGACCAGTTCCGCTTTTTTATTATTCTCGCTTGGAATATCATATCTGTATGCGTTCTCACGCGGACCGGTTTCGCCTTTATTATTCTCGTTGAATATCCCGTTCGTGCGTTTTACGCTGCACTGCTTCCGTTATTTATTATTACATTGGAATAACTCACGTGTCTTTGCCTATCGCATGCCTGGTGATTTCTCTTGTTATTCCATTCTTTATTATACTCAGTTGGTTAAAGTTTTGACTTCTATAATCCATGAAATTAGTGGAATATCTTTAATATTTTCGCTTCATCCAGTATCTTTTCATGGAAATATTCTTCTGAGCATTCTTGAATTTTACTCCACAAAGCAGTATCATGTTGACAATTTGGACATTATTGATTCCTGGATAAATTAATTCTTGAACTTGTTTGATTGAATTCTTATATCATTGTCATCATCCTCATGTTTATATTATGTTGAAAGTCATCTGTGGCCTGTAGTGCATAGATGGACTTGGTATGATTATGATCAGGGATTATTCGGTATAATCATAACCGTAATGTTACAAATGATGTGGAAAAAGTCCTCATTGGCCCGTAGTGCATTGATGGATAGTTTTTGGTATGATTATGGCTATGGATTCTCTTTGGCGGTAGTGCAAAGATGAATTGTTTTATGGCATGATCAGGACCGTTGATGAAAACATGATTATCTTTAGCCGTAGTACAAGGATAATTCGTGGTTGTGATACTAAAGAATATCCTTCGCCGTAGTGCAGGGGTCATTCGATGATGTGGATTATTTATTAAGTTGAGTCCCAGCGATAAAAGTGATGAAAAACCTTTTAAATCATAAAAGATAGTAGATTTTATTCTCTACTAGACTCTTTTAATGGATTACTTGTTCCACTGCAGTTAAACTTGATGGTTGTTATATTTTATCAGTTTACCACTGTTGAAGGCTAACGATAATTTATTCTACATTATCTTATTCATAATATTTCTTACTGGGCTAGTTGAGCTCACCCTTTCTTTCACTGTTCTCTTCAGGAAATCAGAACGTAGTAGGGACTAGTCGGGGAACAGAGTAATGGTCCTAGATGGTGCATTAGTAGTCCTCACTATTATGTGAAATAGTGTGATAATAAATATAATGAGGACTCCATTGAGTTTGTATACTCTCTAGGGGACAATATTTGTATTAAAATTCACAGCATATATTTTGTCGTATTTTACACGACTATTGTATAATTAGTTTGTATTTATATTCTTTTCCATGTATCTGGCGACTCAAGATGGGTGATGTATACCTGTTTTGGGGGCGTCACATCATCGGTCGACTGCCATTGGCGCATCGCCTCATCGGCTCCGGCGGCCTTTCATCGGTCATCATCAGTCAATCTCGAAGTCAAAGATACAAAGACTCGAGCTCTCGAGTCTCGATCTCTCATCTGGTGTGAGATTCTTAAGTGTCTGACATCTTCAATTCTTCATCGGCTGAACTATTTGAAACTTGAAAGTAAGTTCTTACTCGAATTTTGGATGTTTGAAATTGGTTGGTAATTTGGTAATGAGGAGATACCTTTTTTTGTGCAAAACTGCAAACTACAAACCTAGTCCCATAGTCTGAATATTTATTTAGTTACTTCTCCAATTTGACTTTCTGGCTTCTGCAGTGTTGAATATGGTTGATCATGCCCCTTATTATGCTCTGTCATGTTGACGGATGAATGTTTTCTTTTTAGAAATCGGCTGGTGGAGTGTTGTTGCCCAAATATGCTCTCAAATTTGAACGATATCTCATGGGGGAGGTGTGCAAAACATATGCACATCTTCTAATGTATCAGTACATATGACTGAATTCAAAAAGAATTACATGGGCCAACAGGCCAAGTCCATAATGCTTTTAAATTTCAAATTCTCATTGTTGGTCTTTGAGTAGGTGAAGTAGAGTCTGGGAAAAAGGTAGGGTCATTTAGCTGTTGACTACTCATTTTCCCTGCTGGCTGAAATCAAATTTATTGAAAGCCTAAATTGCATTATGTCTGTTCATATATTTAGTTCTGGTTCTGCATTGTAATAATGAATATATGTTTCTTTTGTAGGTTCTATTCTCTGCTATAAATGATTATGAGGTAATGATTGTTGCATTAAGTTGCGATTAAACTCTAGTACTTAACATGATTCCATTACATTGGTTCTTTTAAATTCCTTTAGGTTACATTGGTGGTAAATAGCTTTTACAGGTTAATCATTTTTAAGTATCTATTATATGGAGATCTAAGGCTATTAATCTTGACAATTTCTAAATTCTTTTTTAAACTGAATAATTGTGTATAATGGAGCCCTTTTATTCATATCAGTTTTCTTTATTATTTATTTCTCTCCCTTTATCAGTCCAATATAAGGAGTAATTGCTGTTTGTGGAACATCTAATAAAAATCTAATCTTTAATGAAATTAAATAGGTTTGAGAGGGATAGAGCTAGGAAGCTTTTGGCCCATCGACGGGCTATTCTCAGAATTGAGAGTCAAATTGTTGAGCATTCGAGGAGGATTTTGGAAATCAAGCATATATTTGCGGCAGATTCTAATTAAATGAAGAGCACTATTTCGAAACTGTCAAATTTACAAAATGTTAGGTAATAATAATAATTACAATCAGTTACGTGACTCGATTATCTGTTTAGTTTAGTTATGTGTTTTCAAATCATATAATGGGTGTTAAAATAGTAATTTATATCAAGGATCAATTTAGTTTATTTTAAGTTGTTTAAGACTGTTTGTGAATTAGAAGTATAAAATTTTGTCTAGTTACCTCAATGTTGCCCCCGGAAATACTTGAGTGGAGGTTCTGTAAGTAAAAATAAATAATAATAATAATATTCAGTTGCTTGATTTTTCTAGACATTCTCCCGTCATTTATGTTAGATAACAAATTCAGAAGAATCACTTTGGGAATTTTGCAATTTGCCTTCTTCTTCTTCTTGCCTTTTTTTGGTCATTTGGAATGAAGGGGAAATTTACTATAAATAAATTGTCACAAATATTTTTTTAGTTTCCTAGCCATTTTCTTAGTAATGCATCTAGACTTGAGTGGTTTATAGAAGTTTATGTATTTTTTTGTTAAAAAAAATATTATGTTCAAGAAGAATATGGAATATGAAATAGTCATTATTATAGCTGCTAAATATCAGTTGTTAATGTTCATTCCATTTGTTATGGCTACTGGTAACAGTTATATGTTGCCACCACTATGCAGCAAGTCCATCCTTGGTTGCCCACCTTATTTAATCTTTTTATAAAATAGGTGGTGCAGTCCCTTGCCCCAAATCACAATATTAACTGCAGCAACAAACAACACCTATATACAACAGGCTTCTAAACAACCTATTCAACTGGACTTACAGGTCTTGCAGCCCTTAAAGGTTCCAATGCGTGGGCAACCAAGCTTCACTTGGCCCCGTGGGGATTAGCTAAGCTTGGTGTG
This sequence comes from Panax quinquefolius, assembly GCA_020205615.1. Lineage (NCBI taxonomy): Eukaryota > Viridiplantae > Streptophyta > Magnoliopsida > Apiales > Araliaceae > Panax > Panax quinquefolius. The sequence goes on from CM035174.1 coordinate 72,418,287, forward strand.
GCCTCGCAGCCCCTAACCTTTGCAACACACTTCAGTTTATTAGTCTTATCTAAATAAATTGCTATCCCATTAATATTTTTCACGTATGAATACATTGATGCCAACTGCTGTTGCTGTCGCTGCTGTCAAAGATAGCAGCCCTGCTCCCCTATTCAACTCTTCTTCCTTGCTTAATGGTCCATCCATTAACTCATCCTTTATCAATGTAGAGATACACATTTAATTATTACCTAGGCACAACAATTAGGAAATTTTATAGCTTAACTATACTCAACAAGAGTTCAACAACGAAAATATTATTCTTCTCTTGTCCATGTGCACTGCTGCTGTCGTGGACAGCATCTTTGCCACCTAGTTCATGCCATTACCTCCCTTACCATGACCCTTTAACAATATAAAGATACACATTCATTTACTAGAATAACTTGCAAGGAACCTAAAAACCTTTGCTAAACAAAATGCAACAACAAGGAGTACCTAGCTGTTACATACTGTTGTTGCTCTAAAACCACATCCTTTACCTCTTGCTTTTAATAACTTGTGTTCATTCAATTTCTATAACCTCTTTAGTAGGTTATATACTTTTTTTTATATCCTTATTTTGTAGAGATAATAATTCAAATTTTATGGGCATCTTATCATAGCTTATTAATACTACTTTAATAGTTGCTAACAACCAATCTGTCACGCCGATAAAGCGTGTAGCCACAAGTCTCATGCCATTACATCCTTTATAAAGGTTCTTTTAATAACTTATCAATGAAATACTAATGATCGGAAATCCTAGAAACAAAGACAAGTTCACTAACCGAAAGCCAAAAAAAACTTCCACCAATGCTATGCATGTCCACTTCTACTACTGTTTGTTGAACACGCTGCTTTGCCAATGGGCAAAGCAGACCATTTCCTTCTCCCGCGTGGTTACTTTGAGGTCTTGTTTAATTTAGTTCATATATGTATTTGCTGAATATTATCTTGTATACACTGGTTTTGCAGTTCAATTTTCATGGAATTATTTCATCTTGCTTTGAATCTCATTTGACGGTATATGTAGAACTAGAAGAGAAGACTATTTATCAATATTGTCTTGTATACACCGGTTTTGCGAGCTCAATTTTCTTGGAATTGTTTCATCTTGCTTTGAACCTCATTTGACTGGTATATGTAGAACTAGAAGAGAAGACTCTTATGGAGCATCTAGAGAAACTTGTTCGTGAGTTTGATGAACCTTTTAGAATTTATGTGGTCCTTTGCTTTGATGTATTTTACTAATAAGCATTATGTTTTGTACAACAAACAGGATGAAACATGGGAAATTGAGGAAGGAAGCCAGACTAATATATTGTCTAGTAGCATGCAGGTAAAATATGACTTCTTGTTGGGAGGTTTGTCTTCTCCTAAATAGTGAGAATATAATTCTTACTATTTAGTTTTTATGTTGTATACATTTGTCAATTTTCATGCTAAATTCCTTGTGGCATCTATTATATTTTTGAGTTGACAGTACAAACTTTTGAGAGTTTTAGTTGTTATAGGGAACTTGTCATTTTCTTCCATTCTCAATCAGAGAGCATATGCTTTTCTGAGACTGCACAGACATATTATTTATTGATTTCCACTTGTTTAGGGAGGGTGAACTTGTTTCCCCTCTCTGTTCTTGTATCCTATTTGCATCTCAAAACTTCTATTTATTTATTTTTTGACATTTTCAGAACTACTTATGGTGGATTTTCTATAGTGCTATTCAAGGTTTGTTAATAACATATTTGATCCTTCAGTCATTGTATGTTCCTCTAAACTGTTTAGTTTTAATTGTCGATGTCCTATCAATTCAGTCATTGTATATTCTTACACTTTATTTCAAGTAAAGACATGTATCAACTACTTAACTTTGCTACAAGAATCTGATTTTGCCAGATTGCTACATTAAATATGTCAATTTTGATGCTATTAGACAAATAAGACTGTTACAAATTATACACCTGAATCTTATTGTGTGTCATAGATAAAAGACCTAAATTTAATAAATATTAGTTAATTCAACTTTAGGGGTATTTGAACCAAGATTCCCAAAAGTTTTACCAACCAATTATCAATCCTCTTTTGTTGTTTGTCTTTCAAACTTGCTTCAAAAAGTAACTAGCCAAATCATCTTTATTATATTAACCTGAATTCTCACCTTATATGCTATTGGTACTTTGAAAGATTATTGTTCTTTTGTCTTTTTTCTTTTCCTCCTTTTTTATTTATTTATTTATTCTTTAATCGTAGCTTAGGTACAGGGAAGGAGACAAAAGAAAGTAATTTGCTGCAGCAGTTATCAGATGCTTGCTTAGTTTTTGATGCTTTATAGACTGGAGATTTCTCATAACCTGAGAAAAACATCGAATTGTTTGTTTGGGGTTCTGGTAGTTTCTTGTTTGGTTGATGATAATTCTAAAGTAAATGCTGAATCAGTGTCTTCTGCTTCAAATGGCTCCAGCCCGGTATATTCTTATTGATGCAATAAATTTTTATAAATTAATATGTTCTTTTGGTACTAATCAAATTTAAGGTCTTTATGTTATTCATGCTATAAACTAATCTCCGTGTTAGTAGTATACATATAAAAGGCGATGTGAGTTTGATTGCGTTCACACCTTTATCTGATTTCGATTATTGTTAGTACCAATAATTTTATAGTTTTCTCGAATTTGAAGGTTAATGTTGAATGTATTAGGATTGATTAGTGTGGATAGTTGGAAAATTGTGCAATAGTCAGTAAGTGAAATATGTTAAATATAGATAAAATGTCTTATTAATATATAGATACCAACACCTTTATGATCATAATTTCCCTTCATTTTCCTGACTTTGCTATTATTTTTAAATATGTGCAGGAAGACTGCTTCTCGACACCTTTTGCAATATTAGGTATCAAATTTTAGTACGCTTACGTTTACGGAAGACAGGGGAAGAAATTATGAAGTGTACTCTCTCTATATATGTAGATATATACTTTGATTGAAGAATTGTGGTAGCTTTAGATGGTTAATTGTAAAGATAATTAATGATTATGTAGTGGATGATTTTATTAAGTTAATACTATTTTAGTTTTTTTATATTTTTGCCATCATTTGCTATGGGAACATTGAGCCAACCAGGTACACAAAAAGAATGTCAAATTTTGATTTGACAACAATAAAATTCGTTACCAAAGCATTGAATAAGTTTTGATATAGCAACAATTTTTTATACATTTAGCAACAAATTTTCGTTGCTAATGGCATTAAAAATATAATATTTGGCAACAAAAAATTAATCTAATAACAACAGAGAGGATATTATTGCTAATACTAACATAAAAGGCAACATTTTTTATCGTTGCAAATCATATCAACTTTCGTTGCACATATAAAGAAACAGCAACATATAATGTCGTTGCTAATCGACGACTTTAGTTACTATTAAAAAATAACCAGCAACAAACATTTTCGTTGCTGATTCAGCATAATGTCGTTGCCAAATAATATAATCAGCAACGAAAAATCGTTACTAAAAAGTTTACATTCCGCAACGAAAGCAATCTTAGGCAACAATTTTCATAATTTATTGCAACGAAAAATGTCGTTGGAAAATGGTGTCAATTGCAATGAAAATGCATGGTCGTTGCAAAAAAAAAGAGTTCATTTCGTTGCCAATTAGCAGGCTTTTGCAACGAAATGGGGTTTTTAGCAACGAAATTTTAATTATTTTGCAACAATATATTTTGTTGCTAAAGGATCGATGTCTCTGTACGAACGCCAAATTTCGTTGCAAAATATATTACTTTTGGCAACGAAAAAAATACGTTCGTTGCGAAACAATTAGCAACGTTCATTGCACAACGAAAGATGCAACGACAGTAAAGTCGTTGCCAAAACCCTTTAGCAACGAAATTTGGCACCTTTAGCAACGAAAATCGGTTGTTGCTGAAGCCCCATTTTTTTGTAGTGTGGTGAGACATGGGGAGTAAAAGTTAATTGCTGGAATTATCACAGAAAGAGGTAATTGAGAAGTCTTTTATTTACTTTTCATTATCCAAAAGATTAGAAAGATAAATGTTGCAATTCTTCACTACGTAGGCAATCTGGTTAATATTAGCTAGCTGGTCTCTGTTAAGGTACATTGTTAAAGTGGAGGGGTATTTGTTTGGCATCTTGTATTTACATTAACCTTTGTTATTTGGCTCAAGTTTCATAGGTTACCCATATATTTATTAATGTTATGAAGGTGTTCGACATATTTACTTATATATAGACTGTGTTAAAGATTGAGGTTGCTACTTTTTCATTTTCCTCGTTGAGCTTTGGTATAATAAAAATTGCGGTGGTATTAAAAGATGGAAGTTATCGGAAATGATTTTTGAGATGACTAACTTCTTATATTTATAATTACATTGTTGATAGAAAGACATAGTGGTTGAAAACAATGTAACCTTTTGATAAGTTAAGGATATAAAATTATCTACTAATTGACATTTATTTTCAAATTTTCTCGGTGAAATGCGGATATGCTACTTATTATTATTATTATTCTAGAGCTAGCAATACATATGTTGGCAAACCGAGGCAAGTCTTGGTTACAATATGAAGGTCTTTGCATCATGTAATGTACTTTTGTGTCTAATTATGTTTAAATAATTGATGCCGTCTAATTTTACGGGCATTAAATTCAACATATCGATAGCCAACCTCAAGTCAAATAGCAGCTTCAATCTAACAAAGAAGTCCGGTGGAAGATTCCATACTAAGCAAGTAACTCCAAGAGTACCGCATGTAACTCATCAGATATCCATCGCTTCCTATGACCTCAATGTCCTCCGCATTGAAGAGGTCCTAGGAGAATGTATCAGGTCATGCATTCTCGTAACATTCCGAAATTTTAAAGTGTAATATTAAATATTTATTGATTTATATAAGTATTTAATGGATATGTTTATTGTTGAATAAATAATTATTCAATTTGAGTTGATATGGTTTAGTTAATTATTTGTTGAATAAATAATTAAATATTAAATATTTATTTTATTTGTATATTAAATATTTATTGAATTATATAAGTATTTAATGGAAATTTGAGTTGATGTGGTTTAGTTAATTATTTGTTGAATAAATAATTAAGGAGCTAAGAAAATTAATTGTTATGAGATTATATACTAATTTAATTTAATAATTAAGTTAGAGAGCTAATAATGATTAAATGAATTATAATATTCTAATTGAAATTTGTGATTTAAAATAAAGTGTTAGTTGGTTGAATAAAATTATAATTATAAAGGAAATTATAATTATGAGATAATGATTTATGTGTTAAAGTAATTTAATAGATTAGTAATTGAATTGATTAAATTGATTATTTAATTTAATAAAAGTGTGACAAATAACCTTGCTATAAAGGAGTTATTAAAATAAATTAAAAGAGTTTAATTTAGTTTTGCCAAACATGTCTTAATGTATAATAAGTCTTTAATCTAATGATGTTTCATCAAACAAGGTATAAGGATTAATCCATTTGTTTTAATTAGGTTTACCAAACAAGGTGTAAGGGTTAATGGCTTATTTTATTTTGATTAGCCAAACAAGCCTTATGGCTTTTGATTTTCAAATAAAACATAACTGATATAATTATATCTATACTTATATTATATCATTAATATATATTATTACTATATAGGTTATATTGTTAGTACGTATGTTAGAGAAGAAGACTCAGTGAAGTTTATAGAGAGAAAAGAAGAGAGGAAGGAAGACGAGAGAAATTGAGAAATGAATTGGGGGAGAAGAAGCTTGATAATCAAAAGGATAATCTAACTCTAGGATATCATCTTCTTAATCAAAGGTAGGAGCTCAATCTCTTTCTTTAAAAGTAGTTTTCCTCTTCCTAAAAAGACTCTGTAAAATATTTGTAAAAGATGAATTGTTGATATATATATATATATATATATATATATATATATATATATATAGTTTAGTCTAATAATTGTTTGTAAAGGTTGTTTCATGAATTTGTATGTGATTATAGAGAAATTAAGTCATGTATGTATGCAATTTGTGAAGAAAACCATATTACAGTGTTTATATGAAAATATATATGAGTATGGCTTAGTTTAAAATGAAATTAAGGTTTGATTAATTGTTAATATATAAATTGACTATTGAATTTGATAGAGTATGTATAATCACAACCATGGTATTTTGAATTAACTGTTTTGGTTGAAAAACAAAATCACAGTGTTGATTTTCATTGAAAACATCAAAAATGGAGTTTTTCCCAAAAACATTGAAATTGGGTGTTGTAAATTTGTTGTTTATATTGTTGTATGGGTAGAAACATGTTAGGAGTTCTTGAATTATGTTTACATAAAGTTTTTGTATGAATTTCATGTGAATTAGTCTGTTAGAAACGAGCTTGTAGGCCAAAATTGGCCTTTTCTTATATCTGATTCTTGTCGTTGTCGTCGCCAATCTGCGATATGCAATGGCCATGACCAAATAGCTGATTCATTTGTGGCGCCAAGCATGTTCATCTCCACGCCCAATGTGACCCGTGATCTTTATTCACCTTGCATGGCATCCCTTTCTCCACGCACATAATAACGCATGACCCACAAGATAAAGCGTAGGCTATGCAGTCATGAGTCAGCAGAATGGTCTGACAGTGTACTTTTTGTACACGAAATTTTAAGAAAAGTAATGTGATGATAGTAGGATTGTTAAATTATGATTTCAGTATTTTTATATCATGAATAAGCATGTTACTAGCGATTAACTTGATTATGTAATTAAATAGTCACATGATGAATGTATTAGTTATGTGATAATGACTAACTATTTCATGATGACATATGTATGTAGGATATTATGATTCGAATTGTTCGGTTTAATCTACGAACAAGGCAAGTTTTCTAATCCTTTATCTTGATGAACTAATTATTGTTTCCAATTCGATTACCTTATAATGATGCAAGCTGTCTAAACTTTGGTTTGATGTTGAACAAGATATTCTTGTATTTAACTTGTTGTTTAGCATGCACAACTATATATACTAATGTCGAACATTTCTAACGTTTAAATTGCTATGCATGCTTAGTATTCAATTCTAATTAACCTTGGCTTAGTATTGTTCAAGCAAGGTATGCTATAGTTATTCAAATTGTATGCTATTAGATTATTCCTAAAGCATGACTTTAGTTTACTATGATTGATTCAATCACGATTATTCTATAGTATAGTGTTATTGGTTTTATTCAAATACTCCTTAGTTGATGTTCGTTGAATTCCAAATTACCTTGAAAGCTTATCCAAACCAAACTTCCTTTGAGTGCGGACTTGTACTCTAAATCTTGAGATGAAACAACCCTATTGTTATGATTAGGGGTTAACTTACGAATAAGCGTTAAAATGTTGGTGCACAATACATTTTATACGAAGGTCGATCCCCCAAAGTACGAGGTCCTTATAGTCTTATATTTGTTAAAGTTGGAGTTGAAAGATTACTTGCAACTGTGAACGTAGTTCATGGTCTTACGACCCTCAGTGATGTATATTTTCCATATTTTGGGATTTCAGTTTCTGATTATTATTGATAGAGTACTATTCACTTTTGATGAGCCTATTTCGACAGTTATTATTGTTATACTCCTGTTGGTTCCATATTATATCCAGTGAGCAATTTTTTTGCTCACTATTGCATATTTATAAACTCATTGCAGCTAAAGAAGAGAAGGTAGGTGAACCTTCGACTAGCAAAGGAAAGGGAAAAATGTACAAGTGATGAAGACTTGTAATTTTTACTTTGATTAAGATGTTAAACTCTTATTATGTTGATCTTAGACTTTATTTTAAAGAAATTATGTAATGTTTTCCGCATTTGAATGATGATTAAAGGTTAGATAACCTGAGGGATTTTTATTATGTACCCTTTAATGGGGAAGGTTTTATTTATTCAGTTTTATTATGATTGGGTAGTTAGATATGAATGTTTGATCAAGTGAACACCAAATCCTGTGGGAATAAAGTACCTGGATTTGGGGGTGTCACAAGTTGGTATCAAAGCCTTAGGTTATGAACCTTAGGTGGGGGGAAAGCCTTAGGAAGTAACCTTTGAAAAGATAGTGGAGATAACTCTTATCGAGTTTTAAGAAATAAGTAATTAAACATTTATGTGCTTATATGATTATAATTTATGTACTCGTGAGTGTCGAGTAGTAACGATTAATAATTAAAACTTTAAAACTTTGTTATCAGGATGACTAATGTCGGAGAATCCAGTCAGGCTAGGGAGGAGGGACCTCAAATGCCTATAGAGGAGGAGCCTCGCGACATTCGAGTGGTTTAGGAACAACTATCGCCACGGAGTCGACCTCGTTGATAGCGATGAGTTGAAGATGAGGATGATGACGTAGAAATAGATGAGGAAGATCCCGTGGAGCTGCCACAGACGGATGAAGAGGACGAGGAGGAAAGGATTCCACTTAACTCGATAGCTGGCCGTATATACGATGAGGTGCATGACCGCAACGTGGAACTTCAGGATATAGTTGAGGAGTTGCAGGAGATAGTGGCTGAACAACAGACTGCAATGACACAAAAAGACGGCGAGATCCAGGATCGTGAAGAACGACTGACAAATGTCGAGGAGAAACTAGTACAGACTGAAGGAGAGAAAGAACAACTGATCGAAGTGGTCGCTAAACTGAAGAACAAGCTGAGAGAAGAAGCTGCTAAGAGGGCAAGAGCTAAAGATGCTTACGAGGAAGCTTTTCAACGAACCAGATTAGCAGCAAGAGACACGCAATCAAAGAGGATGAAGATGGAAGAGATGGATAAAGTATTTAACACTGCAATTAATCGAGCTCAAGATCGGGTCATGGGATATCCGATTTAGTTCGAGACGCTGCCATCATTCGTGTTAGATCGCAAAACAATGTTTCGAGTTATGGAGGAAGAACGTGATAGGGCTAAGAACTATCTTAATAGAACATCATAGCTGTTGTACGATGAGTGAAAGGTTAAATAAATTATAAATCCCAAGTGTTATGCAACCTATGGGATATGACTATGATGTTGTCCTGAAACTTATGTAGTTCAGGAAAGTAATGTAGATAGCAAAGATGATATTATTTTATGTTTTCAAAAAGGTTATGAATAAATAAAAGTTGTTACTTTATTCAAAGTGTTATGTGTTATGTGGTTAATTCTTTTTGGAGACAAGTTAAGTAGAAATTACTTAAAAGAATTGAATAATAATCTAATGAATGTACTTTTAACAGAAAATGCCTCCCAGACGTCAACCACCACGACAGAGAACCACTGAAGGAACCAATAACAACAATGTTGACGGTAACCCCGTTCAACAACTAGTGACACTACTAACAGGAGCGTTGCAGAATCAACCACAAAACCATGGTACAACGTTTAAGGATTTCAAGGCGGTTGGACCACCTGAATTCCGTGGGTCCATGAATCCAGTCGAAGCACAAACCTGGATTATGGAGATAGAAAAAGTATTCGATGTCGCTGGGGTAGGGGATAATCAGAAGACTGCTTTTGCAACATTCATGTTGAAAGCAGAAGCTAGTTATTGGTGGCAGGCCAATAAAACTCGTGAAGGGACAGGAGTGATGACCTGGGATAGATTCAAGGAGTTGTTCTTCGAGACTTATTTCTCGGAGAGTTCAAAGAGTCAGCTAGAAGTGCAGTTTCTGGAACTAAAATAAGGAATGATGACGGTATCTGAGTATGCTGCGAAATTCAACGAATTGGCGAGGTTTGCGCCATATTAGGTCAGCACAGATGAGCGTAAGGCGAAGAGATTTGAAACAGGGATGAAGCCCCGATCAGATAAGTAGGGTTTCTCTGCTCCATTGAAAGACGTTTATAGCGATGATGGAGAAGGCGATTACTACCAAGGTGGAGGTGGAGGCAAGGCGTTGACAAAGTTTAATTAGGAACAAAAGAAGAAGAAGAATGAGAATGAGATTAAGAATGGAGGTGGTAACGGTGGTGGAAACAACAACAACAACAACTTAAAAAGAGGAAGTGGAATGGGAACATGGGTCTGGAAACCATCAGGGTAACCAACAAAACAAAAAGTTTGAAGCATGTACGACATGCGGGAAATTTCACAAGGGTGTGTGCTTGATGGGGAAACGAGTTTGCTTCAATTATGGCCAGGAGGGTCACATCACCCCTAATTGCACTCAACCGAAGAAGAATGTGTGCTTCACGTGCGGATCCAAGGATCACTTTGCTCGTGAATGCCCTAAAAAGAAGGATGGAGTGACTACCAGAAGCAATGGAGGTAACAATGGAGGTACATGGGCCATTGCAGGACCTGCAACATTAAACAAACCCACAGCCAAAACCTTCAACATGACTGTGCAGGATGTTGTGCAATCAAAAGATGTGGTGTCAGGTATTATCCCAATTAATGATATAAATGCTTATGTATTATTTGATTCGGGTGCTACTTGTTCGTTTATATCTGATGAATTTGCTAAGAGGTTAGAATTGCCTAGAGAAGAACTGAATTTTCCTTTGAACATAGAAATTGCGAATTAGGAAGTAATCCCTGTTAGATTCGTATACAAGAACTGTAGGGTGAACATTAAGGAGAATATCTTGTTGGTAGATTTAATTCCAATTAGACTTGGAGAGTTTGATGTTATTTTAGGAATGGATTGGTTGTTCAAATATGGAGCAGTAATTGATTGTCACAAGAAGTCTGTAAACCTTATGACTCCGTCAAAGGTAGTATTTTATGGTAGCAAGTCGCCTAAACAAATGAAATGTCTGACGACTATGCAGGCCAAGAAATTGTTGAGTTAAGGCTGCGTGGGCTATTTAGCTTATATAGTCGATACTCAGAAGAAGGGTGTGAAACTAGAAGAAATACCAGTGGTGAGGGAATTTGAAGACGTTTTTCCAGAGGATTTGCCAGGACTTCCGCCTGACAGAGAAATTGAGTTTGTGATCGACTTAGCGTCGGGAACAGCACATATATCGAAGGCCCCGTACAGAATGGCTCCGGTAGAAATGAAGGAACTGATGGTACAGTTGCAAGAGCTGCTGGATAAGAAATATATTCAATCAAGCGTATCACCGTGGGGAGCGCCAGTATTATTCGTGAAGAAGAAGGACGGATCAATGCGTCTTTGTATTGATTACAGGGAGTTAAACAAAGTCACTATTAAAAACAAATACTCGTTGCCAAGAATAGATGACTTGTTTGACCAATTGAAGGGTGTTAAATACTTTTCAAAAATAGATTTGAGAAGTGGGTATCACCAGTTGAAAGTGAGGAATGAGGATATACCACTAACGGCATTCAAAACTCGGTATAGACATTACGAGTTTCTGGTGATGTCTTTTGGTTTAACCAATGCACCTGCTGCATTCATGGATTTGATGAATAGGTTGTTTAAACCATTCTTAGACAAGTTTGTAGTTGTATTCATTGATGACATTCTAGTGTATTCCAAAACTCAAGAAGAACACGTGGAACACTTACGTTTGACATTGGAAACACTAAGAAAGGAAAATTTGTATGCAAAATTCTCTAAGTGCGAATTTTGGCTCGACCGTGTACATTTTTTGGGGCATGTGATTGACAAAGATGGGATTTTAGTGGATCCGTCAAAAGTGGAAGCTGTGATCAATTGGGAACAACCAAGAACACCATCAGAAGTGAGGAGTTTCTTGGGACTGGCTGGTTATTATAGAAGATTTATTCAAGATTTTTCTAAGATAGCCACTCCATTAACAAATTTGACTAGGAAAGCTGTAAAATTTGTTTGGATAGAGAAATGTGAAGAGAGTTTCCAAGAATTGAAAAAGAAGTTAAGTATGGCACCTGTGTTGTCATTACCGGATAATACAGGAAATTTTGTGGTGTATAGTGATGCTTCACACAAGGGATTGGGTTGTGTTCTTATGCAGAACGATAAAGTTATTGCTTATGCATCAAGAGAACTGAAGGATTATGAGAAAGGGTATCCGACTCATGATTTGGAGTTGGTTGCAGTTGTATTTGCTCTGAAGATATAGAGACACTATCTCTACGGAGAGAAATGTGAGATTTACATAGACCATAAAAGTCTAAAGTATATTTTCACACAGAAGGACCTGAACATGCGTCAAAGAAGATGGATGGAACTGATAAAAGATTATGATTGTGAGATCTTTTATCATCCAGGCAAAGCAAACGTGGTTGCAGATGCCTTGAGTAGGAAAGGTCGGGAAAAGTTGATGCTGATAACAACTCAGGAGGAGCTCATTTCAGCAATGACAAAACTGGAGTTAGAAATCAAATTTCCAAAAGAATCTGACGAACAACTATTCCAGATAGAAGCTGGTCCAACTTTAGTGGACAAAGTGAAGAATGCTCAACTACAAGATGAAGAGTGTGGGAAAATCAAAGGGAATCTGATTGAGAGTAGTGATGTAAAATACAAGATCGATACCGAAGGACTACTACGGTTTGAGGGAAGAATCTGGGTTCCAAGAACACACGTGAAATGAAAGAAGAAATTTTGACCGAAGCTCATAGCTCAAGATATTCAATTCATCTAGGAAGCACAAAAATGTATCAAGATTTGCGCCGATATTTTTGGTGGCCGAATATAAAAAGGGACGTTGCAAAATGTATAGCGAAATGCTTGACATGTCAAAGAGTAAAAGTCGAACATCAAAGACCCAGCGGATTACTCCAACTGTTGGAAATACCGGAATGGAAGTGGGAACACATCACGATGGATTTTGTGGTGGGTCTTCCAACTACTCAGAGGGGATGCGATTCGATTTGGGTGATAGTGGTTAAACTGATGAAATCAGTGCACTTTTTACCAATAAAGATTAGATTCAATCTTGATCAGTTGGCAAGATTGTACATTAAAGAGATCATTTCGAGGCATGGAGTGCCAGTATCAATTGTGTCCGATAGGGATCTGCAATTCATGTCTAATTTCTGGAAGAGACTACAAGAATGCATGGGGATACAGTTGTGAATGTGTACAGCTTATCATCCATAAACAGATGGCCATAGCGAACGAACAATTCAAACATTAGTGTGACGCCCCCAAAATAGGTATACATCACCTATTCTGAGTCGCCAAATACATGGTACGTAATACAAATACAATCTTTAATATACAACAAGAGAGTCATGAGTTTTAATACAAATCATCTTCTAGACAATATCCACTCTCGTAATAAGTCTTCATTACATTTATTGTCACACTATTTAATAGAATCTGAGAGGACTACTAATACTATCATCCGTCCATCACTCCGCTCCCCGACTCGTCCCAAATATATTCTCATTTCACAAGAGAACAAAGTGAAAGAAAGGGTGAGCTCAACTAGCCCAGTAAGACATATTATGACTAAGACAATACATAATAAATTATCATTAGCCTTTAACAGTGTTAAACTGATAAAATATAACAAACAACAAGTTTAACTACAGCGGAACAAGCAATCCATTAGAAGAGTCACGTAGAGAATAAAATCTACTATCTTCTATGATTTAAAAGGTTTTTCATGACTTTTATCAATCGGGACTCACTTTTAATAAATAATCCACATCATCGAATCACCCCTGCACTACGGCCAAGGATATTCTTTAGTATCACGACCATAAACTATCCATGCACTACGGACCAAGGATATTTGTGTATTCATCAATGGTCATGATCATGCCAACAACTATCCATCAATGCACTACGGGCCAATGAGGACTTTTTCCACATCATTTGTAACATTACGGTCATGATTATACCGAATAATCCTTGGTCATAATCATACCAAGTCCATCTATGCACTACAGGCCACATATGACTTTCAACATTATATAAACATGAGGATGATGACAATGATACAAGAATTCAATAAAAACAAGTTCGAGAATTAATTTATCCATGAACCAATAACGTCCAAATTGTCAAGATTATACTACTTTGTACAGTAAAATTCAAGAATGCTCAGAAGAATATTTCCATGAAAAGATACTGGATGAAGCGAAAATATCAAGGATATTCCACTAATTTCATGGAGTATAGAAGTCAAAACTTTAACCAACTGAGTATAATAACGAATGGAATAACATAATAAATCACCATGCATGCGGTACTTCGCATAGATAGGTTATTCCAACATATTAATAAGTAACGGAACCAGGTCAGGCGAAATTCGCACCGACAGGATGTTCCAACAGAATAATAAAGACGGAACCAAGTCCGACGTAAATGCATAAACATGGTATTCCAACAGAATAATAATAAAGATGGAACCAGTCCCACAGAACGCACGCATGGATATTCCAACGTATAATAATAAAGACGGAACCTAATCCGTAGAAAGCGAATGCATGTGATATTCCAATGTAATAATAATAAAGACGGAATATTAGAAGAATGTCACCAAGTATAGGGTAGTAAATTAGATACCTTGGTTATTCCAAAGAGAATAATAAAGAATGGAATAACAGAAGTTCTCTTCATGAATACAAAATAAATAATACCCCTTAGGAGTACATCAAATAATATCCCTTACGGTAAAAGAAACTGAATATAAGAGTAGGGAAGGAGCAGAATGCTTTTCTATAGTTTCTCTATAATTTCTCTCTCTAGAGTTTCATGAATTCGTAAGAAATAATGAAGGAATGAGCTTATTTATAAAAAAATGGACCCATATAGTAACTAACTCATGAATCCAATTGAGATTGATTTACTTTAATCGATGGTCCATATTTAAAGCAAAATCTTTTAAATAAAATATAATATATTCTATTTATAATCTAATAAAACGAATAACTTTATAAAAGATTTTACTATGCAAACACTATCACGAGAAACTATACAAACACTATGCATAATAAAATATAATATATTCTAATTATTGTCTAATAAAATGTATAACTTTATAAAAGTATTCTGCTTTATATAAAAAAACTTTCATGCTTTTATTACATTAATAATACCAATAAAAAAAAAAACTGAGTGACTTATCACATAAGCATCAATAATCAATACCGTGTATTCTTTGTGTAACTACGCCAGACATCGCATTTTTAACCCCTTGTTTCAACAGATTAACGGTAAAACTTCCGCCGTTATTTTCATAAAGTATTTTGTCATTTTTCAATCCGGCAATAATTCCGTTATAGGGTCCACCTTATGATTGTCTTGGTTGCATTTAATATTCCCCATTAAAACGAATATTCCCCACCAATCGAATATTATATAACAACTTGCGTACTTTGTAAAATTTATAAATATTACCCACAACTATAACATTATATCAAATTCATTCCATAATATTCAAAAATGATATTTATAGAAAATTCATCTTTATTCATAAAAGTTGGGGTCTTACAACCTCCCCTTCTTATGAAATTTCGCACTCAAAATTAGGGTACGTACCTGGTATGTTGAAGAGGTAAGGATACCTTGATTTTATTTTAGATTCTAACTCCCAAGTCATTTCCTCAACATCGTGGTTTCTCCACAAAACTTTGACTTGAGGTATAACCTTGGAGCGTAGAATATGTTCCTTCTTATCCAAGATTTGAACAAGAACCTCTTCATACGTCAAATCTTCCGCTATTTCGTCCGGTTCTAACTCAATAATGTGGTTCGGGTCTTCCACATATTTACGTAACATAGATATGTGAAAAATGTTATGAACACGAGACATACTTGACGGTAAATCGAGTCTATAGGCCACAGTTCTTACTCAATCGAGGATTAAAAATGGGCCGATGAATCGAGGATTGAGCTTTCCTCTCTTTCCAAATCTCGTAACTCCTTTCCATGGAGCAACACATAACAACACATGATCTCCTATATCGAACTCCACATCCTTTCAATGAAGATCAGCATAACTCTTTTGTCGATTTTGTGAGGTTTTTATACGTTGTCGGATCGTTTGAATCTTTTTCGTAGTCATATGTACCAACTCCGGTCCCAACAATGTTGCTTCACCCACCTCATCCCGGCATACTGGAGAACGACACTTTCTTCCATAGAACGCTTCGAATGGAGCCATGCCAATACTTGCTTGATAACTGTTGTTGTAGGAAAACTTCACCAATGATAAGAACTTGCCCCAATTTCCCTTGAAATCAAGGACACAGAGTCTTAATAGATCTTCAAGAGTTTGAATAGTCCTCTCCGATTGTCAAATCTCGTCGAGGATGATATGCCGAGCTAAATCGTAAATCTGTGCCCATAGCTTTATGCAAACTAACCCAAAATCGTGAAGTGAATCTTGGGTCTCGATCAGAAACTATGGATACTAGCATACCATGCAGTCTTACAATCTCGTTTATGTACATACGAGCAAGACATTCAAGTGTATAAGTTTCTCGTATCGGTAAGAAATGAGCAGACTTGGTCAATCTATCAACAATGACCCAAATTGCATCTATACCTTGAGAAACCTTAGGAAGACCGGTAATGGAAATCCATGGTAATTTGCTCCCACTTCCATTCGGAATTTCAAGTGGTTGCAATGGACCTTTTAGTACTTGATGCTCCGCTTTAACTCGTTGACAAGTTAGAGACCTTGAGATAAATAAATAGCTATCTCTCTCTTCATATTGCTCCACCAAAATGTATAGCGAATATCATGATACATTTGGTACTCCCGTGATGGATTACAAACGGTGTGTTATCGCCTCCATCATGATTTTATACTTTAAATCGTGGTCCTTAGAACACAAAGTCTGGAGTTGACTCAAGTATTCCTTCTTCATCAATTCTTTCTTCCCAAGATAGCACCTTCTTGCACTTTCTTCCTCATACGCATCGGCTCCAGTGCAGTGGCAGAGCTTGAGCGACTTTAACTTTATCAATTAAAGTCGGTTCTACTTATATATTCACCATCATCACATGGGTCCCTGGAGTCTTTAACTCTATCTCCATCCTTTGCAAGTCACACAAAATGGGCCTTTGTGTTGACAATATCGCACTCGTACTTGCATATGATCTTCTACTCAATGCGTCGGCTACCACGTTTAACTTTTCCAGGATGGTATTGGATGGTATGATCATAATCTTTCAATGAGCCAAGCCAACGTCGTTGTCGCGATATCGAGTTCCTTTTAAGTGAAGAAATATTTGAGGCTTTTATGATCCGTAAAGATCTCCACCTTCTCCCCATACAAGTAATGCCTCCAAATTTTAAGTGCGAAGACAACAGCTGCTAACTCTAAGTCATGAGTAGGATAATTTCACTCATATTCTTTGAGTTGTCTTGAGGCATAGGCTATGACTTTCTCATGTTGCATGAGAACACATCCCAACCCTTTACCCGAAGCATCACTGTAGACGACAAATCCCTCCGAGCCAGATGGTATTGTCAGAACAAGTGCTGAAATGAGTCACCTCTTGAGTTCTTGAAAACTCTTCTCACATTCTTCGCTCCAACCGAACTTTGTATCTTTCTGAGTCAACTGAGTTAATGGAGTAGCTATTCGAGAAAATCCTTCCACGAATCTCCGATAATAACCAGCTAAGCCGAGAAAGCTACGTACTTTGGTCACTGATTTAGTTTGCTCCCAGCTTTGAATTGCTTCAATCTTTGCCGGGTCAACTGATATTCCATGACTTGATACTACGTGCCCAAGGATCTTCAGAAAAGAAGAACGATTCAAAGAAGGTAAATAGAAAGGCATAAACAAAGGATAATAAGAACAAAACAGATACGGATAGCAAAGGAGTTTGCTTCCACTGCAATAAGCCCGACACTTTGGAAAGAAATCGAGAAGCATCTTGCAGAGGCTAACCAAAGAAGCTTAGTGAAGTTTCTGCATAATATCTGATTTTGTTCAAGATTTAAAATAAATTTTTCTTTAAGTCAAGGTTCTACTTGGATATTGGATATCGACTTTGGTTATCATAAATATAGATTTATGAAGGACCAAGCAAAAGTAGAAAGTTAAACAAGGTAAGTAATCCCATGTGTGGGAAATGAAGCAAAGGTTCTTTGCATATTAGCCATAGAAACTTATAGTTTAGCAATGCCTACGGCAAATCTATTAAGTCAATAAGTTGTTATTGTATTCCGCTTGTTAAAATATTATTTCCATTTTATTGTTGGACAATGAAATCTTTGGTATTATAATTAAGAACAATTGTTGTTCTATTTATAATAATAATGTTTTGTATAGAATCGAATATTACTTAATAAATTTTGTATACTTGACTTACATGAAAATAATTTTGCATATTGAACAAATTAGTATAAGAAAATGAGATGATCATTCAAAGAGTTGAATGTATGTATTTGTTGAATACAAGTGTGAATTATTTGAAAGGTTCAAAGAATTCAGAAGTGAAACAAATTGACAAAGTATTAAGATTCTTTGATTAGATCAAGGAATAAATACTTGAGCAATAAGTTTCTAGATCATCTCAAATGGTTTTCTCATAATGGATGCCTCTCGATACATAATAATTGATTGATGTATCTGAAAGGAAAAATTGTACCTATTTGAACATGGTGCGATCCATAATGATTTTACCGACATTCCAAAGATCCTTCTAGGGTCATGTCCTAGAAATGGTACACATATCTACGAAAAGGTAACCTCAAAATCCAAATTTCAAGACTCCATAAAAGTTATGGACATGGAGGATTCCTAATCTTAAGTATGTTAAGATAAGTGGTTGTCCAACTTATGTGAAAAGGTTTCAAAGGATAAGCTTGGGACAAGATTTGACAAGTGTCGATTTGTGGGACATCCTAAAGTAAGTTTAGGGTATATGTTCTATAATCCTCGCTTAGCAAAAGGTGTTTATTAAAAAACACGATGCCTTCTAAGATAAATGTGTTTGTCATTGAAGGGCTAGTGGGAGGATAATAGATCTTGAAGAGTTCAAGAACCACAAAATACTATAAGTCAAGTAAGAGGAACACAGAGATGTATCTATTTTACCACAACCGAATCATAAATGAATAGTCTCAAGATACCTAGGAGGTATGGATTCATCATAGATGATGATGATGAGGTACGATCATAGATGATGATGATCCAGCTTACATACGATGAGGTAAGAGTTCTAGTGTATAAAAGGGTCAGAGTGGGAGCATCGTGACATTCCTAGTACTATATGTTGATATACTACGGATGAGGAATTACATACCAATGCTACAATCAGTAAAGATAAAGTTGTCTAAACAATCCTCCATGAATGATTTGGGAAGAGTATCATTATTGGGGATACAAATCTATATAGATAGATTTAAAAGGATGCTCAACTTAACCCAAGGAACGTACATTCATTTGATGCTAAAGTCGTTTAGCATGGCAAACTCCAAGAGATGTCTCATGTTGATGAGCTATGGAGTGTTTCTCTCTTAATAGTCCTCACAAACTATTAAAAGAAGAGAGATCGCATGAGTGACAATCATGTATGCAATGAAATATATGAGACACGATGTCGATCAACCATATTATGGAGAAGTTCACTATGAGTCGGTGAAAACATCTTAAAGTGCTTAACCCAAGACTAAGGATGTGATCATATTCATGGTGGGTCTAAATTAAAACTAGAGGGATTAATGCACTCAAGTTTTCGAGACGCACCAAGATGATGTAAAAAATCCACTTTAAGGTAAAGCGTTATCTTGAATAAGTGGTGCGGTGAATTGAAAGGTTCCAAACAAAGAAAGAGTTCTTTGGTTTAGTGATAAAGACAAAGTAAATAGCTATAAATGAAGTCGCAAGTTGATTGTTTGGATTAAAAGTTTATTACGTAACTAAGAATAGTTTCTAAGTCTCATCTTGGATCTAAACATGTGTTGTGGCACTTTCATTTGATTATTAGAATCATTGAAAGATGGGAAATCACTATAGAGATAGTGGACTCTCATGAACAACATTACATATCCATTAACTAAAGCTTATCCAAATGCGGGATAATCGCCACTTAGAGAAGAAGAGTATGAGATACCATGACGATTGGCTTTAGTGCAAGTGGGAGATTGAAATTAGTATGCACACAAGCCAAATCATGTTTTTGATGATAAAGCATATACTTTGTAATATTATTCATTTATTAATAAAAAGTATTAATTTATTAAAGGCTTCTAATTATCTACATGATCTTTGTTTTATAATATGTGATAAACCCATAGTTTTAAGCAATGCTTTTAGAATAATGATGATGATCATTCTAATGATATCTAAATTCTTAGAAAGCTTAAAACTAAAATAGTTCCCAATCATTGGATTACTAAATTGGGGATTAGTGAATCCGGATAGATTGGTACATACGTTGCTTGCTCATTGGATGAGGATGATTGATCTCATGATCATTTGTGTGGAGACACTAAAGCAAGTATGTAGGTGCTTATTAGAGAATAAGTTCAATTGAACGCATTGGCTCGCTAAGGAATACCTAATGGAGTTTTACTTACCTATCAATAGGAATTCCTGTAGTGATAGTAGTACAAGTGATCCTTGGACTTGAGATCATCATAGTATCTTGTGTATGATGAGTTATACTTTGACTTATTCCTTAAGACCCTTAGGGTATATCAAAGGGTATGCTTGGGTATAATAAGTTGTATATGGAGATAATGTATGATCAATAAAGAATCTACCACTTCTAATAAAGAAGAAATGTCCTATGTGATTCGATAAATGACAACCCAAAGTAGTCCTTGGCGGCGGCGTAATGAAATTAGAAAGGAGTTTCTAATTTGCATTATTTGAGTTGTGCATTTAAGGATCGAAATACATATAATTAAATAAAATAAGACTTGATGTAATTCCATGTCTTATATTTAATTGGGACATTGTATGGTGGAAGGATTGAATTGTACGGTAACTATTTACTCAAAGGTTCTTTTATGATTAATATTGAAATCTATATTATCTGGAAAGTCGTTGATCGCTAGGGAGGCTTATCCCTATTGTAAAATAAATATTATTTATTTAAATAAATTAATTGTTTAATTTATTTATTTAAATAAGATTAGAATTGTTCTAATTGATTTATTCACAACCTATTTAATATGGAGAACCTAAAGGGTCACACCATAAAAGGAAGAATAATTATTTAAGAAGTTAATGGCATAATCGTAATAATATAGTAAGTATATTTAATTTAATCTATGGTGATAGAATAAATTAAATAGCTTAATATTTATTATTTAATATTTTAGAAATATTAAATATAAATTAATAAGAGGAGTCTTATTAATATTATTACAATTATTATTATTTTAATTTCTAAAGAGTTTAGGAATTAATTTAATATAAGTACTCTCATTTATTCCTAATAGGATTAGGAGGAAAATTAATTAAAGGAGTTTAATTAATTATCTCTAATAAGATTAGGGAGCCCATTTAATTAAAAGAGTTTAATTAAATAATACCTTATTTAAAATAGGGTTACTTGATATCTTTATAAGAGGAGTCTTATATCAGATATCGAGACTACGTAAGTAATTCCAATGGTTGGAGAGTACGCTCCTTTTCTATAGAGATAGGAAAAACTAGGGTTTGAGCCAATACCCCTTCTTCTTGAAAATTCTTCTTCTTTGGTGGATCACCTCTAGAGGCCATACACTTAGGTGGCTTACATTGATCAAAGGAAGGAATCTACCCGGAGATTCAAGGAGATCGCGGAGAAGTAGGAGGTGAACTCGTACCTGAGGAAGCTCGTTTCTACAAGGGTGTGATTTCATAATTTCTTATTCTTCGTTTAATTAATAATTGTGCATAAAGGGTGATCCGGGTATATGGTTTGTAAAAATTTTAAACTCTGATTTTTACACGTTTCCGCTTATTTATGCAATTTGATTGCGTTCTTGAATATTACAAACCTAACATATACTTGGGTGTAATAAGTTATATATGGAGAAAATGAATGATCAATAAAAAATCTACCACTTCTAGTAAAAGAAGAGAAATGTCCTATGTGATTCGATAAATGACAACCTAGGAATCCTTGGCCAATGTGGAATGAAATTAGAAAGTAGTTTCTAATTTGCATTCATTAGGAGTTGTGCAAAATAAAATAAGACTTGACAGTAATTTCATGTCTTATATTTAATTGGGACATTGTATGGTGGAAGGATTGAATTGTACGGTAACTATTTACTCAAAGGTTCTTTTATGATTAATGTTGAAATCTATATTATCTGGAAAGTCGTTGATCGCTAGGGAGGCTTATCCCTATTATAGAATAAATATTATTTATTTAAATAAATTAATAGTTTAATTTATTTATTTAAATAAGATTAGAATTGTTCTAATTGATTTATTCACAACTGGTTTAATATGGAGAACCTAAAGGGTAACACTATAAAATGAAGAATAATTATTTAAAAGTTAATGGCATAATCGTAATAATATGTTAAGTATATTTAATTTAATCTTTGGTGATAAATAAATTAAATAGCTTAATATTTATTATTTAATATTTTAGAAATATTAAATATAAATTAATAAGATGAGTCTTATTAATATTATTACAATTATTATTATTTTAATTTCTAAAAGAGTTTAGGAATTAATTTAATATAAGTACTCTCATTTATTCCTAATAGGATTAGGAGGGAAAATTAGTTAAAGGAATTTAATTAATTATCCCTAATAAGATTAGGGAGCCCAATTAATTAAAGGAGTTTAATTAAATAAATAATACCTTATATTAATTAAATAGGGTTACCTGATATCTTTATAAGAGGAGTCTTATATCAGATATCAAAAGATACGTAATTCCAATAGTTGGAGAGTACGCCCCTTTTTCTATAGAGATAGGAAAAACTAGGATTTGAGTCAATACACCCTTCTTCTTGAAAATTATTCTTCCTTGGTGGATCACCTCTAGAGCCCATACACTTGGCTGGATAACATTGATCAAAGGAAGGAATCTACCCGAAGATTCAAGGAGATCGCGAAGAAGTAGGAGGTGAACTTGTACCTGTGGAAGCTCGTATCTACAAGGGTATGATTCCATAACTTCTTGTTCTTCGTTTTAATTAATAATATGCATAAAGGATGATCTAGGTAATTGGTTTGTGAAAATTTTTAAAATCTGATTTTATTTTGCTTCCGCTATTATTGCAATTTGATTGCTACTTTGATTTTCACAAAACCTTACAATTTCGATTCTAAAATACACAACTCTAGTTAATGTAAATTAGAAACTCCTGTATAATTTCCATTCACCCTGATCAAGGATTTTTGAGTTGTCACTTTTCGAATCACATATAACACTCTCCCTTTACTGGAAGTGGTAGATCCTTTATTGATCAATCACTTACCTCCATATACACTTTATTATACCCGAGCATACCTTTTGTATACCTTGAGAGTCTTAAGAAATATGACAAAGTATAACTCAGTTTACACAAGATACTATGATGATCTCAAGTCTAAAGATCACTTGTACTACTATCATTATAGGAATTTCTATTGACAAACAAGTAAAACTCCATTAGGGTTCCTATTGTAGTAAAATACTTGAAATACTACTATGGAAATTAAAAGAGCGTTAAGAAGATATCACCAAGATTAAACTGAGGTGTACATAGATCACTATCATTAAGGATAATTTTTGCCCCTCCGATATTGTATATCATCGGTGCAACAAGTCACAGCGGATACCCTTTAGGATTCAAAAATTTTGTCTTCTATAATGTGCACTCAAATAGAGAATGTGACATGAACAACCCGTTGCTTTTTCTTGAGTTTTAGAAAAGATTTTTTAAGAGAATATATTGTAATGCAATATTTTTTATATGAAGTAAAAAACATGCATGCTAATTCATTCTCTTACTTAGAGTAGAAGCCTAACTATATATATATATATATATATATATATATATATATATCATGCATGGTTAAGCTATGAACCAAAAAGGTTTTGTAACGGCTAGAAAATTAAAGGTTTTACAGCGGCTAGTTTTAAAAATTAAACATAAATCAATCTTATAAATTTTGTAATGGAAGGATGTTAATAAATATTAAAATTTAATCTAATGTACTATCTTGACTTTGAAATTCCTTTCAATTTATATAAACAAAAAAAATATAATAATCCCCCACAATTTCAAAGACAAGATTTAAGAGAAATATGAATAAAAATCAAGAAGTGAAAATGCAATGCATAAGTATTGATGCCTTTTGGGCTATGAACCAATACATAGAATAAATAAGGCTAAATTCACAAGAAATAGGTGAAACAATAAGTTTCTATGAACCACATTCCTTTAGTATGAATTTAAACACTTATCATTCACATTACAATTTTTAAGTGGGTTTGTTCAACGCGGTTGGGCACATTTTCGGCCATGCCCCAAATCCTGGTTTCATGAGAGTTTTAGAGGATTTGCCTAAGTTCTCATAAAGGTGGCCCCGCCTTTACTCTCGTATAGCTATTTTTCATCAAGTGTGTTTTGTAGCTTACCACACTATCCAATATGGACTATGAAAACACTAAGAGCTTAAAGCTCAAGTCTCATTCGCTACAAATGCACTATCATCAACCATAGGGATGAACATAAATAAAATAAATAAATTAGATAGTGTCACAGCGATCAACGCGTGACTTGTTATTACCCATATGAACCTAATTCTTGGGACCTCCATTCACATAGGTTGGGTTACCATCACTGTTGATCTTTGTTCTAGGCATAACTCACACCCCCCTCGGTGTAGTCTCTATCAACCTTTTGTCAAGTGATTTGGTTAAAGGGTCGGCTAAATTCATTTTTGACCTTACAGACTCTAGAGATATCTCACCATCATTAAGCAGCTGCCGAATATTTTTATGCCTTAAACAAATATGCCTATTCTTATCATTATGAGTTTGATTTAAAACTCGACCTATTGCAGCTTTGCAATCACAACACATAGACACAGTTGGAACTAGTCTCTTCCATAAAGGGATATATGATAATAGGTTTCTCAACCAATTAGCCTCAGCACTTGTCAAATCCAAACAATAAGCTCATATTCCATAGTGGAACGAGAAACACAGGTCTGCTTGGTCAATTTCCAACCGACAACACCACTACCAAGGGTGAACATAAATCCACTCGTGGATTTAAATCTCATCTGAATCAAAGATCCAGTTAGCATCAGTGTACTCTTCAAGTACAAATGGATAACCTGTAAAAAAGTTACCATAATCCATAGTCCCTCTTAAATACTTAAGCACTCTAAAAATAGCTATCCAATGCTCATGATTAGGATTATGTGTATATCTACTCAATCGATTTACAGCATATGCGATATCAGGTCTCGTGCAATTTGAAAGAAATCCAAGACTACCAATAATTTATGCATACTCATTTTGTGACACACTTTCTCCTTTATTCTTGTTTAAATAAATGTTGTGATCATAAGGTGTGCACACATATTTGGAATTAAATTGTTCAAATTTCTTAAGTAATTTTTTCAGTGTAATGTTCCTGTGACATAAAAATTTCACTAGCATTTTTGATCAATTTTATTCCAAGAATAACATCAGCTTCACCCAAATCTTTCATATCAAAATTCAAAGAAAGAATAGATTTAGTAACATTAACATGTAAATTAGTACCAATGATAAGCATGTCATCTACATAAAGACATATTAAAACCCCCACATTTTTATCAAACTTAGAATATATGCACTTTTCTGCATCATTTTACAACAAATCCATTTTTTTATCATAACAGAGTCTATTTTTATCATTCCATTATTTAGGAGCGTACTTAAGTCCATATAATGATTTCACCAATTTACAAACTTTCCTTACCATGAGCTACAAACCCCTCGGGTTGCTCCATGTAAATTTCTTCATTTAAATCTCCATTTAAAAATGCTATTTTTACATTCATTTGATGAATAACCAAATTATAAATAGAAGACAAAGAAATTAAAACTCTAATAAAAGAAATTCTAGATACTGGAGAATAAGTATCAAAATAATCAAGGTCTTTCTTTTGGGTATAGCCTTTGGTAACAAGCCTAGCTTTAAATTTATCAATAGAGCCATCGAATTTTAATTTTCTTTTAAAAATCCATTTACATCCAATGGGTTTAGCACCACGAGGCAAATCAACTAACTCCCAAGTATGATTACTCATTATAGATTATATTTCATTATTATTTGTCTCTCTCCAGAATGGAGCATCGGGTAAAGTTACAGCCTCAGAAAAAGTAAGAGGACCATTATCCATTAAAAACATTTAAAAGTCATCACCAAAATTTGTTTCTTTCCTTACTCTTTTACTCTTTCTAAGTTCAACAGGCAAGTCTTGTAATTTTTCAGATGTGTCGTCATGCAACTCAAGTCTATGATGAGTAATATTTTTTAACATAGGAAAATTATTTTCAAAAAACTCTGCATTCTTAGTTTCAAGCACAATATAAATATAATACATCACTTTTAATAACAAGAAATCTATATGCAACATTATTTTCAGCATAACCAATGAACATGCAATCAGAAGTTCTAGAGCTAATTTTTCTCTTTTTAGGATCAGGAAGTAAGACTTTAGCCAAACACCCCCAAACTTTGAGATATTTTAAATTAGGTACATGGTTTTCCCACAATTCAAAAAGAGTCTTACCAGTCCTTTTAAAAAGTATTCTATTTTGAATGTGACAAGCAGATAAAATAGCTTCTACCCACAAGTTAGGAGGTGCACTAGAACTAATCAACAAAATATTCATCATTTCTTTTCAAGTCCGATTTTTTCTTTCAACAACACCATTAGATTCTGATGAATAAAGAGGTGAAGTTTCATGCACAATACCATGTTCTTCACAAAAAAACATTTAAAGGTTCATATTCACCACCTCTATCCGATCTAAGCCTTTTAATTTTTCTATCCAATTTACTTTCAACGTCAGCTTTATATTTAATAAGCATATCAAATGCTTCATTTTTATGTCTAAGTAAATAAACCTTAGTATACCTTGAAAAATCATCAATAAAAGTCACATAATATTTTTACCACCTTTTGTCGTAATTGATTTTAAGTCTCCCAAGTCTGAATATATAAGACTAAGTAATTCTGATTCTCTTTCTAACACAAGTTTGCATGGTTTCTTGGTTATTTTAGCTTCAACACAAGTGTGACATTTATCATGTTTGGAAATTGAAATATTTTTCAGAATGCCTATTTCTTTCATTTGTTTAATATATGAGTAATTAACATGACCTAGTCTAGCATGCCACAAAGAATCACACTCAGACAAATAAGTGGAAGAACTATCATTTTCATTCAAGACATTAAGTACAAATAACCCATTATTATTGTACCCTTTCACTATAAATACCCCATTTTTATTCATTATAATTTTGTCCGACTCAAAAATAATTTTTATTCCCATTTTGCTTAGCAAAGACATAGACACAAGGTTTCGACGGATATTTGGCACATGAAGCACGTCTGTCAATGAGAGGATTTTTCTGGAGGTAAACCTAATAAAGACTTTCCATTTTTCCAAAATAGTTGCAGGAGAAGAGTCTCCCATATAAACTTGTTCCTCTCCTTCTCCTAATGGAATATAAGAGGAAAATGCATTTTTAATTCCACAAATGTGCTTAGTTGCACCAGAGTCTACCGCCCAATTATTATCATGTGCCATCATGTTAACCTCAGAAACGACTGCAACAATAACATCTGCCTCAACAAAATTTGCATTTGGTAGGACAGGTTTGTCGTTACTCTTCTTGTGTCTATATTTCATAGCATGATAATCTTTTGCAGTATCCATGACTAATAAAATTTTAGTTTTCCATCTGTTAAAATTAGAAACAGAAAGAGCCTCAATTTTTGTGACATCGGGAATGACATTAGTAGCGATTAATATAGCAGAATCCGAAATTATCCTTAAAATTGTAGTAAAATACTTGAAAAACTATTATGAAAATTAAAAGAGAGTTAAGAAGGTATCACCAAGATTGAATTGACGCGTGCGTAGAGCATTATCCTTGTGACTCCCCCAAAATAGGTATACGCAATCCATTCTGAGTCGCCAGATACACGGTACAGAATTTAAATACAAACTCCATTTATACAACTGTTAAACTGTCGTGTAAAATACGACAACACATAAGCTGTGAGTTTTAATACAAATATTATCTCGTAGACAGTATCCAAACTCAAATTATTACAATGCCATATAAAATAAAGTAGCGAATATTTCAAGACCCCAAAGAAGAATGAGAAGATTACTAGCATGTCTATTCCAATGAGGTGCACTTTTGATGCATTCAAAGTCGAGTTCTCATCACCCTATTGTTGTTCACCAAAATTAATTATTAAGTGACGTATAATATACGAGACACCCATCTTAGGTCCTCAATATAATTATATATTGCATATTATGCATTTTTATAATGTATTGAGAAACTTCCACAGTCTCGGACCATCACACTATTCCCCTGTTATCCCCGCTCGACCCAACTACACTCTTAATACTTGAAAGGAATTGTGAAGCAAAAGGGTGAGCACAAATAGCCCAGTAAAGAATATTATGACTAAGATAATATAGAACAAATTATCCTTAGTCCTCAACAGGGAAAAGTCTGATAGAATACAATAGACAACAAGTTTTAGATCAACAACTGCTGGGGAAACAACAATCCATTAGAAGAGTCAAGTAAAACATAATGTTTACTATCTCCTCTAAATTAAAAGTCCATTGTTAATATTTCATTCCTGTAATACTCATCAAAAGTTCTTTGTTGTACCCAAGACAAAGAGAAATCTCATAACCTATCTTCACCTGAACCACCAAAGATTATAGTTAAATTCACAATTCATATTTATAATCAGGTAAATCCACAGTTCATATTTGCACTACGAGCCAAAGACATACAACTGTAAAACCAATAATCAACAGTCCATCTTTGCACATAAGCAAAAGATATACAACTGTAAGACCAATAATTAATAATTCATCTTTGCACGTAAGTCAAAGATATACAACTGTAAAACCAATAATTAACAATCCATCTTTGCACGTAAGGCAAAGATATACAACTGTAAAATCAATAATTAATCATCCATCTTTGTACGTAAGCCAAAGAGGATTTTTACCACATCATTTGTCTGCAAAATAAATAATCCACATCACCGAATTATCCATGCACTACGACCAATGATATTCGTTAGTATCACATCCATGAATTATTCATGCACTATGGGCCAAGGATATTCATTAATATCACATCCACGAATTATCCATGCACTACGGGCCAAGGATATTCGTTAATATCACATCCATGAATTATCCATGCACTACGGGCCAATGATATTCGTTATTATCACATCCATGAATTATACATGCACTACGGGCCAAGGATATTCATTATTATCACATTCACGAATTATCCATGCACTACGAGCCAAGCATATTCATTATTATCACCAGTGGTCATGATCATGCCAAATAACAATTCATCTTTTCACAATTGGCCGAAGAGAACTCATGGTCATGATCATACCAAGAACTGTCCATCAATGCACTACGCCCAAAGATGACTTTCACCACAATATAAACATGAGGATAATGAAAATGATATAAGCATTCAATTAAATGATATCAAGGATAAATTTTAAAGATTTATAATTCAATTTATCCCGAGTTTAAGAATGTCAAAATTGTCAACATGATACTACTTTGTGGAGTAAAATTCAAGAATAATATTGTATCAAAAATAATTTGGACAGAAAAGAAATTAATTTTTGTCA
The DNA here is from genome assembly GCA_020205615.1 of Panax quinquefolius. Taxonomy (NCBI): domain Eukaryota; kingdom Viridiplantae; phylum Streptophyta; class Magnoliopsida; order Apiales; family Araliaceae; genus Panax; species Panax quinquefolius. Next base: position 72,448,023 of record CM035174.1, read on the forward strand.
TGAATAGTACCCTGGGGGAATAGTACCCGAGTGAATAGTACCTCGTGAATATTACCCCGTGAATAATACTCCGACATGAAAAGGTCAAAACTTAACAAGAATGTTTAGAAAAATATTATTGTGAAATGATACTAGATGAAGCGCAAATTTCAAGGATATTCTACTAATTTTAAGGACTATAGAAGCAATACTTAACAAAATGAGTGTAGAATTCAGAATCTGAAACGAAATAATATTACTTACATACTACAGAGAATGAATGAAAATATTATTTCATACGAATATTGAACAAAAATAATATCTCTTACAACTGTTAAACGAGAATAATATCCCTTACGAATATTAAACGAAGATAATATTCCTTACGAATATTGAACGAAAATAATATTCCTTATGAATATTGAACGAAAATAAAATTCTTTACGAATACGAAAAATAATATCGTAAGCGAATATGAAATAAATAATATCCCTTACCTTAAAAAGAGAGCAATTCCAACTGGTATAGCGGAGATATTTGTAAGATCCTAACTTATTATAAATAAAATCGAATTTTCTCTATTTATTATTGTGAATAATAAGGTGTTAATTTGATATAATGCTTTAGTTATGGGTGAAATGTGCAAATTTTACTAAATAAGCAAGTGGTTATAAAATATTCATTGTGTCGGGGAATATTCGTTTGGTCGTGGAATATTCTTTCCGTTCAGAATATTAAATGCACCAGTAGCGACCATTTGTGGGCCCCATAATAGATAACTGTCGGATGACAAAAATGACAAGTTTGAGTTTTTATAAATAACGGCGTAGTTGTTACCGTTAACATTGTTGGAATACCCGATAGTTAAAATACAGTAATACACGTTGTGGCACAGTAGCACACGGTATTGCACAGTATTTTTGAATTATTGATTCTTACGTAAGAAGTCACTACTCAATAATTGTTACAGTAATTACTGTTCAATATTTTTTTTATTGGTTCAATAATTTCTACGTTGATATTTTATATTATTGTTGTTTCAATAATTATCATTGCACAGTATCTCCATTATCATATCAATAATTCATATTATTTGAATAATATTATTAGATAACATTATTGGCAATGTCTAAGAAAGTTCTGTCTAGGAAAGGGGTTTGGTCACCTAATTGCGCGTCAATAAGGAGAAATCCTTATCGAAAAGCCCCCTCTTTTCTGGGAACGACCTGGTTGTCATAATTGTGATTCTGTAATATTATTTGTGAATAATTAGTTATTGATTTATATGATAAGGAAATATTTATTTTATGTGGACATATATGATGGATATATTTATTTTATGTGGTTATAAATGAAGGAATTAATGCTGAGGTGTTTTATCAGTATTTTGTCAGAATAGAGGTTTTGAAAATCGTCCGTATGTGGATTTCAGGTATTTTCTTATTGGAATTTGGAAAAACTTTCTTCTACAAAGTTGTAGAGAATAAAATTTCCTATGGAAAGCACATGAGATTCGAAATTTTCTGATAAAAGGGCTATTTATTATGAATTGTTGAAGTTTTGAAAAATAAAATATGTTTATTAAAAATATGGTGGGCCCCACTTTTGGTTGGTGAGTAATGAAATGTGCTGGAATTTATTTTTAAAAGTGGTGAGCTTGAATAATAGCAGGTAAAGCCATCAGGTAACAAGTTAGTCTGCTATGGCGTTCTAAGCATTTTTCTATAAATAAGGTAGCTTAGTTAAAATTGAAAATCACACCAGAAAAGTTTTCTCCCTTTCTCTCTCTATATTATCGAGCGTATTTTGTGAGTATTTAGATACTTTGTGAGTTGCTATTCATCATCGGTAAGTTTTTCTTGACCTTATATACCGATATTCCGATCAGAAGTACTGATATTTTGAGGTAAGGGCTGTTATTTTCTTCCTAAATGATGTTATTCTTTCAATATCATTATACCGAAATATTGGTATGGATTTTATTGTGGAATTTCTATCTTTTTGTGTCAGGGTTACTATTCATGTATACGGCACTATTCACGATATCGACACTTATTCACGAATCATTTACACTATTCACCAAAAAATGAAATTTTCTTCTTTTGTCCAATATGTACTATTATAGTTTACTATCTTTGATTGTATCCATGTTTTGATCTTTATTTTTGAATTCTACTTCAAAATTGGTTATTATGGAGTATTATTGAACTTGGATAAACCGTATGTCTGAATATCTAATATTTGTTCTTTTATCTCAATTGGATTCGTTTTCTTTAAGATATTTTTCATCATCTTGATCTAAATGATGATATAATAGAATATCTTTGGCATGTAGTGCAAAGATGAATGATTAATCGATGAATATCTTTGGCCAGTAGTCTGAAGATGAGCAGTGTTGAGATGAACATGACCAACCGGTGATATCTGAATGAATATCTTTGGCACAGTAGTGCAAAGATGAATATTTGATTTAAGATGTATATTGATTGATGTTACAGGGATAAAATATTGATGATGGACTTTTAAATCTTAGAAGATAGTAGAATTCTTTCTTTACTTGACTCTTCTAATGGATTGATGTTCCGGTGCAGTTGTTGATCTAAAACTTGTTGTCTATTATATTTTATCAGATTTTTCCCTGTTGATAACTAATGATAACTAATGATACCTATACCAAAAAATGGTGGTACAGTCTGCACAGACTGTACAAACATGTTTTGTTATACGTACCCAAATCACGTCCAAAACACTGTATTATGAAAAAAATTCAATTCCATAAAATATTAAATGTTTTTTTTAGTTGTTTTAAAAAAAAGCAAAAAAAGCAAAAAAAAAAAAAAAAAAGTCCGGACGGGATAAAATCCGGGCGTCCGGACTGGAACCGGACTCTCTCTCTCTCTCTCTCTCTCTCTATATATATATATATATATATATATATATATATATATGAAATGGAGAATACTTACATTAGAAGAAGAAGAAAAATACTTGTACATGAAATTCTCTCTTCTCTCACTTAGTTTTTTCTATAAACATATAACTATCACAAAGAAATATTCGTCTGAAACATTTTGTAAATTACTATCACAAAATTGTTTAACTCTGAAACATGACATATATCCTGGAGGTATATCACATGTAACCCATAACAAACCATTCATGGTGGAGACGATAAAAACCTTAAGAACATGAATTACCCATGTCATATTTTCTGACTATTTTTTTCGATTATAACTTTACAAAACTACGGTTGTAACAATATTGTCATCTATAGTCTCGTCCTTGTATTGCAAGATACGATTTGGGTATGTGAATCTGACTATCTCTTTGGAAGTACCCAAAGGCCAATATCAAATTGCTTTCATGGGTTTCAAGTTCACAGCCCAATACATTTGTAAAATTAGGCAAATCTAACTAATGTAAGGGCTTAGTTGGTGTATATGTGTGTGTGTGTCGATGCTTACGCAGTTATGCATGGGTGTCTTATATGTTTGTTTCAATTTGTAAATGGGGTGGGGGTTGGGGGTTGGGGGTTGGGGGGTTAAAATTTTGAAATTTCTTCTGTATCTCTTTCAAAATTATAACAAAATTGTTTTAAAATTGAATATATAAATTTTTTTCGTCCGTTTAAAATTATTAAATTAATGGCATATTAAAATATGATATAAAGTTTTTAACATGTTATTACTTGTACATTTGATAAACTGAGTGTTATCATGCAATTATTATATTTCTAACAAATATTATGGATGTATTTGAAAAAACAAAATTATTTTTTAAAAATATTTCTAAACTAGAATATTGATATAAAGTTTACCTTTGTTTGTTTGATTGCGTTAGTATTTTGAACTGCATCTATGTTAGGCATTTGAAAATTGAAACATCTGTCTCGTGCTACCCACCCTGGCGGCATTGCTACCCCAACTATCATTGTTTGAATATTTTATATTAGAGTAATATTACTCTTCTGTTCCATAAAAATAATATTTTATTTTTTAATTACTTTTGTCTCATAAAATGACACAAGGTATTTAATTTTGTCTTATAATTTATTTTCAGGTTATAAATATTAAATTAAAAATTATTTCCCCATTCCAAAATTAATTTTGATTTTTGGAATCATTTTTTTTATTAAAAATTGATATAACCTAAATATATTTAAATTTAAACAATATATTAAAAGCGCAAACTATCAAAAAAATAATACTACTTACGTTATTACAAGATTCTTTGAAATTATTTTAAAAATATATTATATGAATTTTGATTATGAATACATCTCAAACTGACTTTAAAAGATCATAGATCTTATATTGTGAAAATAATGAAAATTATATCAGGAATAAACACAAATTAAAATACTTATTTGTAAATTTTATAATGAGACATGTTTTTTTAGAATGAAAAGAATGTTATTATTATCTCACAGCAAGTCTGCCTTCATAATTGAATGTTTGCACTTGGCACTCATTTGAGCTCAGAAAAGAAATTAATGAAAAGTAGAAGTGTTGACCTAGTCATATTTTATTCTTAAGTTTTGATGATGAATTATTAGTGTGCTAAACTGTTTTATGGCATTTCAGGTATATGATGATAAGGAACATTTTCAAGTGGGTGAAGAATTTTTCTTTACTAGGAAAAACCAAATGTAAGGTCAATTGCATAATAATTGATTTTTCATTTAAAGGCTCTAGGACATATCATTTACATTTTTGTTATATGCCTAAAAATGAAAAATGATTTAACAAGTTTTGAAAAAAGGTTTTTCTAAAAACTTGATATATGTTTTGCATGTCTAGAAGCTAAATGATATATCTTTGATTGTCTAATATTTTTGGTACACGTAGAAATCATTAAGCATGGTTAGTAACAAAATGGTTGATATAGTAAGTGCACGGTTTTTCAAGGAGTAATGATAATGATTATCTTGAAACTTTGAAAACATTGATTATTGATAAAGTTGATTAGTGTCATACGCCACTTTTTATGTAAACCGTCACTTTAGTTGTTGCATGCTATTTAAATGCTTGGAGAGATAAAGCAAATGTTATTTAGTGGTTTATCTCAACTGTATACATAACAAAGAGTTTGATGACACACGTTACTTTAGTTGTTCCTTTTATGTAGCCACACGCCACTTGTTATGAATAGAAAGATAAAGTCAAAGATGTTTTTGAAAGTGGGTTATCTATTAAAGGGGTGTTTATATTTATCCCAAAACACTAAACATAAGCTTGATTTGTTATTTAGATAAATATCATCTTAGTTGAATTTATATACCGTTTGAATATTGGGACATAACAGAACTTATCTTTTATAACGGTAATATATTTTGTTCTATAAATACAATATTCTCAAGCATGGAAAGTTACACAACTCACGAATTATCATTGCACTTATTATTGTTATTGAGCAAAAATCATTTACTGAGTGCAATTCTTGAGAAGCTAAGCAGTTTAATTTCTGGTATTATTTGAGGTGATATTCGGTAAGAAATTAATTGCTTATTTTTGTGCTACTTGATCATTGCATATAGTTGAGCCTTTAATTGTTAAATTGATTATTCTTGCATTGATCATAGACCTCTATATTGTATTGATTTTTCTATTGTTAGACTAAGTGTAGTCTAAAGGTTTTAATCCTGGTGGATTAGAAAAGTAGTTTACAAACAGGTTCAAGGAAGCAAAGGTGCTTGAAGGGTGCATAGGTGCACAAGGAGCAAGAGAGCTCAAGGGAAATTAATTGTTAATTAATTTTTGTTAGAATCTGTTTTGTAATCTGTATTTATTTATAAAGAAATAAATAAAGTGAGTCTCCAATACTAGTTGGTATTGGACGTGGACTAGGCTATTATCATAGAGGGTAATAGTTGAACCGCGTAAAAATCTTGGTGTTGATTTTATTATTTGCTTTACTTAAAAGCACATAAGCTAATTAATTATCTTAATTTGACTACTTGCATTATATTTAGATAATTCTTTAATATCAAGTATTTTATTCAAAAGGCTATATTAATTCAGTAAACTGATTTCAATCATTTTAGTAGCCTGAAATTAATAGTTTTTAAAAGTTGGCCATAGATTATTTCTACACTTATTCAACCCCCCTTCTAAGTGTGCCTAGTTAAATTTCAAGAAGAAAGAAAAGGAAGTAGCCACTGATTTGTATTTTAGCTTTTAAATTTCCAAATTGGATTGTAGTTCAAATTGGATTGTAATTGAAATTGGATTGTAGTTGAAATTGGATTAATATAAAATCGTTCATAAATAATAAATATCAACAAATCATAAGAAAATTCAAGTGCTCAAATATTTTTATATCTTTACTATTGGATATCTAAAAAAGTCTATAAATAGATGTAATAACCTTATAAGTTATATTAATTAGATATTGTTAGTTTTTATTATTGGTGATTTTAATAATATTAGTTGGTAGCATGTGCAATGCACGGACTAATTTGAATAATAGATTTAATAATTTGTTCAACATTCATATCAAAAAAAACTTGAAGTAAACAATTCATGTAAATTAATTATGCCCTTCAAAGCTTCCTAATCAGTTTATGGGATAGTCAACACAAAATATGTATGAACTGAGGTTTTCTTTTCCAGTATATAATGTACTATCTAATGGCTAAATGTTTGTGCAGATATGCTATACACAATAAAATCCATCATTGTAGAAATTATCAATATCTAAACGTGTGTAAAGCAAACCATTTGATTCCATAAGTTTCTACACAAATTTCTTTGAATAAATTTTTTTGATATTGTTCAACAAAATCATCATTACAGCTACAACCAAAAGAACAAATTACAGTAACAAAATTGAGATGGGCTTTTTCTCAAACAAATGAAGTTCATTGAAATTTGTTTAGAGAAAAGTGAAGAGAAGCCCATGGAAGAAATTGTCAATCAGAGATAAAAATAGATAGTAATAACCCCACCAAAATAGTAAATTGGTATGTGAAGCTGATAATGTAATGCACCTATTTAAGTATTTTTTTCATAGCTAGCACGACTAACTAATGAAAAAGCCAAGAAAAAAAAATCAGTGACTCGGTAGCTTAATGGCCTTAATCTGTTGTAATCTTCTTGCCCTGCGAATTAGATAGGAAATCAATACATCCATAAACAAAACTTCCCAAATTAGGAAAGATGCTTTCCTTTGAATCCAGATTTATGAAATAATCATGCTTATTCAAGAAAATACTCAAAAGATTCTAGTTGTGACAATATTACCCAAAGGCCTAAGTTGACAGTAGTGCCTTCAATTACCACATTTGCACTAAAGTTGTCGAAGACTGTTGAGATAGTCCTGAATGACAATAATAGTATCAAAATTTGAATATTTTAATAAAAACATAATTCTATGACAAATCAAAAGAAAGGACAAAGGAGAGGGATGGAGGAGTGAAGAACCCAAGAGAAAAATATATTAAAATAAATAAAATTCACAATTTGGGAAGTAGAAACTACAAAGCCCCATAAGTTAAAGCAGAACCCAAATAATTAGACGAATATTAGGCATAAAAGGATAAATTCCAAATACCCACATCTTAATTTCAAAGAACAAATAAAAATCATAAAAAAGCATTAAAAGTAATCGAAAGTTTGATGAACAATTACCCATATATGTGAAGATCGTAAGTGGAATCGAGTGAAATAGGAGAGATAATGATCAGCTTTTTTGTGGATCAACACATGTGCAACATGAGCATGTCTACCTTCTATATAAGTATTCATGCTTCATATAAACTTCATATGTTCCCAAAATACAACTCCACTTGCAAAAACAAAGGCCAAGTGATCTAATATTTTGGAATAAATGTAGTATATTACAGTATTCAAATATTATAACAACTATCAATTTAGGTCATATAGATTTGTGTCTTAGTTGCAAATTTAGGTTTCAATCTAAAATCTAGGTCTCAAAAACTCCAGTTAACAAACTTCCAGCACACAAATGTATTAATATATGAATTAAGGATAATTAAAATACATATATATGTCTGTCAAACACATAACACTCAACATAACTCTAACTTTGGCCAGATTATCATGAATATCAGCAAATCCATATAACTTGTACAATAAAAGTAATCAAATTGTGAATGTAATCAAAATTCCACAATCTAAACAACAATAGATTCAAAATATTAACTAAAATAAACAAACCCCATCAAAATTATACTCAAAAGCAATCAAATTTGGAATGTAAAAACAAAATCATACCTTCTTCTTTCCAGCTAGCAAATGATCTTGCTTTCTAGCCATTCATTCCAACCTCAATGGCTCCAGAATTAGTCAACAAAAAAATTACCTAATCTATGCAAACTAATCCTAATCAGCGGGCAGAACCAATTTTTGCATCACAACCCATTAAAGTTTAAAATGTCAATTTATAACTTATCAAACATGTGGTGAGCAAGAACTATGTTCTCTATTAGTACATAACAACTCGGAAAACAATACCACATTACAATCCCAATAATAAAATCAATAACCCAAACTGAAATTCGATTCATATGAACACAATTATATAAACATAAACAGAATTAAAATCTCATAGAAACCTATATTAAAATCATACCTAACATGGCAAAAGTTTTAGAAGTTAGGTTGTTAAAAAAAGTCACTATAGTTCAGATATCATTAATCTATTATATCATAAAAAATTCTAAAGCAATTCCTGCGTAGGGAATTATTTTCATTTCAAGCATAGGAATATTAGATGACTAAGTGTATTTTCAACAATCATTATGATAATGTCTAGGTTATATAACACCCAAAGTCTCAAACATGGATTTATTTGTCCAAAAGGTCATCATTTTCTGAATTTACGCCAAACAAATAGCACTTTTAACTAAAATTTTCACTATTAAGCCTCGAGTTATACAAGTGAAAATGTACTATACGCTACGCAGGGAAAACTTACTGATTCAGAATATCAAATGTGGGAACTGCATTGAGTTTTAACTTCAGGATTCAGAACCATCAAATGGTGATAGTTGAGACTGAAGGTTCTTATACTAATCAGACCACATTAGACTCTCTTGATGTGCATGTTGGCCAGTCCTATTCTGTTCTTGTTATTGCCAATCAAGAAGATGTTGATTACTACATTGTAGCTTCTCCCAAAATGCTTAACACTACAGAAGCACTATATTAGATGATGTGGCTATGACTATTGAGTTATGTGTCAAAGCAAGCTGCTTTAAATCATTTCCCACTAAAATATTGAATCCAAAACTAAACTGGGTATAATATAGAATTATCATTAATCACACACTAATACTGGACACGAACAAAATACCTTAAGATCATCTTCTATCCTAGCTACTTGTACATGAATGCCATCTATAATCTCCCTAAGAGGAGACATTGTCGGATACCTGGCCTCGTCCCAGACAAGCCTGCAATCATGAAGTTCAAAACTTCCAATTTAAAATTCCTTATTTATAATAAAATCACTCATCAAATCCATTACCATTTATAATAACTTTGGTAAGGTGCGAATCAACAGAACCCCATCCACTTTGTTAAGGAACTACTAAGAGTACCAAACCCTCTCCAAATCCTCGATCGACATCGTATCTTATGAGATACACCTACATGAAGCTATTCGATTGCAAGAAATTCCACACATCAATAAATCCAAGCAATTGATTGATTATACAGAATTGACTTCAAGTTTTTTTTTTCTTACTAAAAAAAATCACCTTTAGAAGATCATCGCTGAGTGATAGAAGTAAATGTAATGTCCCGACGCGAAGATTCAAAATATTGAACTACAAAATTCAAAGGAAAGTATTGGTGATCTGTAAGGGTGAATTCAAGTTGTATAAGTCCAATCCCTAGCTAAATCTGGAGAAAGAATGAAGTTTAATAATTACGTACCCTGTAGAGAGGAGTATCGAAAGAGTACTTGGAGATGGACTCTTGCAAGCGACTCCAGAGAGAAGAGTGTTTTCTCTTCTACTTCTTATGATTGGTACGCCATTATTGAATGGGGAAGCGGAAGAGGAAGAGGAAGGATTGAGAAATCTAAAGAGACGAACGGTTTTTTCGATTGAAGGCGTGAGTTTTTTTCCAATTGAGCGAGTTAACTCCTAATTGATTTAAAATTGACTCGGATTAGGATGGCCTTTGCTGCCTTTATATATATAAGGTATTGATATGACAATATATTTATATATGTTAGCATGGATTATTTTTTGGGTTGATATATAGTTAGTTTGGCCTAATTTGGATATAAATTCGTTTAAAGAATGCATGAAGTATTTCTAGCCCAAGAAACTTAAATTCCATTTTTTTCTGAAAATTTTATTTAATAATATATATTGTTAAAGCAATTTGATTTAATTAGAGTCTCTTAAGGAATTTGGTTCTACTACGTCATCTGTTTGAGTTAGAGTCCATCATGGAAAGTGTTTGACTAAGGTTCTGTTTGATTATCTCTTAATGGCTTTTAATGGATGTACCATCTAGAGACATGTCTGAACGAGAAAATAATTTTTTGGGACTAAAATAACCTCTCTTCAATATTACAAGTTTTGGTTGTTATCCCCAAATCATATTAAACTTACAATCTTGTGTTGCTGCTCTTCTCCTTCGCTACTGATATTCTCCTTCGTTGCTGCTCGATCTTCTTCTTTCGCCGGTAAATCTTCTCTCTCTTTTTCATCTATTGTTCATTATTATCAATCTCTTCTCCCTACAATCTGCGTAAGATTTCTGTAGATCATTATCATTGATTGTGTTATTTGTTCTTGTGTTTGAGCTGTGTTGAGTTTGATTTGATTTCACATTAGTCTGTGCTTGTGGGTTTTTCAAATTTTGTGACTTCATCTAAACTTTATCTACTTGTAATAAGTTTTTTGTGCAATATCTTCTGTTGAACAATGCTTTTAGGGTTTTTTTGGGTAATGAGCAATAAACATAAGTTGGTTTATATCTAAGTTCTGGATTCTAAAGTCAGGATGAGAGACAGAGTTAGAGAGCTTGTAATCAAGAACCATTCTCGGCCTTCCTCTTCATTTTTGTTCCATTTCTTCTTCTCTCTCTCAATTACCAAACTCCCAAATTCTACTAAACTACCAAATTCCTCTAAAATTGAAGCCATCAACTGAAAATTTGAGAAGAGTGGAACAAGATGCAATTTTAAAGAGGGAGTAAACTCAATCAATTACAAATTTGAAATAAGGATTCAGTTATTACATCAATCAAAAAGGTAACCCATGTATTTCCATTATGCTCATATGAAATTAAGTGAAAATATATGTAAATGTTAATATAATTGTTATGAATGGTTGTGGATTGGTATGGATGAAGTGTTATACAGGTTATTAGGAGTAATAAAGGATAAAATTTTGGTTAAACCCATACCTTAATGTCTATGAAATTCTGAAAATTGAGCCTTGCATGTATGATGCTTGATAAAATACCTTAAAGAGGTTTAATGCTTCATATACTACCACTTTTGGTTGATAATGTGGTTAAAGAGAGTGAGACCTTTTTTTTGGCAGACTCAAGTGTATACTTGGGGATTGTTGAAAATCTCCAACAAGAATGTTGTTAGAACGTATATTAATTGGCTTTTTGTAAAGCAATGAGTCATCAAACTGGAAAATATTCTAGTAGTATGTTGCCGTAGTTTGAGGTTCTATCTGTGGGCATTGCTCCTGTTCTTCATTTTTCATAATAATTTGTTTGGTGTGCTTCATATACTACCACTTCTAGTTGATAATATGCCTCTGTTATTCATTGACACACATCTATAAGAATGATTTTACATGAATAAGATTACAAAGTTTTACATGAATGTAATGTATTAGAACCCTGATTATTCATAGAGTAGCCTATCTTCCAAGTTCCTAGGTAGATTCCAATCCATAAACCTAGGATTTGAGTAAACTATCAAATCTTTTCAAACCAAATTCCAAGGTCTCTGTTAGTATTTACTTTTATAAAGAAAAGTTATCTGTTAGTATTTGTATATTCTACAAATGTTCTCTTGCCATAAGATATAGATCAGATTATGCATCGAAAAAATTCAATCCTCCGATGTTAGTAGCAATGATATTCTTTTATAAAGTTAGATTCTATAATGAAGTTCATACTCCCTTCTTATAGTAGTTCTACTGACCGAATAACTATTTAGAACTTCTCTCCAAACTTTTTGTTGGCTGATTTCACAATCAATAAATACGTGCAAGTGCACACGGTCAACAAGTAATAAAGTGGTAAAATTAAGAGTCGAACCCACAGGGAATTCCAATCAATAACTCCAACTACTAGTACTATACCAATTCAATTTTATTTAAACAACTGCAATTTGTGAATTTTCTAATTTAGAAAATTAAATTGACTAAGTAAACTAGATGCCTATAGAAATTAATTCAAGTAAATAAAGGTTAAGACTACAATATCCCCAATTTATGCACTACAAACCATTTATCCTACTAACCCAATTATTACGCCTCCTGAATTGTTAACAGTAATTCTAAGTGTTAAAAGCCCTTTTCCAAGTAACAAATAACTTTTGTTCAATTCAATTAATTCTGCAATATTCCTATGCAAAATAATTAAATTAAACCCGTTACATTCCAATTCCCAATTTATTACATGCAGTGAACAGATATTCATATTCAATTCACAACCCTAATTATTCATCTTATGCAAATAATTAAGCATACATGTTATCATGTTTAGTTCCAACCCTAGATTTCATCTTCTGAATCCTTCTAGAGTAACACAATAATTATTGGCCAAATAATTAATCAATACGTACAAAACATGATAAACAATTCCCTAGACATAAATAATTGGAATAAATTGAATAATCAATTCATAGACATAAAAGGTTCAATTTGTAGTCCTAATAAAAGAATTAGTTCATAATAAAAAAATAAAATCAACAATCTCATGAAAATCTTCTCGAAAGAATTACACAATTAAAAATAAGAAGTAGAAGAAACTCTAAAAGAAATCTTCCAGCCTCAATCTTCAAGCGTAAATCTGATCCTTAATTTTCTGATGAAAAATTCGTTAATCTCCAGTTATCATTACCCCCCTTGATAATTTTAGCTAATTATTCTTTAGATACTCTTTTCCAACTTGCCCCAATCCTAATCCAAGTCAACATCTGGCTCCCTGCACGCACCTCGATCAACTAAAGCTAGACCTCAATGCCCCGGCGCTGTAAGTCCATAAAATTACGATTTTGCCACCCACAAGCTAAAATCCCCAATTTGTCCCTACTCCACCTCAATCTGCAAAATAAATACTAAACACAGTAAAAAAATCTTCTAAAAGACTTGAGAATAACAACAATTTAAGCCTAAATGTAACCAATTCATGGGTATATTACCCATTCATCAAATACCCCCAAACTTAAATTGTTGCTTGTCCTCGAGCAACAAAACATAATGCAGTAAAAATTACCTATAATATGCAAATGAAAATATAACTATCTACATATTTGTAATTCCAGCAGTCAAACAGAACACAATATACTCATCAGACCTCAGAAAAATCACAATAACATGGTAGTACATCATATCAAGACAAATCAATAATATCCCAACAATCATCAAATCTAAACTTGTTATTACTGATAACGTGCGTGTGTGCCCAACAACCATGTTAACTGATGAAAAGCAAAATACGAAACATAATAGATTTCTTAGAAGGCATCATACAGTGTAAACTCGAGAACTAAGCAAAAAAACTAGGTCTAGCTAAAATTACACACTTATCAAAGTCCAGGGGTCAACATGGAATACTTATGATTTTTTTTATTTCCCATGACTGTGCAATGCCTCATTCCATTAGGCTAACAGTGCTACCCCTTAGTGAGCTTTCGACCAACGACTCCCAGACCATATAAGACCTTAGGGCTCTATGTAAGACCCCGAATTTTATGAAATAAAAGTATTCAATTTTTCTAATAATTACAATTCAGTAAATGATTAAATTGATAAAAGTTTAAAGTTAAGGGTGAGATATGAATTTTTTTTCAAAATACGCAAGTGGTTATAAAATATTTAATTGTCGAGGAATATTCGTTTGGTCGTGGAATATTCTTTCTGTCGGAGAATATTCGTACGACGGCGTAGCCATTTGTGGGCCCCATAATGAATAACTGTCGGATGAAGAAAATGACAAAAATTAAGTTTTAATAAATAACGGCGTAGTTGTTACCGTTAACACTGTTGGAATACCCGGTGGTTAAAATACGATGTCTGGCGTTATTACACAAGATGCACACAGATGTTGCCTGATATTTTTGAATTATTGATTCTTATGTAAGAAGACACTACTCAATAATGGTTACAGTAATTACTGTTCAATATTTTATTTTATTGATTTAATAATTGCTACGTTGATATTTTATATTATTGTTGTTCAATAATAGTCACTGCACAGTATCTCCATTATCAGATCAATAATTCATATTATTTGAATAATTAATTATTAATTTATATGATAAGTAAATATTTATTTTATGCGAATATAAATGATGGATATATTTATTTTTATGTGGATAAAAATGAAGGAATTAATGCTGAGGTATTTATCAGTATTTTCTCGGTGTGGAGGTATTAAAAATCATCCGTTTATGGATTTTGGATATTTTTGGTTTCGAATTTGGAAAAACTCAAAGCTACAAAGTTGTAGAGAATTCGATTTCAGTTAGAATGGATATAAAATTCGTATTTTTCTGATAACAGGACTATTTTCTATGAATTATTGAAGTTTTGAAAAATAAAATGATTTTTATTAATTTATGAATGGGATCCACTTGTGTTTTAACACATGTGGGCTGCTAGCTTTGTTCAAAGATGGCTGGTGGCTGATTAAACATATGGGCATGCGTAGAAAAGAAGAAATAAAATAATATATTTTATTATTTTAGTCTCTATAAATGCTCTACAGCATTTTCCTATAAATAGGTGCTTATGTTAGAATTGAAAATCACACCAGAAACAAGTTTTTTTTCTCTCTATATTATCAAGCATATTTTTGTAAGTATTTAGATATCTTGAGTGTGACGCCCCCAAAAATTAGGTATACGTCACCCATCTTGGGTCGCCACTTACATAGTACATAAATTCAAATACAACTTACTTATATATATAAGCTGCAGTATAATAATCGACATAAACCGTGAGTTTGAATACAAATATTGTCTACTAGATATTATACAAACTCAAAAGGAGTCCTCGTTACATTTATTGTAACACTATTTCATAGAATAGTGAGGACTACTAATGCTATCCTCCGACCATTACTCTGCTCCCCGACTCGTCCCAAATTTATGTTCTCATTTCAAGAGAACAAAGGAAAGAAAGGGTGAGCTCGACTAGCCCAAGAAGAAATATTATGACTAAGATAATGCGAATAAATTATCATTAGCCTTCAACAAAGGTGTTAACCGATAAAATATAATAGACAACCAGGTTTAATCTGCAATGAATATGCAATCCATTAAAAGAGTCAAGTAGAGAATAAAATCTACTATCTTTTAGGTTTTAAAAGGTTTTCATCATTTTTTTATCACTAGACTCGGCTTTAATAAATAAACCACCACATCTAATCATCCATGTACCACTATCAAGGATTTTCATCAAATTATCAATGGTCATGACTATACCGAATCACCCCGGTCATAATCATACCAAAAACTATCCATCAACGCATTACGTGCCAATCGAGGACTTTTATCACATCATTTATAACAAGCCATGATTATACCGAAATGATCCTCGGTCATAATCATACTAAGTTCATCTATGCACGTAAGCCAAAGATAACATAATATATCATGAGGATGATGACAATGACATAATAATTCAATAAAACAAGTTCAAGAATTATTTTATCCAAGAATTAGTAACGTCCAAATTGTCAACAAGATACTGTTTTGTAGAGCAAAATTTAAGAATGATCAGAAGAATATTTCCATGAAAAGATACTGGATGAAACGCAAATATCAAGGATATTCTATTAATTTCATAGAGTATAGAAGTCAAAGTTTTAACCAACTGGGTATAATAAAGAATGGAATAACAAAAGAAATCACCATGCATGCGGTGATTGTGATGACAAAAGTTATTCCAATAGAATAATAATAACGGAACCAGTCGTGAAATTCACACCAACAGGATGATCCAATGTAATAATAAATGCTTTGAATAATAAATAATGGAACCAGTGTCCGATTAAAACACACGCATGTGATATTCCAAATGTAATAATAAATGCGTAATAATAAACAATGGAACCAGTCCTGTAAAACACACGCATGTGATATTCCAACGTAATAATAATAAAGAATGGAATAACAGAAGAAGATCACCAAGTATAGGGGATTCCGCGTATACAGGTTATTCCAACAGAATAAATAAGGATGGAATAACATAAGGATTTCACCAAGTATAGGGTATGCCGCATATACAGGTTATGTATAGGGTATACCACTTTTACAGGTTATTCCAATAGAATAATAATGAATGGAATAACAGAGGGATTTCACCAAGTATAGGGTATGTCGCGTATACAGGTTATTCCAACAGAATAATAAAGAATGGAATAACTGAAGTTCTCTTCATGAATACAAAAATAATAATATCCCTTACGGTACAAAAATAAATAATACCCCTTCATGTAAAAAGACACCGGATATCAAAGTAGTGAAGTACCGTATACTCTTCTTCTTTCTCTCTATAGATTTTCTCTCTATAGCTTCTCTCTATAATTTCTCTCTCAGAGTTTCAAAGTGAATTCGTAAGAAAATAATGAAGGAATGAGCTTCTATTTATAGGAAAATAGAATGCATAGTAATTAATCTATGAACTATCCAGATTGATTTACTTTAATCGACTATCATATTTAAAGCAAAATCTTTTAAATAAAATATCATATATTCTATTTATATAAAAACATTTTACTATGCAAACACTATATGCAACACTATGCAAAACACTATGCAAAACACTATGCAACATTATGCATAATAAAATATAATATATTCTATTTATAGAATAACTTTAATAAAGTATTCTGCTTTATATAAAAGATGTTTCGCTTTTATTACGTTAATAATACTGAATAAAACAAAACGTCATTATCGCTATAATAATTCATATTATTAATCGACAATAATGGAATCAAACCGAGTGACTTCTCACATAAGCATCAATAATCAATACCGTGCAGCTACTATGCAACCACATTCATCGTACTTTTTACTACCCGAGTAGTTCAACAAAGATCAACGGTAAAAACTTCCGCCGTTATTTCAATAAAATATTTTTGTCGCTTTCTCAATCCGACAATAATTACGTTAGGGTCCACCAATGATTGAGTCGTTGTATGCGAATATTCCCCGCTAAACCGAATATTCCCCACCAATCGAATATAATATAACCACTTGCATACTTTGCAAAAAATTTATAAATACTACCCACAACTATAATATTATCTCAAATTCACACTATAATATTAAAAATTATTTCGACAAAATTTAAATCTTTATTGATAAAATCTGGGTCTCACTATCTCCCCTCCTTATGGAATTTCAGCCCTCAAATTAGGGTACGATACACTGTATGATAAAGAGGTGAGGATACCTTGAATACCTTTATCATTGAAAACATTAAGTTCATCTTTTGCAATCCCACCAAAGATATTCATTAACAATTCATCTTTGCACTACAGCCAAAGATATTTTTAACAATTCATCTTTGCACTACGTGCCAAAGATATATAACTCAGAAACCAATAATATCGAGACTCACTTTAATAGTATCACAACCATGAATTATCCATGCACCACTTGGCTAAGGATATTCGTGTTTTTCAATTACTACTACATGATTATACCGAATAATCCGTGGTCATAATCATACCAAGTCTATCAATGCACTACGGCCAAAGATGACTTTTACCACATCCATGAATTACTATTTCATTGCTGAGACTCAGCTCAATAATTAATCCATATCATCGAATCATCCCTGCACTACAGGCCAAGGATATTCATTAGTATCACGACCACGAATTATCCATGCACTACGGCCAAAGATAATCGTGTATTCATTAGTATCACGACCACAAATTATCCATGCGCTATGGCCAAAGATAATCGTGTATTCATTAGTATCACGACCACAATTATCCATGCACTACGGCCAAAGATAATCGTGTATTCATTAGTATCACGACCACAAATTATCCATGCACTACGGCCAAAGATAATTGTGTATTCATTAGTATCACGACCACAAATTATCCATGCACTACTACCAAAGATAATTGTGTATTCATTAGTATCACGACCACAAATTATCCATGCACTACTACCAAAGATAATCGTGTATTCATTAGTATCACGACCACAATTATCCATGCACTACTACCAAAGATAATCGTGTATTTATTAGTATCATCGACCACAAATTATCCATGCACTACTACCAAAGATAATCGTGTATTCATTAGTATCACGACCACAATTATCCATGCACTACTACCAAAGATAATCGTGTTTTCAATTACGGTTATGATTATACCGAACAATCCCTGGTCATAATCATACCAAGTCCATCTATGCACTACAGGCCATAGATGACTTTCAACATAATATAAGCATGAGGATAATGATATAAAGAATCAATCAAATGAGATAAAGGATAAATATTAAACATTTATAATATAATTTATCCAGATTCAAGAATATCCCCATGTTATCAATCACTTAATAATCTCATAATCTAATATCATTAATATTATAACAATATTTTAATCACTTCTTAAATTTATAAACAATTTATCTCAATTGTTTACGCTTTACCATATAATGCATTTAATCATTCAAAATGTCATACTCATAAGATATCATCACCAATTATCAAATCCTCAAAAAAAATATGCATATACTCTATATAGGATTCTCTAGCCATAAAATCCTATTTTCAACTTTGTTACTTCACATAACATATTTAACTCATATGTTCAGAATTAAACTATTTTCATGAAAAATACCAAATCAGTCCCAAAAATATTTCTTTTCTGGGATTTAGCATAATATAGTCCCATAATGAAAATATATTTTTCTCGAATTTTTAAAATTCATTTACTATTTTTTAAAAATCAATTTCTAATTAATTCCTTAAGAAATTAGCTACCTCAAGTTTAACTCCAAAATTCCCAAATCTTGGCAAAACTCTTACACATGTTAACGTGAGCTTCCAGTTTAAATTTCATGGTCATCGGAGTTATAGAACTCCTAATTATAGCGTTTTTTCGGAAAAACCTAAATATTGAAATAGTCATAACTTGCTCATTTTAAGTCAGAATGAGCTCATTTTTGGACAGGAGGTACTTTATACCATATACCTTCATGTCCCAAAAGGCCAGAATTTTTCTCATAATTTAAGTGGCCGAAACAGCACCTCTAAAATCATGGCAGCAGCTTTTTCGGTTTTTGCAGCTTTGCACTCCTTTGCTAAAATCAGTCCACACAAAAATCTACAACACCTTTTCCAGTAATTCCACTTGGATTAGTTAGGTAACTCATAGATCTAACTCTAGGACTTGACCACATTCAAAAATTCAAAATATAATAGGAGATATGGTCAATTGAATTTCATGTTACGTTTTTCACCAAAATCTGATTTTCAACTCTTTGTGATTTCTAAGAAACTTTCATGTTTTCACATAATAACCAACATAACTCATCATAACACTTATTAATACTTCATATACCCATGATTTTCATTAGTCCAATGCTTTTATTATGACTTCATCATAATCCTCGTAAATGCATCCTTTTAGTTGAAGAAATATTTGAGGGTTTAAGAAATGGGTTTTTGTAGATCGTCAATACAAAATTCGATTTCAAGCTCTAGGGTAGGCTAGGAAATCTTCAAGAATACGCCAAGAAATTTATTAATGATAGAAATATCATTCAAAATCACATTACTCTCGTCCAAGACTTGAATAGTACGTCACATTAATACCAACTGTGACTTCTATCCCTTAACCTCGATAAGACCTCACAATGATACCTATCAACTTGCCATCTTCATTCACGATGTCGCCTACGTAAAGTCCGGCTTCGCACACTCACACAAGGAAGTTAACAACAAAAGGATCGGGGCTCTTTACTTATGACTTGATATAACAATGATTAACTTTAGGGTTTGGTTACTTTGAATTCGTATAATAAAGTTGGTTGGTTATATATAAAAGCTAACAACCTTACGAAAAAGCATGATGAGTAGTTAACCAATTGATTCCTAAAATCACATCAAAGGCAAGTATTTTCAAAAGATAAGATCGACAGTAACGTGAAAGTGTTTATTTGAATCAAACAAGATTTAAAAATAGTAAGCGATAACGAAGGCTCCTACTAACGAAGTTTCAACTAATAAGTCAAAGTCTAACTTCTCGAGAGTCAAATTTAAACATTGAACGCAAGCAAGAGAGATAAAATAATGGGTAGAACCCAGGT
Source organism: Panax quinquefolius (assembly GCA_020205615.1). NCBI lineage: Eukaryota > Viridiplantae > Streptophyta > Magnoliopsida > Apiales > Araliaceae > Panax > Panax quinquefolius. The sequence goes on from CM035174.1 coordinate 72,468,522, forward strand.
ATCTTATAAGGTATAGACTTCGCAATTTATAATTAACTAACCCGTACTAACTTCGTTCGCTTTTACTCGCTTTTTGAAAGTCATGAAAATGCACTTCCTAAAACCAACGACTTTGTTTTGTCCATATCCACCTTTGGTTCCACCGTCCCAAATAGACTTGACTTTGGTGCACAACAAAATTGAGCTAAATGACCTTCTCTTCTTGCAATTTCCACTTCTATTATCTTTGCCATGATTACCACCGAATTGGTTACCATTCTTAGCATGATAATTTCCCCCACGATGGTTATCATTGTTCTGATAGCCGTTGCCACCAGTATGATTATTATCGTATTGTTGGTCGTTACCTTTTGTTTGAGTGAATCAACACTCTCATGTGCTTCATTGCTTATCTCAAAGATTTTCGGATGTCATTCTCAAACACTGTCACAAAACAAGGGTTAATTAACATATCACATATTATCCCTATACTCTGACCGACCAATTAAATACCAAATAAATTTAGGTAGGTCATACTAGCGAAGGAATTCCCCGCCTCTCCTCCCTAGTTCTTATCTCATATCTCACCCGGGATCATATCCCTAAGCTCGATACCAACCGTGACTCCCCAAAATTAGGTATACGCCACCCATCTTGGGTCTCCACTTACATGGTACATAAATTCAAATACAACTTACTAATATAACTCATATGGTATACAATACGACATAAACCGTAAGTTTGAATACAAATATTGTCTACTAGATATTATACAAACTCAAAAGGAGTCCTCATTACATTTATTGTAACACTATTTCACGTAATAGTGAGGACTACTAATGCTATCCTCTCGACCATTACTCCGCTCCCCGACTCGTCCCAATTATGTTCTCATTTCAAGAGAGAACAAAGGAAAGAAAGGGTGAGCTCAACTAGCCCAAGAAGAAATATTATGACTAAGATAATGCGTAATAAATTATCATTAGCCTTCAACAAAGGTTAAACCGATAAAATACAATAGACAACCAAATTTAATCACAATGAATATGCAATCCATTAAAAGAGTCAAGTAGAAATAAAATCTACTATCTTTTAGGTTTTAAAAGGTTTTCATCAATTTTTTCATCGAGACTCGACTTTAATAAATAAACCACCACATCTAATCATCCCTCGCATCACCACGGTCAAGGATTTTCATCAAATTATCAATGGTCATGACTATACCGAATCACCCCTGGTCATAATCATACCAAAAACTATCCATCACTGCATTACAGGCCACTGAGGACTTTTATCACATCATTTATAACAAGCCATGATTATACCGAATGATCCCTGGTCATAATCATACTAAGTTCATCTATGCACGTAAGCCAAAGATAACATAATATATCATGAGGATGATGACAATGACATAATAATTCAATAAAACAAGTTCAAGAATTATTTTATCCAGAATTAATAACGCCCAAATTGTCAACAAGATACTCGTTTTGTAGAGTAAAATTCAAGAATGATCGTAAGAATATTTCCATGAAAAGATATCGGATGAAACGCAAATATCAAGGATATTCTATTAATTTCATAGAGTATAGAAGTCAAAGTTTTAACCAACCGGGTATAATAAAGAATGGAATAACAAAAGAAATCACCATGCATGCGGTATTGCATGAGACAAGTTATTCCAATAGAATAATAATAACTGACGGTCGTGTGAAATTCACAATCGCATGTGATGATCCAAATGTAATAATAAATGCTTAAATAATAAACAATGGAACCAGTCCCTGTAAAAACACACGCATGTGATATTCCAATGTAATAATAAATGCGAATAATAAAAATAATGGAACTGTGTCCTGTGTAAAACACACGCATGTGATATTCCAAATGAATAATAAAGAATGGAATAATGTAAGAAGATCACCAAGTATAGGGGATTCCACAGATACAAAGTTATTCCAATGTAATAAATAAGGATGGAATAACATAAGGATTTCACCAAGTATAGGGTATGCATATATATACAAAAGTTATGTATAGGGTATACCACTTTTACAAAAGTTATTCCAAAAGAATAATAATGAATGGAATAACAGAGGATTTCACCAAGTATAGGGTATGCTCAGTATACAAAGTTATTCCAATGAATAATAAAGAATGGAATAATCAAGTTCTCTTCATGAATACAAACTAAATAATATCCCTTACGGCACAACAAAAATAATACCCCTTACCGTAAAAGACACCGGATATCAAAGTAGTGAAGTACCGTATACTCTTCTTCTTTCTCTCTATAGATTTTCTCTCTATAAACTTCTCTCTATAATTTCTCTCTGTAGTTTCAAAGAATTCGTAAGAAAATAATGAAGGAATGAGCTTCTATTTATAGGAAAATAGAATGCATAGTAATTAATCCATGAACTATCCAGTATTGATTTACTTTAATCTGACGGTCCATATTTAAAGCAAAATCTTTTAAATAAAATATCATATATTCTATTTATATAAAACATTTTACTATGCAAACACTATGCAACACTATGCAAAACACTATGCAACACTATGCATAATAAAATATAATATATTCTATTTATAGAATAACTTTAATAAAGTATTCTGTTTTATATAAAAAGATGTTTCTGTTTTATTACGTTAATAATACGAATAAAACAAAACGTCATTATCGCTATAATAATTCATATTATTAATCGACAATAATGGAATCAAACTGAGTGACTTCTCACATAAGCATCAATAATCAATACCGTGTGCTACTATGCAACCACACGTATTACTGTACTTTTACTACCGAGTAGTTCAACAGTATCAACGGTAAAACTTCCGCCGTTATTTCAATAAAATATTTTTGTCGTTTTCAATCCGATAATAATTCTGTTGTGGGGTCCACCAATGATTGAGCCGTTATACGAATATTTCCTGCTAAACCGAATATTCCCCGACCAATCGAATATAATATAACCACTTGCATACTTTGCAAAATTTATAAATACTACCCACAACTATAATATTATCTCAAATTCACACTATAATATTAAAAATTATTTCGACAAAATTTAAATCTTTATTGATAAAATCTGGGGTCTCACATTGAGTGTTGCTCAGCGTTATATCTGATATTCAAGTCAGAAGTACTGCTCTTTCGAGGTAAGGGATTTTAAGGCTTATTATGTTTTTTAGTTCGTACTTCTTCCGTCCTTCAAAAAATTCTAAGAAAAATTGAAATGATAATTTGATGAGTTTTCTGGATTGTATCCAAAAATGACGATTTTTGGATGTATAGATTAAGAGTTGTGAATTTTATGAGAAAATACTATTTTAAAAGTAACCGCTTATAACTCCTTGTGGTTAACTCCAAAATTGATGAAATTTTTATTGGGAGTACATCTATATAATATCAGTGTACTCTGTGAATTTTGGAATTTTTAGATAAAAGTATAATTTGTGATAAATGTCTAAATATTCGGCGGTTTTGGCCATATAAAAAATAGTAAATGAATTTTAAAAATTCTGAGAAAAATATATGTTCAATATGGGACTATATTCTGCTAAATCCCAAAAAAGAAATATTTTTGGAACTGATTTGGTATTTTTCATGAAAATAGACTAGTTATGAGTAAATGAATTAAATATGTTATGTGAAGTAAGAAAATTAAAAAATAAGATTTTATGGCTTGAGAATCCTATATGAGGTATATGCAGATTTTTGATGAGAGTTTTGGTTATTGGTGATGAAATCTTATGAGTTTGGCATTTTAGGATGATTAAATGAATTATTTAGTAAAGTGTAAACAATTAAAATAAATTATTTATAAGCTTAAGAAATATTATTCTTTCAATATCATTATAGCGAAATATTGGTATGGATTTTATTGTGGAATTTCTACCTTTTTCATGTCGGGGTTACTATTCACGAGTTACTATTCACGAGTTACTATTCATGGGTACTATTTACGACAAAATTGGTTTATTTTTCTAACCAAATTATAGTTGGTTTATGAATATTACTCTTGAGATTAAAACTATATGTTGATCATATTATTTTTATTATCATATATAACATTTTTATAACCCTAATGATGATATTTCTCTTTGACTTGAGTGTAAAGATGGGTAGATTTTTGGTATGATCATGACTATGGGTTCTCTTTGGCCAGTAGTGCAAAGTTGAATTGTTGACTGGTATGATCATGATCATTGAATTTATAATTGAATATCTTTAGCTTAAGTGCAAATGTGAAATGATCAACATGGTTATAATTATTGTTTATATAAATTCTGAAATGATTATATATTTCTTTGAGATATTAATATATTTGGCCAGAGTGCAAATCTGAATCGTTGATGAATATATTTGGCCCAGTAGTGCAAATATGAATCTGTTGAGGAATATCTTTGGCACAAAGTGCAAAGATGAATTGTTGATGAATATCTTTGGCCCATAGTGCAAAGATGACCTGTTGTTGAATATCTTTGGCTTGTAGTGCAAAGATGATATGTTGATGAATACCTTTGGCCTGTAGTGCAAAGATGAAACTGTTAGTATGATTATAAACAGGAACTGTGATTTGGTATAACCATGATCTTTGATATTTAAGGTAAAGACATGTGATGAAAATTATCTTCGTCCTGGGTGCGAAGAGGAATTTAGAATCACAATTATGCTTATGAGTTATTCATATAATTGTGGAAAAGAACTGTTGAGTGATGTTACAGGGATAAAACACTGTTGGTGGACTTTTAATGTGGAGAAGATAGTAGACTTTATGGTCTATTTGACTCTTCTAATGGATTGCTCGTTCCGCTGCAACTATGGTTGAAAAGTTTTATCATCTACCATATGTTCTAAATCTCTTATTTATTACTGATGAAGGCTATTGATAATTTAATTATCTTTAGTCATGATATTCTTTATCAAGCTAGTTGTGCTCACCCTTTTGCTTCACAATTCCTTTTCGTAATAAGAGTAAATAGTGGGTCGGAATGGGGTAATGAGGGAATAAAACGGTGGTCATCATTTAGTTATTATATTTGGTGAATCAACTAGGTTGGGGCGAACCCAACGTTGGAAGGGTGTTTTGCCACTATCATACAAGATGTCTAATGACATACAACCTCGTGTCATCATAAGATAGGGTTGTGCTCATCCACTTGCTGAGTATATTTACGAGCACTACCTATATAATCTTGGTGTTTGTTTGAAGTATAATTCTCAATTAGAGATAGTGGAGATAATGATATGTCAAGAGAAGACTCACCATTGAGAAGAATATGATAGTAATCTTCTCATTTTTCTTTGGGGTCTATTGGGTCAACCAAGGATAATTCAGTGGCCATATGATATCTATCATAACCTAGAAGCATGGCCTCCCATGTACGAAGGTTTTCTTGAGCACTTCCCAAAGATTCTAATTTCTAAAATAGTTTTTGACTATACCTTTATGTAAGGTGTCATTGTGACGTGCTATCCAAGGTTGGGATGAGAGTCACAGTTGGTATATATTTGTATCCAAACTCACAACATATGTGTTGTTGTATTTTGCACGACAATTGTTGTAATAAAATTGTAGTTGTTTTCTGTACCATGTATTTGGCGACTCAGAATAGGTTGGATGGAATGGACCTGTTTTGGGGTTGTCACATTTGGTATCAGAGCTTAGGGATATGGTCTCTGGCGGGATCGGGGAATATAACTAAGAGGGGAGAGATGAGTAAATCCTTCGCTAGTGTGTCCTACCTAAGCTTATTTGTTGGTCAGTCATAATATTGGGATATTATGTGATATATTAATTTGTTTAATTAACCCCTGTTTTATGGCAGTATTTGAGAATGGCTGCTGAGAATGTTAATAATGGAGTGAATGAGACTGTGGGGATACCTCTAATCACTAACCATGATAATGTGATGTCAGACGAAGAAGGAATTAGATATATTCTTGTGGTGAGTGAAGAATTGATAGTTGCACCCGAGATAGTCGTAGAGGTAACAGCTGAGAGTGAGGAAGAAGAGGAAGAAGAGGTACCTGAGGAGAATTTATTAGAGGTATTATATGATCAAAATGTAAAATTGCAAAATCGTATTCATGAGTTAGAAGAGCAGGCTGAAGAACGGCAGACGGTCGTGGAACAAAAGGATGCAATAATTCAAGCTTGTGTTACCCGATATGTGATGCTTGAACAGAAGCATTCTTTGGCAGAGTATAAGATGATAAAGATGGAATCTGAGCTGAAAGAGGAAAAAACTGAACGAGTGAAAATAAGTGATGCATGGGCAAAAGCCGCACGACACGTGAATATTGTGGAAAGAGATGTCCGATCTAAGAAGGCTAAAATAGATGATATGAATTTCTATTTTTGGAAAGCAATTGGGAGAACCCAACATCGAGTTTTGAATTACCCTGTACAGAGTGGTCAACCTGAATTCAATATGGATCGAAGATTGATGATTCAGATCATGAATCAGGAGTACGATGAGGCAGTTGAGGGAGGAATATGCCCTATAGAAAAGTATATTCCAACGGTAGTGATGACGCCAAATTCTGCCCCAGACAAGTCAAAGCCGGGTAGTTCAAGGGAGAGCGGTTGTCATGACTTCCCAACAAGTGAGGAACCCAAATGAAGTTATCACGGGAGATAAGCAATGGGGAAATCATGATGACCGGAGAGATAGAATCTGAAATAAAAGCAAGGTATTCTCAACTCTTCGAAATACCAGGTACGTAAATTTCGGGGACGAAATTTCATAAGGAGGGGAGATTGTAAGACCCCGAATTTTATGAAATAAAAGTGTTCAATTTTTCTTATAATTACAATTTAGTAAATGATTAAATTGATAAAAGTTTAAAGTTAAGGGTGAGATATGATTTTTTTTTCAAAATACGCAAGTGGTTATAAAATATTCAATTGTCGGGGAATATTCGTTTGGTCTTGGAATATTTTTTCTGTCGGAGAATATTCGTACGACGGCGCAGCCATTTGTGGGCCCCATAACAAATAACTGTCGGATGAAGAAAACGACAAAAATTAAATTTTTATAAATAACGGCGTAGTTGTTACCGTTAACACTGTTGGAATACCCGGTGGTTAAAATACGATGTCTGCGTTATTGCACAAAAGAAGCATACAAGATTGCACAATATTTTTGAATTATTGATTCTTACGTAAGAAGACACTACTCAATAATGGTTACGAGTAATTACTGCTCAATATTTTATTTTATTGATTCAATAATTGCTACGTTGATATTTTATATTATTGTTGTTCAATAATAGTCAATCTGATAAAGATTCCATTATCAGATCAATAATTCATATTATTTGAATAATTAATTATTGATTTATATGATAAGGAAATATTTATTTTATGCGAATATAAATGATGGATATATTTATTTTTATGTGGATAAAAATGAAGGAATTAATGTTGAGGTGTTTTATCAGTATTTTGTCGGTGTGGAGGTATAAAAAATCATCCGTTTATGGATTTCGGATATTTTTGGTTTCGAATTTGGAAAAACTCAAAGCTACAAAGTTGTAGAGAATTCGATTTCAGTTAGAATGGACATAAAATTCGTATTTTTTTGATAACCGGACTATTTTCTATGAATTATTGAAGTTTCGGAAAATAAAATGATTTTTATTAATTTATGGATGGGACCCACTTGTGTTTTAACACATGTGGGCTGCTAGCTCTGTTCAAAGATGGCAGGTGGCTGATCAAACATATGGGCATGCATAGAAAAGAAGAAATAAAATAATATATTTTATTATTTTAGTCTCCTATATGCGTTCTAAAGATTTTCCTATAAATAGTACATATGTTAGAATTGAAAATCACACCGTAAACAAGTTTTCTTTCTCTATATTATCAAGCATATTTTGTGTGAGTATTTAGATATCTTGAGTGTTGCTTTCGAAGTTATATCCGATATTCAAGTCGGGTACTTGCTTTTTTCGAGGTGCGGGATTTTAAGGCTTATTATGTTTTTTCATTCGTATTTCTTCCGTCCTTCGTAAAATTCTAAAAAAATTTGAAATGATAATTTGATGAGTTTTCTTGATTGTGACCAAAAATGGAAATTTTTGGATGTATAGATTAAGAGTTGTGGATTTTATGAGAAAAGACTATTTTAAAAGTAACCGCTTATAACTCTTTGTGGTTAACTCCAAAATTGATGAAATTTTTATTGGGAGTACATCTATATAATATCAGTGTACTCTGTGAATTTAAGAATTTTTAGATAAAACTATAATTTGTGATAAATGTCTTAATATTCGGCGGTTTTGGCCATATAAAAAAATAGTAAATGAATTATAAAAATTCTGAGAAAAATATATGTTCAATATGGGACTATATTCTGTTAAATCCCAGAAAAGAAATATTTTTGGAACTGATTTGGTATTTTTCATGAAAAATGACTAGTTATGAGTAAATGAATTAAATATGTTATGTGAAGTAAGAAAATTGAAAAATAGGATTTTATGGCTTGAGAATCCTATATGAGGTATATGCAGATTTTTGATGAGAGTTTTGGTTATTGGTGATGAAATCTTATGAGTTTGGCATTTTAGGATGATTAAATGCATTATTTAGTAAAGTGTAAACAATTAAAATAAATTGTTTATAAGCTTAAGAAATATTATTCTTTCAATATCATTATACCGAAATATTGGTATGGATTTTATTGTGGAATTTCTACCTTTTTCATGTCGGGCTTACTATTCACGAGTTACAATTCATGAGTTACTATTCACGGGTACTATTCACGACAAAATTGGTTTATTTTTCTAACCAAATTATAGTTGATTTATGAATATTACTCTTGAGATTAAAACTATATGTTGATCATATTATTTTTATTATCATATATAACATTTTTATAACCCTAATGATGATATTTCTCTTTGACTTGAGTGTAAAGATGGGTAGATTTTTGGTATGATCATGACTATGGGTTCTTTTGCCAAGAAGGTGCAAAGTTGAATTGTTGATCGGTATGATCATGATCATTGAATTTATAATTGAATATCTTTAGCTTAAGTGCAAATGTGAAATGATCAACATGGTTATAATTATTGTTTATATAAATTCTAAAATGATTATATATTTTTTGAGATATTAATATATTTGACAGAGTAGTAAATATGAATCTGTTGATGAATATATTTGGCTCAGAGTGCAAATATGAATCGTTGAGGAATATCTTTGGCCAGTAGTGCAAAGATGAATTGTTGATGAATATCTTTGGCCCATAGTGCAAAGATGACCTGTTGTTGAATATCTTTGGCCTATAGTGCAAAGATGATATGTTGATGAATATCTTTGGACCGTAGTGCAAAGATGAAACTGTTAGTATGATTATAAACAGGGACTATGATTTGGTATAACCATGATCTTTGATATTTCAGGTAAAGACATGTGATGAAAATTATCTTCGTCCTGGGTGCGAAGAGGAATTTAGAATCACAATTATGCTTATGAGTTATTCATATAATTGTGGAAAGGAACTGCTTGAGTGATGTTACGAGGATAAAACATCATTGGTGGACTTTTTATGTGGAGAAGATAGTAGACTTTATGGTCTATTTGACTCTTCTAATGGATTGCTCGTTCCGCTGCAACTATGTTTGAAAAGTTTTATCATCTACCATATGTTCTAAATCTCTGATTTATTACTGATGAAGGCTATTGATAATTTAATTATCTTTAGTCATGATATTTTTTACTGAGCTAGTTGTGCTCACCTTTTTGCTTCACAATTCCTTTCAGGTAATAAGAGTGTAGCTGGGTCGAGCGGGGTAACAGGGGAATAGAACGGTGATCATCATTTAGTAGTTATATTTGGTGAATCAACTAGGGTGAGGCGAACCCAACATTGGAAGTGTGTTTTGCCACTATCTTACAAGATGTCTAATGACATACAACTCGTGTCATCATAAGATAGGGTTGTGCTCATCCACTTGCTGAGTATTTTTACGAGCACTACCTATATAATCTTGGTGTTTGTTTGAAGTATAATTCTCAATTAGAGACAGTGGAGATAATGATATGTCAAGAGAAGACTCACCATTGGGAAGAATATGATAGTAATCTTCTCGTTTTTCTTTGGGGTCTATTGGGTCAACCAAGGATAATTCAGTGGCCATATGATATCTATCATAACCTAGAAGCATGGCCTCCCATGTACGAAGGTTTCCTTGAGCACTTCCCAAAGATTCTAATTTCTAAAATAGTTTTTTACTATACCTTTAGGTAAGGTGTCATTGTGACATGTTATCCAAGGTTGGGATGAGAGTCACAGTTGGTATATATTTGTATCCAAACTCACAACATATGTGTTGTATTTTGCACGATAATTGTTGTAATAAAATTGTAGTTATTTTCTGTACCATGTATTTGGCGACTCAGAATAGGTTGGATGGAATGGACCTGTTTTGGGGTTGTCACACTCTAGGTGTAGAGACACTCCCTCGAGCTTACTTGCTCAAGTAACAAAGGCTGCCAAACAAAACTAGCCACGGATTATATATATATATATATATATATATATATATATTTTATTTTTTTATTTTTTTATTTTTTTCTACAAAGCTTATATACTCCAAATATTCCCCCCCACCCCCAAACTTAAATTCATGTCTAACTTCAGCCATCACTAGCTATGCATGTTATTCTTTCATTTAACTAGCATTTATCCTTTAGAAATCCATTACCTATCCATGTAGACTTACTCAGCCAACATGGTCGTTTCTTAACAAGTGTTATCCTGATAATATCAGTTTCAAACAGATAAAGATTTAAATCACATCAAGAAATCACATCACAGACTTAACAATCCTTACTAGACTTGTTTATGCAATTTTAGTTTCATCATTGGCCCCGAATATACGTAAACTATTTAACAGCTGGAATTATGTGAAATCCTAAATGCAACACTTAACTAAAAAGTTAACATCAAGTTTGACAAACAAACGAAAACATAACATGCCACCTAAAATGCAACTAAAACTAATTACCCCCAAACTTAGAAAGAACAATGTCCTTATGCGAAAAATATAGCAATTTAAACAGAGGACTTCCCTGACGAGCTTATTCCTCGGGCGCATCATCTTCATCCTTGCTCATCTCTTGATCAGAAGGGGGAAACACAGGAAGAACATGAGCAGTAGGGAAATGGCTAAGATCAACTCTAGGGTACAGCTGAGCATACATAGCAGTTTGGGCGTTGAAGTAGTCGACTAAAAACTTGTAGATCACATCTTGGCGTTCAAACAGGCAGACATTTTGGGATTCGAGATTGTAAAACTAGCCGTCTATTTCTCGCTGAACCGCATCGGGAACGACACCACGCTGAGCTACAGAGGAGGGACCATAAGTAGGTGAAGCAGGAGCTAGTGGAGCTTGTGGAGCTGCAGCTTGAGGAATTATAAAGCCCAATCCACGTGGGAGATTTGCTCCACCAGTCTACACCCAATACCTGCTGATCATTCTATTGTCCAACACTTGCATTGGGGGTTGGATCATCTCATCCGACTTCCATTTGACCCTAAATTTATAACATAAAGCACAAATGAGAGAAGGATGGGGTAACCCTCACGTGGTACCTTTTCGTTTAGCTTTCAAAATGGACTGCTGAATAATTAGGCCAACATCCATCTTCAAGCCTTGAATTATCGAATACAGCAACACGGCCCTTTCCTTGGTGACATGACTAACATGAGTGCATGACACTAATTTTGCGCAGATGAAGGCATACCAAGCCTTTCCATATAGGCTGAGGCGCGAATGTGGAAAAGTCATGCTGCCACATTCATGCATGGTCCACGTGGTTCCTGGTTGACAAAGCTCGTGGATTTTCACGTCATAGTCTGGTCCTTGGCTCACAAAACTGGCATATTCATTGTGGTGACCCGCCAAAGGTAGCTGGTAACAACCGGTGATGTCCACTTCGCCGAATTTAACTGTCTTGCCTCTCACATACAATCCATAGTGGTAGTGCTCTGAAATGTTGGCGTAGAACTCTTTAACGACTGCAATCACTTCCGGGTCAGGTTGTTCGCTGAGTGGAACCAATTCCTCTCAGCAATCATCACCGCCATTTCTCCATCTTTTAATTGGTCAGGCTGTAGACCGCGTTCCGGCACTAGTGAGCGAGTGGCCATGCGATTGTAGCGTTCTTGGGTTTCGACTCTTACGAATATCATAACTGCCAAACTTGGAATTAGACTTGCTTAGTGTAATACGGTTGGGGGGCATGAGTAGGTGCGCAGTATCATGAAACCGCACAATCTGAACCGAAAAACATGCAATATCACGAGTATGGTCAAATTGCAAAGTTGTCTACTAGTTTCCAAGTAGACAACACAGACATACAAGCGAGAATGTGACCCTAAAGGAAACCATGTCATGATATTTTTGTACAACGCATGTGCACTTCCACTTGACCCATAGGCCACGAGTGAAATTAGTCCTTATCCTAGGAGAGAAACTCAGACCATGAACATTCAAGGATAACTACATAATTAGAGTTAGTGATATACACTCCTGTGGTGAGAAATAGCAAAGAAAATGCACTTAAGCAATAAATCGAACACCTTGTGGGCAATATATTACTTCTTGAACACTATATTCTCTAGCATGCAAAATCATAAGTCCATAGTCATAGTAGTGCCATACAATCTCTATGCCTTACCAAGTATGAAAAGCACAGATGAACATGAATGCGAAGGGCAAGCATCATAGATTTAGAGGGGGTTCAAAGCATACCTTAGACCTGGAAGGAATAAACTAAAATCAAATAGGAAGAGAAAATGATTAAATCGCAATATGATATCTTAACAGTGCAAGCAGTTTATTTACATGACGAGGCTGAACAGTTACTCGATGTAAGACCCCGAATTTTATGAAATAAAATTATTCAATTTTTCTATTTAGTAAATAGTTAAATTGATAAAAGTTTAAAGTTAAGGGTGATATATGAATTTTTTCAAAATACGCAAGTGGTTAGAAAATATTTATTGTTGTCGGGGAATATTCGTTTGGTCGTGGAATATTCTTTTTATCGGGAATATCCGTACGATGGCGCAGTCATTTGTGGGCCCCAAAATAGAATAACTGTCGGATGAAGAAAACGACAAGTTTGATTTTTTATAAATAATGGCGTAGTTATTACTGAATTAACACTTGTTGGAATACACAGTGGTTAAAATACATGAATACGCAGCGTAGTTGCACAAAGAAAGATATACCAGATTGCATGAATATTTTTTCAATTATTGATTCTTACGTGAGAAGACACTACTCAATAATTGTTACGATAATTACTTGCTCAATATTTTATTTTATTGAATCAATAATTGCTGCGTTGGTATTTTATATTATTGTTGTTTCAATAATTGTCACTGCACAATATCTCTATTATCAGATCAATAATTCATATTATTTGAATAAGATTATTAGATAAAGATTATAGGCAATGTCTAGAAAGTTCATCAAACGAGAGGTTTGGTCACATAATTGCAAGGCGCCCGAAGGAGAAATCTTTATCGAAAAGCCCCTCTTCCTGGGAACCGCCTCACAGTTGTCATTATTGTGATTCTGTAATATTATTTGTGAATAATTAATTATTGATTTATATGATAAGGAAATATTTATTTGATGTGTATATAAATGATGGATTTATTTATGTGGTTATAAATGAAGGAATTAATGTTGAGGTATTTTATCGGTATTTTGTCGGATTGGAGGTATTAAAAGATCAAATCAGTGTTCTTACAGCTTTATTGTGTGAGTTATAATTTTTAATCTGACCGTTGGATCGTTGTGATTTTTGGATATGTTATACATATATAAGTTAAAAATGAACGAATGATTTGTTATGAATTTTAAGAGGTGACTAATTCGGAAATTAGGTTTATAAATGATTTTGGTGCCCCACTTTTACTTGTTGTGGAAGATGGCTGATTTTTGGTGGGTGGAATAGTAGCAGGTAAAGCCATCAGGTAGCAGGTCAAGTCTACTTCGGCGTGCTAATATTTTCCTATAAATAGAGGGCTAAGTTAGAATTGAAAATCACACCAGAATTCATAAGTTTTCTCTCTAGATTATCGAGTGTATTTTGTGAGTATTTAGATACTTGGTGAGTTTCTATTCATCAGTGCAAGTTTCCTTCAACGTCATATCCGATATCCAGTCAGAAGTGCTGCTCTTTTGAGGTAAGGGATAGTAAAGGATTTTAAGGGTTGTTATGTTTTTCATGTTTCGTAACTTTTTAGACCTTCAAAAATTCTGGAAAAATTTGAAATGATAATTTGATGAGTTTTCTTGATTGTGTCCAAAAAAGGCGATTTTTGGATGTATAGATTAAGAGTTGTGAATTTTATGAGAAAAGACTATTTTAAAAGTAACCGCTTATAGTTCCTTGTGGTTAACTCCAAAATTGGTGAAATTTTTATTGGGAGTACATGTATATGATAGAAGTATACTCTGTAAATTTCAAAATTTTTGGATAAAAGTACAATGTTTTATAAATATCTAAATATTCGGCTGTTTTGGCCATATGAAAAATAGTAAATGATTTTTAAAAATTTTGAGAAAAATATATGTTCAATATGGGACTATACTCTAATAAATCTCAGAAAAGAAAATTTGTTTGTACTGATTTGGTATTTTTCATAAAAATGGACTAGTTATGAGTAAATGAATTAAATATGTTAGGTGAAGGAAGAAAATTGGAAAATATGATTTTATGTTTGAGAATCATATATGAGGTATATGCAGATTTTTGATGAGGGTTTTGGTTATTGGTGATGAAATCTTATGAGTTTGGCATTTTAGGATGAGTAAATGCATTATTTAGTAAAGTGTAAACAATTAAAATAAATTGTTTATAAGTTTAAGAAATTTTATTCTTTCAATATCATTATACCTAAATATTGGTATGGATTTTATTGTGAAATTTCTACCTTTTTGTGTCGGGTTTACTATTTATGAGTTACTATTCACGAGTTACTATTCATGACAAAATTGGTTTCTTTTTCTAACCAAATTATAGTTGATTTATGAATATTACTCTTGAGATTAAATCTAGATGTTTTGATTATATTGATTTTACTATTATATATAACATTTTTATAACCATAATGATGATATTTCTCTTTGACTTGAGTGTAAAGATGGGTAGATTTTTGGTATGATCATGACTACGGGTTCCCTTTCGGCGAAGAGGTAAAAGTTGAATTTTTATTTGGGTATGATCATGACCATTGAATTTATAATTGAATATCTTTAGCTTAAGTGCAAAGGTGAAATGATCAACATGGTTATAATTATTGTTTATATAAATTCAAAATGATGATATATTTCTTTGAGATATTAATATATTTGGCACAGAGTGCAAATATGAATCTGTTGATGAATATATTTGCCCAGTAAAGGCAAATATGAATCTGTTGAGGAATATCTTTGGCCCGTAGTGCAAAGATGAATTGTTGATGAATATCTTTGGCCCGTATTGCAAAAGATGACTTGTTGTTGAATATCTTTGGCTCAGTAGTGCAAAGATGGTTCATTGATGAATATCTTTGGGTCAGAAAGTAAAGATGAAATTGTTAAGTATGATTATAAACAGGAACTGTGATTTGGTATAACCATGATCTTTGATGTTTGAGGTAAAGATATGTGATGAAAATTATCTTCGTCCTGGATGCGAAGAGGAATTTAGAATTACAATTATGATAATGAGTTATTCATATGATTGTGGAAAGGAACTGTTGATTGATGTTACAAGGATAAAACAGTGTTGGTGGATTTTTAACATGGAGAAGATAATAGACTTTATGGTCTATTCGACTTTCTAATGGATTGCTTCGTTCACCGCAACTATGGTTGAAAATTTTTATCATCTACCATATGTACTAAATCTCTGATTTATTACTGTTGAAGGCTATTGATAATTTATTTATCTTTAGTCATGATATTCTTTACTGGGCTAGTTTTGCTCAGCCTTCTGTTTCAAAATTTCTTTTAGGTAATACGAGTGTAGCTGGGTCGAGCGGGGGTAACAGGGGAATAGAACGGTGGTCATCATTTAGTAGTTATATTTGATGAATCCAATAGGGTGAGGCGAACCCAACGTTAGAAGGGTGTTTTGCCAATATCATACAAGATGTCTAATGTCATATAACCTCGTGTCATTATAAGAAAGGGTTGTGCACATCCACTTATTGAGTATATTTACGAGCACTACCTATATACTCTTGGTGTTTGTTTGAAGTATAATTCACGATTAGAGACAGTGGAGATAATGATATGTCAAGAGAAGACTCACCATTGGAAAGAATATGATAGTAATCTTCTTGTTTTTCTTTGGGGTCTATTAGGTCAACCAAGGATAATTCTGTGGACATATGATATCTATCATAACCTGGAAGCATGGCCTCCCATGTTCGAAGGTTTTCTTGAGCACTTCTCAAAGATTCTAATTTCTAAAATAGTTTTTGACTATACCTTTATGTTGGTATCACTGTGAGGTGCTGTCCACTAATGGGACATTCGTCACATTACGGTTGGGACAAGAGTCACAGTTGGTATATATTTGTATCCAAACTCACAACATATGTGTTGTTGAATTTTGTATGACAATTATTGTAATAAAGTTGTAGTTATTTTCTGTACCATATATTTGGCGACTCAGAATAGGTTGGGTGAAATGGACCTATTTTGGGGTTGTCACACTAGAGAAATAACTGAAAGATGAGATGTGTGTAAGTGGTGGAGACAAGTAAAAAGTGTAAAAGAAATAGGATTGTGGGGCATAAAAGGTTTTTAATCGGGTTTACATCTCGACAATCGATTCCAGTGAATAAAGGTATTGGGTTTAACCTGGATTGGGCACCGGGGCGCTACCCTTTAGTAGCTGGCAGATGACCCTAGCTCCGGGGCACTGGTTTTGTGCGAGAAAAGAGCGTTGGGGCACTGATGGTCAGTAACTCAGAATAAGTCCTAGCACCAGGGCGCTGTTAGGCAGTAACAGGTGAGCATCTCAGTGCCAGGGCACTTAGGCTAACTCTGGGGCACTTAGGCACTAGGTAATGGGGTGCTGGGGCAGTTCCTTGACCAAGTATTCCTCTTGCAATTGTTTACTTAGCTGGAAACAAGCAACAAATTCATGAAGATTATTATACTAGAATATCATACTATTAAATTTTAATAATTCAAATCCCGACAAGAAGTATTAAATGAAATAAAAAAATAAACTAGAACTCTTGGAGTTGCCTCCCTATAGCACTTGGTTTATAGTTGTCAGCTTGACTTTGCTGTGTTGCTCAATATTGCATACTGGATCAGAGAGGTGCATCGACGTAGGTTGGCAATCGATGGGTCCACTCCAATAATACTTAAGTCTTTGGCCGTTCACCTTAAATATTCGCTTCGAATTAGGGTCCTCGACTTCAACATTCCCGTGTGGAGCGACAAATACAACCACGAACGGCCTTGACCAGCGAGATTTCAATTTCCCAGGAAATAAATGCAGTCTAGAGTTGAAAAGCTTTACTTGTTGTCCCGGTTCGAAATTTCGATCAATGATTTTCTTATCGTGCCATGTTTTGACTTTTTCTTTGTACAGTTTGGTATTCTCATAAGCATTATGCCGGAATTCGTCCATCTCATTTAGCTGTAGTAACCGTTTCTCCCTAGCTGCTTATAAATCGAAATTTAGCTGACGAATTGCTGAGTATGCATTATGTTCTAAGTCTATCGGGAGATGACACGCCTTTCCATAGACCATCCTGTAAGGTGACATGCCGATAGGGTTCTTGTAAGCTGTTCGATATGCCCATAAGGCATCATCTAATCGCATGGCCCAATCTTTTCGTGGCGGATTGACCACCTTCTCCAAGATTCGCTTAACTTCCCGATTCGAGACTTTTGCTTGACCATTGGTTTGGGGATGGTACGCGATTGCAATCTTATGTTTAACTCCATACTTTGTAAGCAATTTAGTGAACTGCTTATTACAGAAGTGAGTTCCTTCATCACTAATTATCGCTCTCGGCGTACCAAATCGTGTGAAAATATTTTTCTTCAAGAATCGCAGTACCGCCTTGGCATCATTAGTGGGTAAGGCTGCGGCTTCTACCCATTTAGAAACATAGTCTACCGCTAACAGAATGTACTGATTATTGAAGGATGATGGGAAGGGTCCCATGAAGTCAATTCCCCACACATTGAATAACTCAACCTCAAAAATAGTGTTAAGGGGCATTTCATTGCGTTTAGAGATATTGCCTACTCGTTGACACCGGTCACATTTTAACATATACAGATATGTGTCTTTAAACAGGGAAGGCCAGAAAAATCCCGACTATAACACTTTGGTTGTTGTCCTATCACCCGCGTAGTGACCTCCGTAATCTAATGAGTGGCACTGACCTAATATGTTATCCATCTCCTCTTGTGGCACACATCGTCTAATCATTTGATCCGCACAAGTCTTGAATAGAAACAGTTCTTCCCAAAAGTATTTTTGAACATCATAAAGGAACTTTTTCCTTTGTTGAGAATTCAAATTCGGAGGTAGCACATTACTAACCAGATAATTCACGTAATCTGCATACCATGGCACTGTCGTTGTTACTTGAAGTTGTTCGTTGGGAAACATCTCATTGATCACAACTTCGTCTTTTTCCTGAACCTCTGCATTTTCTAATCATGAAAGATGATCCGCCACCTGGTTTTCGGTGCCTTTTCTATCTCGGATCTCCAAGTTAAATTCTTGTAGCAAAAGCACCCACCGTATTAATTAACCGTAGCTTGGCATCCTTCTTCTCAATCAAATACTTAATAGCTGAATGATCAGTGTAGACGATTACTTTGGTCCCTATTAGATATGCTCTGAATTTGTCAAAGGCAAACACGACTGCAAGTAATTCTTT
This sequence comes from Panax quinquefolius, assembly GCA_020205615.1. NCBI lineage: Eukaryota > Viridiplantae > Streptophyta > Magnoliopsida > Apiales > Araliaceae > Panax > Panax quinquefolius. The sequence continues at coordinate 72,487,456 of CM035174.1, forward strand.
TTCTGTGGTAGTGTAATTCAAGTGAGCATCCGTCAACATCTTGCTGGAGTAGTAAATAGTGTGAAAATTTTTATCGCAACGTTGTCCCAATACTGCTCCCACTGAAAAGTCACTGGCTTTGCACATCAACTCAAACGGTAAATTCCATTTGGGAGCCACTATGATTGGAGCTGAGACCAATTTCTTCTTCAATATTTTGAAAGCGTCTAAGCACAACTGATCCATTTTAAACGGCACATCTTTCTCCAAGAGGGAACACAAGGGTTTCGAAATTTTGGAAAAATCTTTAATAAACCGTCTATAGAAACCTGCATGTCCCAAGAAGCTCCGTATTCCCTTCACAGATGTTGGAGGAGGTAGTTTCTCAATCGTCTCAATTTTGTCTTTATCCACCTCTAACCCTGCAACGGAAACCTTATGCCCCAAAATTATTCCCTCTTGCACCATGAAGTGACATTTTTCCAATTTAAGAACTAGGTTCGTCTCCACACATCGCTTTAACACTAAAACCATATTCTTCAAACATAAGTCGAAACTATCACCAAACACGGAGAAGTCATCCATGAACACTTCCAAGTTATGTTCTACCATATCTGAGAAGATGGCCATCATGCATCGTTGAAAAGTTGTCGGAGCATTACATAAGCCAAAAGACATACGCTGGAAGGTAAACGTACCGTAAGGGCATGTGAACGTGGTTTTTTCTTGATCTTCCGGCACTATAGCAATTTGATTATATCCATAATATCAATCCAATAGACAGTAAAATTGATGTCCCGCCAATCTATCCAACATCTGATCAATGAACGGCAAAGGAAAGTGATCCTTGTGTGTGGCTTTATTCAGTTTGCGATAATCCATACATATTCTCCAGCCTATAATTGTTCTAGTAGGGATGAGCTCATTTGATTCATTTTTCACTACCGTCATTCCCCCTTTCTTTGGTACGCACTGTACAGGACTTACCCATGAACTATCCGAGATTGGATAAATAATGCCGACATCCAACCATTTAATGATCTCTTTCTTTACTACTTCCTTCATGATGGGGTTCAGCCTTCTTTGTTGTTCAATAGTTGGTTTTGCTCCTTCTTCCAATAAAATCTTATGCATACAAAATGATGGACTAATTCCCTGAATTTCCCCTATCGTCCATCCGATTGCTGTTTTGAACTCTCGCAATACCCTTAACAGTTTTTCTTTCTGCATGTCAGTCAAATCTGTCGATACAATAACCGGTATGGTAGCATCTTTTCCCAAATAGGCATACTGAAGATGAGATAGTAGAGGTTTTAATTCCAACACCGGTGGTTCTTCTATTGATGGTTTAAACTTTTTCTCTTTCATTTCAGGCCGATCAAGAGTGTCGAATGGTTGTTTAAATTTCCTAGAAGCCGATAATGCATATAGCCATTTGACATACTCAATTTCTTGCTCAATATTGTAGTCGTCCATCCCGAGCAAGACAGATTCTAGTGGGTCATCCGAATAATGTCCGCTGAGCTTGTGATTAACTATTTCTTCCATGACATCTACCCGCAGACATTCATCCTCTTCTTTAGGAAATCTCATTGACTTAAATACATTAAAGGTGACCTCTTGGTCTTCAACTCGTATCGTTAATTCACCTTTTTGTACGTTCATCAAAATTCTCCCCGTTGCTAAAATGGACGCCCAAGAATGATGGGAATTTCCATGTCTACTTCATAATCCAAGATAAAGAAATCTGTTGGGAAGATGAATTTATCAACCTTTACAAAAACGTCTTCAACAATACCTCGTGGATATGTAACTGACGGTCCTCCAACTGCAAACTGATATTTATCGGTTTTGGTGCCTTAAGTCCAAACTGGTTGTAAACGGATAGTGGCATCAAATTTATACTGGCCCCCAAATCACACAACGCTCTTCCCAAACACTGATTACCAATCTCGAATGGAATAGTAAAATTACCTAGATCTTTTAACTTCAAGGGTAATTTATTCTGGATAATTGCGCTGCACTCTTCGGTTAACGCCACCGTTTCAAAATCACCCAATTTTCTTTTCTTCGATAAAACTTCTTTCATAAACTTGGTGTAACTCGGCATCTGTTCCAAAGCTTTTGCAAAGGGTATATTGATATGCAGCTTTTTAAAAATATCCAAAAATCTTGAAAACTGCTTATCTAACTTTGATTTTTGAAACCTCTGTAGATATGGTATGGGAGGCATTAAAAGAATTTGTTCAGGTGCTTTCTTCTCTAAATCCTCATCCTGTCGGTTTCCAGTTTCTGAGACTTCCTCTTTTTCCACGGTTACTTTATCCATCTTTTCTTTATCCTTGAGTGTCTCTTACTGTTCCTATCCATTGCGTAAAGTCACAGCCTTGCAATGCACATCTCTGCCCGGATTTATCTCCATATCACTGGGTAGTATTCCATGTGGATGGCTATTCAACGTATGTGCGATCTGCCCCATCTGATTTTCCAAACTCTTGATCGAAACAGCTTGATTTTTCACATTCATATCTACCTGACTCAATAACTTGTCTTGCTCACTCATCCTCTTGTCGGTAGCTATAATAAATTTCACCAATGCTTCTTCAAGATTTGTTTTCGTCTCTGGCTGTTGTTGAGTCTGATTCTGAAATCCGGGTGAGTTTTTCAGTCTAGGTGCTTGAGCTTGATTATTACTCCAAGAGAATCCCAGATAATTTCTCCAACCCGGGTTATATGCATTCTGATTCGGATAAGGCTGGACTGATCTATTATAGCTTCCCACAAACTGTGCTGATTCTGCATTGATGGCACATTGATCTGTAGCATGACTCCCAGCACATAACTCACAAACCATTGCTACTTGCGGTGCTGATGGTGGACCCCATGTTTCAATCCTCTTAGTTAACGTTGAAACCTGTGCTGTCAACGCTGTCACTGCATCCAATTCAAGCTTTTACGGTGTTTTCAGAGGATTAGATCTAGTCATTGGCCACTGATAATTATTATTTGCCATTGTCTCTAACAGTTGATAAGCCTCATCAAAATTCTTAGCCATAATCGCTCCACCTGCTGCTGCATCAATACTGGCTCTTGTGGACGTATTTAACCATCGCAAAATATCCCAACCTGCATCCACTATGGAATTTCGTGATGCGGACATTTACGAAGCATGTCTTTAAATCTTTCCCAAGCCTCATATAAGGTTTCTGAGTCGAACTGTGCAAAGGTGTGAATATCATTCCGTAGTTTTGCCGACTTCTCTGGTAGGAAAAACTTAGCTAGGAATTTTGAGCTAAGTCATCCCAAGCAGTGATTGAACCGGGCGGCAATGAGTGTAACCAACTTCGGGCTTTGTCTTTTAACTTAAATGGAAACAACCTCAACCGTATAGCATCTTTCGAAACATTATTGAATTTGAAGGTGTCACAAATTTCCAAGAAACTCAAGATGTGCTCGTTCGGATCATCTGTCGAACTACCCCCAAACTGAACTGTATTTTTTAGCATCTGTATCATTCCCGGTTTGATCTTGAAACTGTTTGCATTAATTATTGGCCGCCGAATACTAGACTGTATATCTGTGACTGTTGGCATGGCATAATCCCGAAGTGATTTTTGTTTTTCCCCTGCCATGTCTACTGGTATTTCTTGCGCCGCTAGATCTTCTTCCAATAGTATAACCTCACTAGTCAATCGTAATTTCCATAAATTACTTTCGATATCGTCTGTATAAGGAAAAACTTGTTGACCGTATGCATTTGTACGTATTTTATAACAACTTGCTTACTTTGCAAAATTTATAAATATTACCCACAACTATAACATTATATCAAATCCACACCATAATATTAAAAAAAAATATTTCGAGAAAATTAAATCTTTATTCATAAAATCTGGGGTCTCACAATCATCTCCCCTCCTTATGAAATTTTGCCCTCGAAATTTACGTACGTACCTGGTATGCCGAAGAGGTGAGGATACCTTGACTTCATTTCAGATTCTAATTCTTGAGGTATAACCTTTGAGTGTTGAATACGATCCTTCTTATCCAAGATTTTAACACGTATCTCATCATACGTTAAATCTTCTACTATATCGTTTAGTTCTAATTTAATAATGTGGTTCGGGTCGTCAATATATTTACGTAACATCGATACGTAAAAAAAACGTTCTGAACACGCAACATACTTGGCGGTAAAACGAGTCTATATGCCACAGTTCCTACTTCGTCGAGGATTTCAAATGGGCCAATTAAATCGAGGGTTGAGATTTTCTCTCTTCATCGATTCTTGCTTCTAGAATAACGCCCTCTTGAACCTTCTTCTTCACATTCATCAGCTCTGAGTATGTAGCTTGAGTGGCTTTAACTTTATCGATTAATGTCGATTCTAATAGTATATTTGTTATCTTCACGTGGTTCCCTAGAGTCTTTAACTCTATCTTCATCATTTGTAAGTTATACAAAATGGGTTTTTGTGTTAACAACATCACACTCATAAATGCATACGATCTTCTACTCAACACGTCAGCTACCACGTTCTTTCTTCCACAATGATATTGAATGGTATGATCGTAATCTTCAACAGCTCGAGCCAACGTCTTTAGCGCATTATACGTTCGTTTTGGTTGAAGAAATATTTAAGGGTTGAAGAAATGGGTTTTGTACTGGGGTCAATACAAAATTCAATTTCATGCTCTAGGGGTAAGCTAAGAAGTCTTCAAGAATACGTCAATAAATTTATTAACAATAGAAATATCATTCAAAATTATGACTCTCATCCAAGACTTGGATAACACGTCACATTGATACCTATCAACTTGCCATCGTCATTCACAACGCCCCTACGTAAAGTCCGCTTGCATTCCTCACAAGGAAGTCAACAACGAAAGGACCGGGGCTCTTTACGTATGGCTTGATATAACAATGATTGACGTTAGTGGTTTGGTTGCTTGAATTTGTATAACAGGTTAGTTAAGAATATGAAAGATAACAACCTTACGAAAAGCATGATGAGTAGTTAACCAATCGATTCCTAAAATCACATCAAAGGCAAGTATTTTCAAAGAGATAAGATTGACAGGTAACGTGAAAGTGTCAATTTGAATTAAACAAGATTTATAAATAGTGGATGTAACGAAGGTTTCTCCCAACTGAGTTTCAACAGATAAATCAAAATCTAACTTCTCTGGAGTTAAATTCAAACATTGAACACAACTAGGTGAAATAAAAGAGTGAGTAGTGTTAAGTTTGTAATATTCATGAACGCAATCAAATTGCACAAAATAAGCGAAAACGTGGAAAATCAGAGTTTTAAAATTTTATAAACCATATACCCGGATCATCCTTTATGCGTAACTATTAATTAAACGAAAAGAAAAAGAACAAGAATCATACCCTTGAAGATTCGAGCTTCCTCAGGTACAAGTTCACCTCCAATCTTTTTCGCGTTCAACTTGAATCCATCAGGTTTGGTTCCTTCCTTTGATCAACGTTAGCCACCCAAGTGTATGGCCTCTAGAGGTGATCCACCAAGGAAGAAGAAGTATTCAAGAAGAATGGTATTTGGCAAAATCCTAGTTTTTCTATCTCTAATAGAAAAAGAGCGTACTCTCCAACATATTGGAATCACGTATATAGATATCTGATATAAGACTCCTCTTATAAAGATATCAGTTAACCCTTCTAATCTAATTAGAAAATAGGGTATTATTTAATTAATTAATTTCCTTTAATTAATTAAGCTCCCTAATCTTATCAAGGAGAATTAATTAAACTCTTTTAATTAATTTAACCTCCTAATCTTATTAGGAATAAATGAGAGTACTTTTATTTATTAATTCCCAAACTCCTTTAGGAATTAAATAATAATAATAATAATAAGACTCTCTTATTAATTTATATTTAATATTTCCAAAATATTAAATAATAATATTAAGCTATTTAATTTATTCTATCACCATAGATTAAATTAAATATACTTAACTTATTATTATGATTATGCCATTAACTTCTTAAATAATTATTCTTCATTTTATGGTGTGACCCTTTACGTTCTCCATATTAAACCTAGGTTGTGAATAAATCAATTAGATCAATTCTAATCTCATTTAAATAAATAAATTAAACAAATAATTTATTTAAATAAATAATATTTATTCTACAATAGGATAAGCCTCCCTAGCGATCAACGACTTTCCGTATAATATAGATTTCAACATTAATCATAAAATAACCTTTGAGTAAATAGTTACTGCACAATTCAATCCTTCCACCATACAATGTCCCAATTAAATATAAGACATGGAATTATCACAAGTCTTAATTTATTTAATTATATGTATTTCGATTCCTAAATGCATTAACTCCTAATGAATGCAAATTAGAAACTACTTTCTAATTTCATTCCACCTTAACAAGGATTCCTGGGTTGTCATTTATCGAATCACATATGACATTTCTCCTTTTACTAGAAGTGGTAGATTCTTTATTGATCATTCATTATCTTCATATATAACTTATTACACCCAAGCATACCCTTTGATATACTCTAAAAGTCTTAAGGAATAAGTCAAAGTGTAATTCATTATATATAAGATACTATGATGATCTCAAGTCTAAGGATCATTTGTACTACTATCACTATAGGAATTCCTATTGACAGGTAAGTAAAACTCCATTAGGTATTCCTTAGCGAGTCACGTTCAGTGAACTTATTCTCTAATAAGCACCTACATACTTGCTTTAGTGTCTCCACACAAATGATCATGAGATCAATCATCCTCATCCAATGAGCAAACAACGACGCGTTCAATCTATCCCATTCATTAATCCCTTTTAGTAATCCATTGATTGGGAACATTTTAGTTTTAAGCTATCTAAGAATTTAGATCTCATTAGCATGATCTCATCATGATTCTAAAAGCATTATTAAAACTATGGGTTTATCACATATTATTAAAACAAAGACCATGCGTATAATAAATGCCTTTTAATAAATAATTCTTTTATTAATAAATAAATAAGATTGATTACACAGTATATGATTTATCATCATACATGATTGGCTTGTATACATAATACTTTCAGGATCATGACCATTAGCTAACAGTTGAATGTCTTTGGCCGTAGTGCACTGACAAACAATTGATTGGTATGATCATGACCATTGGTTTTATAGTTGAATATCTTTGGCCCGTAGTGCGAAGATAGACAACTGATTGGTATGATCATTGTTATTACATTTGAATATCTTCAGCCTTTGGGGTAAGGATATTGAGTAAACGTTCTATTAAACCTTTGTGGCAAGAAGGAACTGTTAATTCACATTATTATAAATATGAATTGTGAATTTAACTAACATCTTTAGTGGTTCCAGTGGAGACAAGTGTTGAAAGTAGTATGCATCACTTTGGTGGTAAACATGATTGGCTTCTCCATGTACAACTTATTATACCCAAACATACCCTTTGATAAACCCTAAGGGTCTTAAGGAATAAGTCAAAGTATAACTCATCATACACAAGATACTATGATGATCTCAAGTCTAAGGATCACTTGTACTACTATCACTAAAGGAATTCCTATTGACAGACAAGTAAAACTCCATTAGGTATTCCTTAGAGAGCCACGTTTAGTGAACTTATTCTCTAATAAGCACCTACATACTTGCTTTAGTGTCTCCACACAAATGATTATGAGATCAATCATCTTCATCCAATGAGCAAGCAACGTATGTACCAATCTATCCAGATTCACTAATCCCCAATTTAGTAATCCAACGATTGGGAACTATTTTAGTTTTAAGCTTTCTAAGAATTTAGATCTCATTAGAATGGTTATCATCATTATTCTAAAAGTATTGCTTAAAACTATGGGTTTATCACATATTATAAAACAACATCATGTAGATAATTAAAAGCCTTTAATAAATTAATACTTTTTATTAACAAATGAATAAGATTGTTACAAAGTATATGCTTTATCATCAAACATGATTGGCTTGTGTGCATACTACTTTCAATCTCCCACTTGCACTAAAGTCAATCGTCATGGTATCTCATACCCTTCTTCTCTAAGTGACGAGTATCCTGCTGTTGGATAAGCTTCAGTAAATGGATATGTAATGTTGTTCTTGAGAGTCCACTATCTCTATAGTGATTTTTCATCTTTCAATGATTCTTATAATCAAATGAAAGTGCCACAACACATGTTTAGATCCAAGATGAAATTTAGGAACCATTCCTAGTTCTGTAATGAACTTTTAATCCAAACAATCAACTTGCAGCTTCATTTATAGCTATATACTTTGTCTTTATCACTAAACCAGCAACTCTTTGCTGTTTGAAACCTTTTCAATTCACTGCACCATCGTTCAAGGTAACGCTTTACGTTAAAGTGGATTTTCTGTCGTCTTGGTCTGTCTAAAAAACTTGAGTCTGTTAAGCCCTCGAGTTTTAATTTAGACCCACCATGGATATGATCACATCCTTAGTGTTGGTTAAGTACTTTAAGATGTTTTTCACTGACTCATAGTGAGCTTATGTAGAATATGACTGATCAACATCAGGTCTCGTATATTTCATTGCATACATGATAGTTACTCATGCGATATCTCTTTTAGGAGTCTATGGGGACTATTAAGAGAGATACACTCCAGGGCTCATCAACATGAGACATCCCATAGAGTTTGCCATGTTAAACGACTTTAGCATCAAATTAATATACGTTCCTTGGGTTAAGTCGAGCATCCTCTTAAATCTATCTATATAGATTTTCATTGTGACGCCCCCAAAATTAGGTATACATCACCCATCTTGGGTCGCCAGATACATGTTACAGAATTCAAATACAACTTACTAATACAACTGTCGTATACAATACGACAAAACATAAACTGTGAGTTTGAATACAAATATTTTCTACTAGAGATTATACAAACTCAAAGGAGTCCTCATTACAATTATTATCACACTATTTCACAGAATAGTGAGGACTACTAACGCTATCCTCTGGACCATCACTTCGTTCACGACTCGTCCCAGCTATATTCTCATTTCCTGAAGAGAACAGTGAAAGAAAGGGTGAGCTCAACTAGCCCAGTAAGAAATATTATGACTAAGATAATGCAGGATAAATTATCATTAGTCTCCAACAATGTTCAACTGATAAAATATAATAGACACCAAGTTTAACTGCAGCGGAACAAGCAATCCATTAAAAGAGTCAAGTAGAAAATAAAATCTACTATCTTTTATGATTTAAAAGGTTTTCATCATCATTATCGGCGGGACTCGACAATAAATAATCCACATCATCGAATCACCCCGCACTACTGACCAAGGATATTCTTTAGTATCACGACCACAATTATCCATGCACTACGGGCCAAAAATATTTGTGTATTCATTAATGGTCATGATCATGCCAACAACCGCCCATCAATGCACTACGGCCAATGAGGACTTTTACCACATCATTTGTAACATTACGGTACCATGATTACAATCGAATAATCCTCGGTCATAATCATACTAAGTCCATCTATGCATTACATGCCACAGATGACTTTCAAAAAAAAATATAAATATGAGGATGATGACAATGATATAAGAATTCAATAAAACAAGTTCAAGAATAAATTTATCCAGGAACTAATAATGTCCAAATTGTCAACATGATACTGCTTTGTACACTAAAATTCAAGAATGCTCAGAAGAATATTTCCATGAAAAGATACTGGATGAAACGCAAATATCAAGGATATTCCACTAATTTCATGGAGTATAGTAGTCAAAACTTTAACCAACTGATTATAATAAAGAATGGAATAACAAAAAAAATCACCATGCATGTGGTACTTCGCATAGACAGGTTATTCCAACAGAATACTAAATAACGGAACCAAGTCAGGCAAAATTCGCACCGACAGGATGTTCCAACAGAATAATAAAGAATGGAATAACAACAGAAATCACCTTGTATGCGGTAGTTCGCATCGACAGGTTATTCCAACAGAATACTAATAAGGACGAAATCAGTGCGGCGCGAAAACGCCATGCATGTGATATTCCAACAGAATAATAATAAAGACGGAACCAGGTCCGGCGTAAAACACACAGACAGGATATTCCAACAGAATAATAAATAATGGAATAACAACAGTTCTCTTCATGAATAAGAAAGAATTACACCCCTTACTGTAAAAGAAACTGGATATAGGAAAAGAAAGGTAGCAGACTTCTCTTTTTCTTTCTCTCTAAAATTTTCTCTCTCTAAAGTTCAGTGAATTCGTAAGAAAATAATAAAGGAATGAGCTTCTATTTATAGAAAAATGGAATGCATAGTAACTAACTCATGAATGGTCCAGATTGATTTACTTTAATTTGACGGTCCATATTTAAAGCAAAATCTTTTAAATAAAATATAATATATTGTAAGGCCCCAACTTTTTATAAATGAAGATTTAATTTCCTCTATTTATTATTTTGAAATAGTAAGGGTTGATTTGATTAATGTGGTTAGTTATGGGTAAAATGCGCAAATATTTTAAATAAGCAAGTGGTTATAAAATATTCATTGTTGTCGGGGAATATTCGTTTGGTCGTGGAATATTCTTACTGTCGGGGAATATTCGTACGACGACGCAGCCTTGTGTGGGCCCATAACGGAAAGCGATTGGATGAAGAAAACGACAAGTATAAGTTGTTTATAAATAAACTTGCTAGCTTATTACAAGTTATCTTGTTGGAATACTTTAAGTGGTTAAAACACGATGTCTGCGTTGTTACACAAAGAAGACCAGTATTGCACCAATTATTGATTCTTACGTAAGAAGACACTACTCAATAATTGTTACAAGAGTTACTATTCAATATTTTATTTTATTGATTCAATAATTCGCTTGCGTTGATTTTTTATATTACTTCGTTATTTCAATAATTATCACTACAATCGTATATTTTCCATTATCTGAGCAATAATTCATATTATCCTAATAATATTATTAGATAACATTATTGGCAATCTCTAGAAAATTTCGCCTAAGGAGAGGTTTGGTCACCTAATTGCAAGGCAAGAAGGAGAAATTCTTATTGAAAGCCCCCTTTTCTCGAACTACCGGTTTCCAAAGATCGTGATTCTTCAGAATATTATTTGTGAATAATTAATTATTGATTTATATGATGAGGAAAATATTGATTTTATGTGGATATAGATGGAGAAAAAATTTTAAAGTGACAATTGTTAAAAATTAATATTTTATCTTTTCTCGATAAAATAATATTTTATTATATTATTATAATAGAATAATGATGATATTTTTACAATGAATGTGGGATATATGAGTATATGAGGAGGAAGAGTATTTTTGTTGCATTAAATGATTAACACATGTTTTGTGTGTTCTGGGACCCATTTCTCTTGACCGAAATTTGATTATAAATTGTAAAATCGTCTGCTTATGGATTTCTACTAATTTTTGTTTGGAATTTGGAAAATATTTCTTCTGCAAAGTTGTAGAGAATTAAATTTCCTATAAAAAGTCGCGAGATTCAAATTTTCTGATAAAAGGGCTATTTATTATGAATTATTGAAGTTCCGAAATTCTGAAATAATTGATTTTTGGAAGTTTTAATTATTTTTAATAAGAAAAACGTTTTTTGTAAGCTTTGTGTGGTGGCTACTTGGCGGCTGATGTTTTGGGCAAAATAAGGGTACGTAGGAAATTTAAAAAATATATATTAATATTTTATTAAATTTTCTGCTTTGGTGTTCTAAGCAATTTCCTATAAATAGGGTGCTTAGGTTAGAATTGAAAATCACACCAGAAACTAAAGATTTCTCTCTCTATAATATTGAGTGTATTTGTGAGTATTTTAGTACTTTGAGTATTGCTATATATCTGCAAAGTTCTTTCAAAGACTATATCCAAAGATTCCAAATCAAAGTACTATTCTTTCTGAGGTAAGGGATGTTGTTTCTTCTTAAATGATATTATCTTCTTCAATATCATTATGCCGAAATATTGGTTGGAAATTTTTATCAAATTTGGAACTTTTTCATGTCGGGGTTACTATTCATGAGTTACTATTTATGAGTTACTATTCACAAGTTACTATTCATGAGTTACTATTCACGAGTTACTATTTACGAGTACTATTCACGAAGCGTGATGATGTTTTTTTGTGAAATTTCTATTTTTTGAGGTCGGAGTTACTATTCACGATACTCTGCACTATTCACGAATCATTTACACTTATTCACGTAAAAATTAAATTTTCTTTTTTGTGTCCAAGATTGTCTGTTATGATTCCTATCTTTGATTGGATCTATGTTTTGATCTTCATTCTTGAATTTTACTCCAATCTGGTTATTTATGAAGTATTTTTGAACTTGGATTATTTAAAGTACGAATCCTTAATACTTGTTCTTTTGTTTCACTGGATTCGTTTTCTTTAAAATATTTTTCATCATCCTCAGTCCTAAATGATGATATAACTGAATATCTTTGGCCCGTAGTGCAAAGATGAATGATTTCTTGCTGAATATCTTTGGCCCGTAGTGCAAAGATGACTAGGTGTTGAGATGAACATGACCGACTGATTAATATCTTGGCCCGTAGTACAAAGTTGAACAGGTGTTTAGATGAACATGACCAACTGATGAATATCTTTGGCCTGTAGTGCAAAGTTGAATATTTGATTCCAGATATATATTGATTGATGTTACAAGGATAAAATATCGATGATGAACTTTTAAATTCATATATAGAAGATAGTAGTTTGCATTCTCTACTTAACTCTTCTAATGAATTGTTGTTTCCGTTGCAGTTGTTGATCTAAAACTTGTTGTCTATTGTATTCTATCAGATTTTTCCCTATTGAAGACTAAGGATAATTTGTTGTACATTATCTTAGTCATAATATTCTTTACTGGGCTAGTTGAGCTCACCCTTTTCCTTTTTGTTCCATTTTTCTTCTCATGGGACGAGAATATAGCGGGAACTAGTCGGGGTGTGGAGTGATGGTTCAAGACAGTTGTTTTAGTAGTCCTCACTATTTTGTAAAATAGTGTATCAATAATTATAATGAGGACTTACTTGAGTGTGAATATTGTCTAGAAGATAATATTTGTATTTAAACTCACAGTTTATGTGTTGTCGTATTTTTCACGACAATTGTATTAATGAAGTTGTAGTTGTTTACATACCATGTATTTGGCGACTTCGTAATAGGTTGGTTGGATTGGACCTATTTTGGGGCGCCACATATATTATATATATAATATCCATAATAATACTCCTTCCATCCATTTTTTTCAACTTGCATATATATATATATATATATATATATATATATATATATATATATATATATATACTCATAATAATACACCTTCCGTCCACTTCCCCCCCACCAACCTTCCATTAACAAAATAATATATATATATATATTATATATATATATATATATATATATATATATATATATATAACTAAAAATGAGATAACTTCATCGACAATTTTTTAAAATGGAAAGTGGGGGTCCAAATAATAAGCAAAATTTACATCAAATTCTTCGAAAAATCCTCAATATTTTTAACAACATGTATCATCATTATTATAATTCACAATATTAATTGACCAGGTCGTTTCCAAGAAAGAGGGGGCTTTCCAATAAAGATTTCTCCTTATTGGCGCGCAATTAGGTGACCAAACCTCTCCTTGGTAGAACTTCTAGACATCGTTAATATTGTAAATTATAATATTAATAACTCATCTATTTCAATTATTGATTTAATAATATATAAAATATCGACAATAAATGAATCAAATAACGTGAGATACTATGCAACAATTCATCGAGGCAATAATTAAACAAAAGTGAGTGACTTCTCACGTAAGCATCAATAATCAATACCGTAAAGCTATTATGCAACCACGCCAGATTCATTATTTTTTTACTATCGAGTAGTTCAACAATGATCAATGGTAAAACTTCCGTCGTTATTTCTATAAAATATTTTTGTCGTTTTCTCAATCCGATAATAATTACATTGTGGGATCCACTTAATGATTGTCTTGCCGCATTTAATATTTCCTGCTTAAAACGCGAATATTCCCAGGCAATCGAATATTATATAACAACTTGCGTACTTTGCAAAATTTATAATTATTACCCACAACTATAACATTATATCATAATATTCAAAAATGATAATTATAGAAAATTCATTTTTATTCATAAAAGTTGGGGTCTTACAATCTCTCATTCTTATGAAATTTCGCCCTTAAAATTAGGGTACGTACCTGGTATATCAAAGAGGTAAGGATACCTTGACTTCATTTCAGATTCTAACTCCTAGGTCATTTCCTCAACATCGTGGTTTCTCCAAAAAATTTTGACTTGAGATATAACCTTATAGCGTAGAATATGTTCCTTCTTATCCAAGATTTGAACAGGAACCTCTTCACACGTTAAATCTTCTGCTATTTCGTCTGGTTTTAACTCAATAATGTGGTTCGGATCTTTCACATATTTACGTAACATGGATATATGAAAAATGTTATGAACACGAGACATACTTGGTGGTAAAGCGAGTCTATAGGCCACAGTTCCTACTCGATCAAGGATTAAAAATGGGCCAATGAATCGAGGATTGAGCTTTCCACTCTTTTCAAATCTTGTAACTCCTTTCCATGGAGCAACACGTAACAACACATGATCTCCAATATCGAATTCCACGTCATTTCGATGAAGATCAACATAACTCTTTTGTCGATCTTGTTAGGTTTTTATACGTTGTCGGATTGTTTGAATCTTTTACGTAGTCATACGTACCAACTCCGGTCCCAACAACGTTGCTTCACCCACCTCATCCCAGCATACTGGAGAACGACACTTTCTTCCATACAATGCCTCGAATGGAGCCATGCCAATACTTGCTTGATAACTGTTGTTGTTGGAAAACTCCACCAATGGTAAGAACTTATCCCAACTTCCCTTGAAGTCAAGGACACGGAGTCTTAATAAATCTTCCAGAGTTTGAATAGTCTTCTCTGATTGTCCATTCGTCTGAGGATGATATGCCGAACTAAATCGTAAATTCATGCCCATAGCTTTTTGCAAACTAACCCAAAATCGTGAAATAAATCTTGGGTCTCGATCAGAAACTATGGATACTGGCATACCATGCAGTCTTACAATCTCGTTTATGTACATACGAGCAAGACGTTCAAGTGTATAAGTTTCTCATATTGGTAAGAAGTGAGCAGACTTGGTCAATCTATCAACAATGACCCAAATTACATCTATACCTTGAGAAACCTTAGGAAGACCGGTAACGAAATCCATGGTAATGTGCTCCCACTTCCATTCTGGAATTTCAAGTGGTTGCAATGGACCTTTTGGTACTTGATGCTCCGCCTTGATTCGTTGACACGTTAGACACCTTGAGATAAACAACGCTATCTCTCTCTTCATATTGCCCCACCAAAATGTATGTCGAAGATCATGATACATTTTGGTACTCCCAGGATGGATTGCAAACGGTGTGTTGTGCGCCTCCATCATGATTTTATACTTTAAATCAGTGTCGTTAGGAACATAAAGTCTGGAGTTGACTCGAAGTATTCCTTCTTCATCGATTCTTGCTTCCGGCATAGCACCTTCTTGCACTTTCTTCCTCATACGCATCAACTCCGTGTCCAGAGCTTGAGCAATTTTAACTTTATCAATTAAAGTCGGTTCTACTCAGATATTCGCCATCATCACATGGGTCCCTGGAGTCTTTAACTCTATCTCCATCCTTTGCAAGTCACACAAAATGGGCCTATGTGTTGACAATATCGTACTCGTACTTGCATATGATCTTCTACTTAATGCGTCAGCTACCACGTGTGTTTTTCCAAGATGGTATTGGATGGTATGATCATAATCTTTCAACAGTTCAAGCCAACGTCGTTGTCGCATATTGAGTTCCTTTTGAGTGAAGAAATATTTGAGGCTTTTATGATCCGTAAAGATCTCCACTTTCTCCCCATACAAGTAATGCCTCCAAATCTTTAGTGCAAAGACAACAGCTGCCAACTCTAGATCATGAGTAGGATAATTCCTCTCATATTCTTTGAGTTGTCGTGAGGCATAAAGGCGACTTTCCCATATTGCATGAGAACACATCCTAACCCTTTGCCCAAGCATCACCAGAGATGACAAATCCCTCCGAACCGGATGGTATTGTCGTAACAAAAATCTTTGAAATGAGTCTCCTCTTGAGTTCTTAAAACTCTTCTCACATTCCTCATTTGCAGAATCGAACTTTGTATCTTTCCGAGTCACCGAGTTAGTGGAGTAGCGATTCAAGAAAACCCTTCTACGAATCTCCGATAATAACCAGCTAAGCCGAGAAAACTACGTACTTCAGTCACTGATTTAGGTTGCTCCCAGCTTTGAATAGCTTCAATCTTTGCTGTGTCAACATATATTCCATGACTTGATACCCCGTGCCCAAGGAATGCTACTTCCTCAAGCTAGAACTCGCATTTCTTCAACTTGGCATAAAGCTTATATTCACGAAGCTTTTGGAGTATCAGCCTCAAGTGTTGCTCATGATCTTCACGGCTTTTGGAATAAATAAGGATGTCATCATTAAGACGACCACAAAGTGATCCAAATATTCCTTGAATACTCGGTTCATCATATCCATGAAGGCAGCAGGAGCATTAGTCAATCCAAAGGACATAACTAGGAATTCATAATGCCCGTACCGAGTTCTGAAAGCCATCTTTGGAATGTCATCGGTTCTAATCTTCAATTGGTGATATCCGAATCTAAGATCAATCTTTGAAAAGAATTTGGCTCCTCGACCGTCAAACAGTCATCAATCTTCGCAATGGGTACCTATTTTTGATGGTGACATGATTCAACTCCCGATAATCAATACAAAGTCGCATACTCCCATTTTTCTTCTTCACGAATAGAACAGGAGCACCCCAAGGAGAAGTACTAGGACGAATGAAACCAATATCTAATAATCTTGCAATTGGGTCTTTAACTCCTGAAGTTCAATAGGAGTCATTCGATATAGGGCTTTGGAAATGGGTTTTGTACCGGGTTCAAGGTCGATACAAAATTCAATTTCATGCTCTAGGGGTAGGCCAGGAAGTTCTTCAGGGAATACATCAGGAAATTCATTAACAATAGAAATATTATTCAAAACTGACGTATTTTTGTTTAGATCTGTGACATGAGCTAAGAAAGCTTGACATCTGTTTTTTAATAAACGAATAGCTTTATGGCTTGAGATGATAGTGATTGATTTTAATGGTTTGGTTACTTGAATTCGTATAATAGGTCAATTAGGAATATGAAAACTAACAACCTTACGAAAACAATCAATTTTTGCATGATGAGTAGTTAACCAATCAATCCCTAGAATTACATCAAATGCAAGTACTTTTAATGCAATAAGATCAACAGGTAATGTGTGGGTACCAACTTGAGCCAAACAAGACTTATAAACCGTGGATGTAATGAAGGTTTCTCCCAACGGAGTTTCCACAAATAAATCAAAGTCTAATTTCTTCGGAGTTAAATTTAATCGTTGAGCGCAAGTAAGAGAAATAAAAGAATGGGTAGAACCGGTATCAAATAAGGTATAGACTTCGCTAGAGTTTATGATAAGCTTGCCCGTGATGACCTCATTCGGGTTCCTTGCTTTCGAGGTCACTACAAACGCCTCTCCTTGCACCATGGCTTTGACTTTTCTGGGACGGCCTTTGGTACCTCCATCCTAGCTGAACTTGTCTTCGGTGAACGACAAAATTGGGCTAGGTGACCTTCTCTTCCATAATTATAACATGCTTTGGGCGATCGCGCGCGCTTTGATCGATGTGTCCCTCTCCTCCGCATTTAAAGCATATGATAGGTGGTCATTCTCCTTCCTTAACAATGGGGGATGGTGTTGACGTCTTTCCATCATTGTTGGATCTCCTCTTCTTGAAATGTCCATTTTTACTGTCTTGGCCATGATTACCACCGAAGTGGTTACCATTTCTGGCATGTTGATTCCCTCTACGCTTCTTGTCGCCAAGCTTAGATGACCGATACCACTTTGTATTTTCATCTGCCGCCGTACTTTCTTCTTAGTTAAGTTGACTGCGTTCAAGCCCAATAATCGAGCCCTATTTACAACATCCGAGTACAAACACGCTTTATGAGAAATAAGATATTGACGTATCTCCGGTTTCAAACCTCTTAAAAACATTCGTGTCATTCGCTCTTCATTATCGACCAAATGGGATGCAAATTGGGATAACTCCGCAAATTTAGCCTCGTATTGCGACACAGTCATATTGTTTTGTTCCAATTTGATAAACTCCACTTCTTTCATGTGACGAATACTCTCGGAAAGTACTTGTCGTTGAATAGCTCTTGGAACTTCTCCCAAGACATCTTGAGTCCAGTCGGTTCAATGCTTTTTTCTGATTCCCACCAGTAATATGCCTCTTCACGCAACATGAAGGTGGCGAAGGGAACCTTTTGCTCCTCGGAACATCCCAAGATATCAAATATCTTGGTGATCTGCTTTATCCATGCTTCAGCCTTAAGTGGTTTTGGCTCTCCTATAAACTCCGGTGGTCCCAGCTCCTTCAATTGTTTAGCAGTGACCGTCCGAGAGTTTTCAGTGTTTACACCTATATTTTGGATAGGAGCCGCTCTCGCCTGATGTTGCATGAATTGCATAAAAAGCTCCGAATGATCCATCATTCATCATTTGGTCAGTGTTGTTGTTTGCATGAGGATTGTCGCCTTCCTGATGCACATTCTCCTGATTATTGATATGTGGAGACTCAACGGTCTCTTGTGCTCCATTGCTATTTTCAACATTCTCGGATGTCATTTTTAGATACTGCCACAAAACAAAGGTTCATTAACATATAACATATTATCCATATACTTTGACCGACCAATTAAATACCAAATAAACTTAGGTAGGTCATACTAGAGAAGGAATTCCCCGTCTCTCCCCTCCTAGTTCTAGTATCACATCATAGCCAGGGATCATATCCCTAAGCTTTGATACCAACTGTGACGCCCCCAAAATTAGGTATACATCACCCATCTTGGGTCACCAGATACATGTTACAGAATTCAAATACAACTTACTAATACAACTGTTGTGTACAATACGATAAAATATAAACTGTGAGTTTAAATACAAATATTGTCTACTAGAGATTATACAAACTCAAAAGGAGTCCTCATTACAATTATTATCACACTATTTCACGTAATAGTGAGGACTACTAATGCTATCCTCTCGGACCATCACTCCGCTTCCCAGACTCGTCCCAGCCTATATTCTCATTTCACTCAAGAGAACGGTGAAAAGAAAGGGTGAGCTCAACTAGCCTTGTAAGAAATATTATGACTAAAATAATGCGTAATAAATTATCATTAGTCTCCAAACAATGTTAAACCGATAAAATATAATAGACATCAAGTTTAACTGCGAGCTGGAACAAGCAATCCATTAAAAGAGTCAAGTAGAAAATAAAATCTACTATCTTTTATGATTTAAAAGGTTTTCATCACTTTATATCATTGGGACTCAACAATAAATAATCCACATCATCGAATCACCCCGCACTACTACCAAGGATATTCTTTAGTATCACGACCACAATTATCCATGCACTACGGGCCAAGAATATTTGTGTATTCATTAATGGTCATGATCATGCCAACAATTGTCCATCAATGCACTACGGGCCAATGAGGACTTTTACCACATCATTTGTAACATTACGATCATGATTACACCGAATAATCCCTGGTCATAATCATACCAAGTCCATCTATGCACTACAGGCCACAGATGACTTTCAAAAAGAAAAAAAAATATAAATATGAGGATGATGACAATGATATAAGAATTCAATAAAACAAGTTCAAGAATTAATTTATCCAGGAACTAATAATGTCCAAATTGTCAACATGATACTACTTTGTAGAGTAAAATTCAAGAATGCTCAGAAGAATATTTTCATGAAAAGATACTGGATGAAGCGTAAATATCAAGGATATTCCACTAATTTCATGGAGTATAGTAGTCAAAACTTTAACCAACTGAGTATAATAAAGAATGGAATAACAAAAGAAAACACCATGCATGCGGTGCAGCATGAGAAAAGTTATTCCAAGAATACTAAATAACGGAACCAGTCAAAGTAAAATTCGAACCGATGTGATGTTCCAATGTAATAATAAAGAATGGAATAACAACATAAATCACCTTGTATGCGGTACTTAGATAGACAAGTTATTCCAATGAATACTAATAAGGATTTTAATCAGTCCAAAGATAAAACGCATGCATGTGATATTCCAATGAATAATAATAAAGACGGAACCGTGTCCCACAAAAATGCATGCATGAGGATATTCCAATGTAATAATAAATAATGGAATAACAATGCTTCTCTTCATGAATAAGAAAGAATAACACCCCTTACCATAAAAGAAACTGGATATAGGAAAAGAAAGGTAGCAGACTTCTCTTTTTCTTTCTCTCTAAAATTTTCTCTCTCTAGAGTTCAGTGAATTCGTAAGAAAATAATGAAGGAATGAGCTTCTATTTATAGAAAAATGGAATGCATAGTAACTAACTCATGAACGGTCCAGATTGATTTACTTTAATCTGATGGTCCATATTTAAAGCAAAATCTTTTAAATAAAATATAATATATTATATATATAATATCCATAATAATACTCCTTCCGTCCCTTTTTTCAACTTGCATATATATATATATATATATATATATATATATATATATATATATATATATATAATACTCATAATAATACACCTTACATCCACTTTCCCCCACCAACCTTCCATTAACAAAATAATATATATATATATATATATATATATATATATATATATATATATATGAAAAATGAGATAACTTCTACCGACAATTTTTTAAAAATGGAAAGTGGGGGTCCAAATAATAAGTAAAATTTACATCAAATTCTTCATAAAATCCCCTCAATATTTTTAACATGTATCATCATTATTATAATTCACAATATTAATCGACCAGGTCGTTTCCAGGAAAGAGGGGGCTTTCCAATAAAGATTTCTCCTTATTGGCGCACAATTAGGTGACCAAACCTCTCATTGGCAGAACTTCTAGACATCGTTAATATTGCAAATTATAATATTAATAACTCTGTTATTTCAATTATTGATTTAATAATATATAAAATATCGACAATAATTGAATCAAATAACGTGAGATACTATACAACAATTACCAAGGCAATAATTAAACAAAACTAAATGACTTCTCACGTAAGCATCAATAATCAATACCACGTGTACTACTTGCAACCACACACGACATCTTGTTTTTTTACTACCGAGTAGTTCAACAGTATCAACGGTAAAACTTTCGTCGTTATTTCAATAAAATATTTTTGTCGTTTTCTCAATCCGACAATAATTCTATTGTGGGGTCCACCAATGATTGTGCCATCGTACGAATATTTCCTATTTAAAATGAATATTCCCCGACCAATCGAATATTATATAAAAACTTGCGTACTTTGTAAAATTTATAATTATTACCCACAACTATAACATTATATCATAATATTCAAAAATGATAATTATAGAAAATTCATTTTTATTCATAAAAGTTGGGGTCTTACATGCATCCCCAATTACGATACTCTTCCCAAATCATTCATGGAGGAATGTTTAGACAAATTTATCTTTACTGATTGTAGCATTGGTATGTTATTCCTTATCCATAGTATATCAACATATAATATTAGGAATGTCACGACGCTCCCACTGACCCTTTTGTACACACTAAAACTCTTACCTCATCGTATGTAACTCTGGATCATCATCTTCTATGATGTGTACCTCGTCATCATCATTTATGATGAATCCATACCTCAAAGGTATCTTTGTTACTATTCTAGATTTACGATTCAGTTGTTGTACAATAGGTCTATCTACAGGTTCCTCTTATTTGACTTATAGTGATTTATGGTTCTTGAACTCTTCAAGATCTATTATCCTCCCACTAGCTCCTTCAATGATAAACACCTTTATCTTAGAAGGTAGCATGCTTCGCAACATACACCTTTTGCTAAGTAGGATTATAGAACATATATCCTAAACTTACTTTAGGATGTCCCACAAATCTGTACTTGTCAAATTTTGTCCCAAACTTATCCTTTTGAAACCTTTTCACATAAGTTAGACAAACCCTTATCTTAACATACTTAAGATTAGGAATCCTCCCTGTCCATAACTTTTATGGAGTCTTGGGACCGTATTTTGAGGTTACTTTTTTCGTAGATATATAACCATTTCTAGGGCATGACCCCAGAGGGATACTGGAATGTCGGTAAAATCATTATGGACCGCACCATGTCCAAAAAGGTAAAAATTTTCCTTTCAGATACATCAATCGGCTTATTATGCATCGTCGAGGCGTCCATTATGAGAAAACCATTTGAGATGATCTAGAAACTCATTGCACAAGTATTCCTTCCTTGATCCGATCAAAGAATCTTAATACTTTTCAAATTAGTTTCACTTTTGAATTCTTTGACCCTTTCAAATAATTCATACTTTTATTTCATCAAATATAAACATTCAACTCTTTGAATGATCATCTCTTTTTTCTTATACTAATTTGTTCAATATGCAAAGTTATTTTCACGTAAGTCAAGTATACAAAATCCATTAAGTAATATTCAAGTTCTATAGAAAACATTATTATTATAAATAGAACAACAATTGTTCTTAAATATAATACCAAAGATTTCATTGTCCAACAACAAAATGGAAATAATGTTTCTAACGCGAACTGGAATACAATAACAACTTATTGACTTAATAGATTTTCCCGTAGGCAATGCTAAACTATAAGTTTCTATGGCTAATGCAGCAACCTTTGCTTCATTTCCCACATATATGATTACTTATCTTTGTTTAGTTTTCTACTTCTGCTTGGTCCCTTCATAAATCTATATTTATGATAACCAAAGTCGGTATCCAATACCCAAGTAGAACCTTGACTTAAAGAAAAAATTATTTTAAATCATGAACACAATTTTATTGTAACCGAAACTTCACTAAACTTCTTTTGGTTAGCCTCTGCAAGATGTTTCTTGCAGTTTCTTTCCAGTGTACAGGCTTATTACAGTGGAAGCAAACTCCTTTACTATCCGTATCAGTTTTGTTCTTATTATCCTTTGTCTTTGCCTTTCGCCACCTTCTTAGAATCGTTCTTCTTTTCGTAAGATCATTTGGCCCCTACCAAAGAAGACTTGGTCTCTCTTGGTTGAAAAATGACTCTCAACATTTTCAACATGTTAAGCAAATCGATTGAGGCGATATCTAGCTTGTTCATATGAAAAATTCACAACAATTGTGAAAGGAGTCTGGGAGTGAGTGCAAGATCAAATCTTGGCTCAACTCTCCATCCATGACAAAACCCGTTGTCCTTATTGTTCAATCAAATTGATCATGTTAAGGACTTTTGTCTGTACTGTAGTGTCATCAGTCATTCTAGATCGGAAGAGCTCCTTAGCTATCTGATATCTTTCAGTCCTACTTTCCTCACTATCAACTACTTGATGTGCAAGAATATAGTAACAACATCCATAGTTTTATGTTGACGCTGAAGCTCGTTACTCATGGATGTGAGCATGATGCATTGAACCAACTATGCATCATCATGCCACTTTCTAAAAGTAGCAATCTCTTCCTCAGAGGCATTGTGTGCAACCATTGCAGGGATAGGCGTATTAAGGACATAAGATAACTTTTCAGCCGTGAGAACTTTTCTCAATTACCTTAACTAATCCGTTTAATACGGTCCGGTTAAATAGCATCTAATATGCTTCACAGTGATAGTAATTTAGACATTGTAAAATTCTATAAATGAATTTGTTCTTAACAACATTTTAGCATACATTCTTTTATTAATTACCAAAATAAACTAGGTCTTGTTTTAAATTGGTATCTCCCACTATTTTCATCAAACTATATTACCCTCACTTATATAGTTCTAAGAAAATCTAATTAAAGATTTGCTAGTGAGAATAAGGATCCCATTTCAAATGTATATAGCCTTGTGGTGACACAAACAAACTATATATAAATAAATAGGTAGACAACTCTTGTCAATTACATCAACTATGCAACTCAGATGTTTTTACCTCTTAGATTATTTTGATCAAGTGGTGGCACATCCGAATCAAAATTATCCAAGTTAAGTCAAACATAGCACTCCATATATTCAAAAAAGAAAAATATTGTCCTTGTGGTGACACAACAAAACAACATTGTTCAATTTTCTTTATAAGCATCAAATGTGATAAAATTAACATCTCAAAGAATTAAGATAAGCCTTGTGGTGACACAACAAACTTATAATAATTAATTGATACTCTATTATTTTTTATCATGCTAGAAGGCGACGTTCGATATTTCAAATATCTTTGAACGCTTAGGACTTAATATAAAAATTTGAGGGGTTTGTTATTAATTTGTCTCATCTTGTTTAGCGCGCATGCACATATATATATATATATATATATATATATATATATATATATAAAATACGCGTCATATTAATGAACATGAGAAGCATGTTTGCATAATATTATATATATATATATAGTATAAGCATGCACATATAGAATACTATATTCTACCCGAATTGATTATGGACTTTTATTTTAGTTTGGTTCACTAGAGCCACCAAGTGAACCAAAAGGTCAAACCCTAGGGGTGAAAGAATTAATATTTAAATATAACTATTATATTTAAACCCGGGCTCCATTACAAACGGGTCTTCAAGCGCTCCTTTCTCCTTGATCTCTAATTTTTCAAAATTAATTCTAACTATTCCTATTACAAAACTATTTAAAATAAATAGAAACCTTGATTAGCAGTCAAGGAGAAGTACATATGAGGGAGATAGAATTTACATTAAGAAAAAATTCAAGAAGACGAGGTACGCAGACCCTATTTAATAAAACTCATACATTCATGCATCCAACTAAAATAAAATCAAATCACATTGGTCAATAGTCCATAATCAATCTCATTTATTATCATACACATCACCATATGCATCAATAAATAACATTCATCTAATTTTGAATCAAAATAAACTCCTTTATTTTAAACCAAATTTAAATCAAAATAAATCTATTTTATTTTAATGAAACATGATTTTCTTTTTCCTATTCACAAATAAACTCCTTTATTTTGAATAATATGAAATCTTATTCCATATCTAAATAAACTCATTTATTTAAGGAAACATTAATTTTCTTTCCTATTCACAAATAAACTCCTTTATTTTGAATAATATGAAATCTTATTTCATATCTAAATAAACTCATTTTTTTAGGAAAAAGCGGATTCTATTTCCTATTCACAAATAAACTCTTTTATTTTGAATAATATAAAATCTTATTTCATATCTAAATAAACTCCTTTATTTAAGGAAACATGGAATCCAATTTTAACTCTAATTAGTTATCATAGAATCCAATTCCAACTCTAATTAGTTAGCATGAAATCCAATTTTAAAATTAAAATAAACCTTTTATTTTAAGATTAAAATAAACCTTTTATTTTAAAATTAAAATAAATTTTTATTTTAATTATAAAATAATTAAGAATATTATATATATATATATATATATCTCCGGCCACGTGATAACCGTTCCTTTTTATCAAAGATATCCTGCTACAAAGAAATCCTACTTGCAAGGATCCTACTGCAATATATATGTAACTAACATATATATTATATATAATATTCATGTTAGTTAACTACTCCCTCCGTCCCAAATTAATTGTTTGGTTTTGACTTTTTAAAGTCAAATTGACCATTTTTAAAACTAATCTTTTTACTATTTTTCTAAAATATAGGTGAAGAGATTATAACCAAAAGAAAGTATATACAATTTATTACTAATCTTAATTTTATAATTTTAGAAATATATTTATATATGCTTAATTATTAATTCTAAAAATAGTCATTTTGACTAAAAAAAGTCAAAACTGAGCAGTTAATATGGGACGGAGGGAGTAGTTAATAAAATCAACATCCGCAGCTTTGCAGGAAACTTTAATCACGTGAATGTGAATCAGCAGCGAAAACTATATTCCGCGTTTTTTTAAAATCTTATACAACAAAATTATGCCCAATTAAATTGTTCTAAACACATATCAATATAAATATCAAATTTGACAATTAATAATTCGCATAAAGGTTTGGCTTTGATACCACTATTAGGTTTGTAATATTCATGAACGCAATCAAATGGCACAAAATAAGCGGAAACGTGGAAAATCAGAGTTTTAAAATTTTATAAACCATATACCCGGATCATCCTTTATGCGCAACTATTAATTAAACGAAAAGAAAAAGAACAAGAATCATACCCTTGAAGATTCGAGCTTCCTCAGGTATAAGTTCACCTCCAATCTTTTTCGCGTTCAACTTGAATCCATCGGGTTTGGTTCCTTCCTTTGATCAACGTTAGCCACCCAAGTGTTTGGCCTCTGGAGGTGATCCACCAAGGAAGAAGAAGTATTCAAGAAGAATGATATTTGGCAAAACCCTAGTTTTTCTATCTCTAATAGAAAAAGAGCGTACTCTCCAACATATTCGAATCACGTATGATATAAGACTCCTCTTATAAAGATATCAGTTAACCCTTCTAATCTAATTAGAAAATAGGGTATTATTTAATTAATTAAATTCCTTTAATTAATTAAGCTCCCTAATCTTATCAAGGAGAATTAATTAAACTCTTTTAATTAATTTAACCTCCTAATCTTATTAGGAATAAATGAGAGTACTTTTATTTATTAATTCCCAAACTCCTTTAGAAATTAAATAATAATAATAATAATAATAAGACTCCTCTTATTAATTTATATTTAATATTTCCAAAATATTAAATAATAAATATTAAGCTATTTAATTTATTTTATCACCATAGATCAAATTAAATATACTTAACTTATTATTACGATTATGCAATTAACTTCTTAAATAATTATTCTTCCTTTTATGGTGTGACCCTTTAAGTTCTCCATATTAAACCTATTGTGAATAAATCAATTAGAAAAATCTAATCTTATTTAAATAAATAAATTAAACTATTAATTTATTTAAATAAATAATATTTATTCTACAATAGGGATAAGTCTCCTACTAGCGATCAACGACTTTCCGGATAATATAGATTTCAACATTAATCATAAAAGAACCTTTGAGTAAATAGTTACTGCAAATTTAATCTTTCCACAATACTGATGTCCCAATTAAATATAAGACATGGAATTACCGTCAAGTCTTATTTTATTTAATTATATGTATTTTGACTCTTAAATGCATGAACTCAAATAATGCAAATTAGAAACTCCTTTCTAATTTCATTCGCCTTAACCAAGGACTATTGGGTTGTCATTTATCGAATCACATAGGACATTTCTCTTCTTTTACTAGAAGTGGTAGATTCTTTATTGATCATACATTATCTCTATGTACAACTTATTATACCCAAACATACCCTTTGATAAACCCTAAGGGTCTTAAGGAATAAGTTAAAGTATAACTCATCATACACAAGATACTATGATGATCTCAAATCTAAGGATCACTTGTACTACTATCACTACAGGAATTCCTATTGATATGCAAGTAAAACTCCATTAGGTATTCCTTAGCGAGCCACGTTCAGTGAACTTATTCTCTAATAAGCACCTACATACTTGCTTTAGTGTCTCCACACAAATGATCATGAGATCAATCATCCTCATCCAATGAGAAAGCAATGTATGTACCAATCTATCCAGATTCACTAATCCCCAATTTAGTAATCCAACGATTGGAAACTATTTTAGTTTTAAGCTTTCTATGAATTTAGATCTCATTAGAATGATTATCATCATTATTCTAAAAGCATTGCTTAAAACTATGAGTTTATCACATATTATAAAACAACATCATGTAGATAATTAAAATCCTTTAATAAATTAATACTTTTTATTAATAAATGAATAAGATTGTTACAAAATATATGCTTTATCATCAAACATGATTGGCTTGTGTGCATACTACTTTCAAGTAGAACCGGTAACTAACACGGTATAGATTTCGCAAAAGTTTATGATTAACTTACCCGTGATTATTTTATTCAGGTTCCTCGTAAAAAAAACGCTCTCTCTTAAACTACCGGCTTTGGCTTGTCTAGGACATCCTTTGGCATCACTATCCCAGCTGGACTTGACTTCACCATACGACAAAATCGAGCTAGGTGACCTTCTCTTCCGCAATTAAAACACGCTTTGGATTTTTAAATGCAGTTTGAACGGATGTGTCCCTCTGTCCGATTTAAAACATACTGACCGGTGGTCGTTCTTCTTCCTTTGAAATGGGTCTTTGGTCTGTCATTGTCTTTCCATCATTATTGAACCTTCTCTTCCTGAAATTTCCACTTCTATTATCTTGGCCATGATTACCACCAAAGTGGTTACCATTTTTGGCATGATAATTTCCCCCACGATGGTTATCATTGTTCCGATAGCCGTTGCCACCGGTATGATTATTATCGTATTGTTGCTCGTTACCTTTTGGTTGTGTTGACTCATTATTGAGCTCCAATAACTGAGCCCTATTCACAACATCTGAATATAAACAAAGTTTGTGAGAAATGAGGTATTGACGTATATCGGGTTTCAAATCTCTTAGAAACATTCGCGTCATTCGCTCCTTATTATTGACCAAATGGGATACAAACTGGGATAACTCCGCAAATTTAGCCTCGTATTGCGACACGGTCATATTGTTTTCCTCCAACTTGATAAATTCCACATCCTTCATATGACGAATACTTTCGAAAAAGTACTTGTCGTGGAACAGCTCATGAAACTTCTCACAAGACATCTTTAGTGCGTCAGGCTGAGTACGTTTTATAGATTCCCACCAGTAATCTGCCTCTTCACGCAACATAAAGGTGGCAAAGGGATCCTTTTGCACCTCGGAGCATCCCAAGACATCAAATATATTGGTGATCTGCTTTAACCACGTCTCCACCTTAAGTGGTTCTGGCTTTCCCAAAAACTCAGGCGGTCCTAGCTCCTTGAACTGCTTAGCAGAGACCAACCGTGGGTTGCCATTGTTTCCACCTGCATTTTGAATAGGAACCGTTCTCGCCTGATGTTGCATGAATTGCATAAAGCTTCTGAACATCCCATCGTTCGTCATTTGATCGATATTGTTGTTTATCTGAGGATTATGGTCTTCTTGATGCACATTATCCTGGGTATTGATCGTTGGTGACTCAACGGTCTCATGTGCTCCATTGCTTATCTCCAAATTCTCGGATGTCATTTTCAAATACTGCCACAAAACAAGGGTTAATTGACATGCCACATATTATCCATATACTCTAACCGACCAATTAAATAACAAATAAGCTTAGGTAGGTCATAATAGCGAAGGAATTACCCGTCTCTCCCCTCCTAGTTCTAGTCTCACATCTTAGCCAGGGATCATATCCCTAAGCTTTGATACCAACTGTGACGCCCCCAAAATAGGTATACATCACCTATTCTGAGTCGCCAAATACATGGTACAGAATACAAATACAATCTTAAATATACAACATAAGCTGTGAGTTTTAATACAAATATTATCTTCTGTATAAAGATTCAAACTCAAAATAAGTCCTCAATACATTTATTATCACACTATTTCATAGAATAGTGAGGACTACTAATGCTATCATCTGTAACCAGTCACTCTGTACCCGACTAGTCCCCTGCTACGTTCTCATTTCACTCAGAGAACAATGAAAGCAAAAGGGTGAGCTCAACTAGCACAAAGAAGAAATATTATGACTAAGATAATGCGTAATAAATTATCGTTATCCTTCAACAAAGATTAAACCGATACAATATAACAAACATCAAGTTTAATCTGCAAATAGAACAAGCAATCCATTAGAAGAGTCAAGTAGAGAATAAAATCTACTATCTTTTATGATTTAAAAGGTTTTTCAATACTTTTATCGCTGAGACACAGCTTAATAAATAATCCACATCATCCCTGCACTACGGCCAAGGATATTCATTAGTATCACAACCACAAATTATCCGTACACTACGGGCCAAGGATATTCGTGTTTTGTTAATGGTCATGATCATGCCAACAACTGTCCATCAACGCACTACGAGCCAATGAGGACTTTTACCACATCATTTGTAACATTACGGTCATGATTATACCGAATGATCCCTGGTCATAATCATACCAAGTCCATCTATGCACTACAGGCCACAGATGACTTTTAACAGAATATAAACATGAGGATGATGACAATGATATAGGAATTTAATAAAACAAGTTCAAGAATTAATTTATCCAGGAACCAATAACGTCCAAATTGCCAACATGATACTGCTTTGTGGTGTAAAATTCAAGAATGCTCAGAATAATATTTCCATGAAAAGATACTGGATGAAGCGCAAATATCAAGGATATTCTACTAATTTCATGGAGTATAGAAGTCAAAGCTTTAACCAACTGAGTATAATAACGAATGGAATAACAAAAGAATTCACCAAGTATGCGATAGACCGCACAGACAGGTTATTCCAATGTAATAAATCTATCGAACTAGGTCAAATGCGTAAATGCACGCATGACGATATATCCAATGAATAATAAATAATGGAACCAGTCATGCATAAAAGCACAGACGGATGTTCCAATGTAATGATAAATAACGGAACCAAAGTTATGCGTGACACGATGCATGACGATGTTCCAACAGAATGATAAAGAATAGAATAATAGAAGAATTTCACCATGTATGCAGTACTTCTCATAGACATGTTATTCCAACATATTAATAAAGAATGGAATAGCAGAAGAATTTCACCAAGTATAGGGTAGTCCGCGTATACAAGTTATTCCAACAGAATAATAAAGAATGGAATAACAGAAGTTCTGTTCATTAATACAAAAGAAATAACACCCCTTACTTTAGTAGGAGATTGAATCTTTACGTGATATTGTAGTAACGAGAATACTCTTCTTCTTTCTCTCTTATTCTCTCTATACTTTCTCTCTCTATAGCTTGAATGAATTCGTGAAAAATAATGAAGAACTAGACCTCTATTTATAGAAGATTTCTAGCTTAGCCCTTGCAATGTGAAAAGAGAAGTGGTTTGACGCTTGTAATGTGAAACACCAAGTGGTTTGACGCCTGTAATGTGAAACGACAAGTGGTTCGACACATGTAATGTGAAACGACAATTGGTTCGACGCCTATAATATGAAACGACAAGTGGTTTGACGTCTGGTAAAGGTAATTACTATTGGCAAAAGAGACTCTTAGATGATGACATATGGGTCCCCATAGAATAACCAAACTTACCACAAACGTCTCATAATAGACTTCTTATATACATCAAGGATTGAATAAATATTACCACAAATCATTTTATTTTTAATCAACACATATTTAATCTTTCAACAATTATTCATCATTAATATTATAACTTGTCGTCTCAATTATTGATTTAATAATATAACATATTATACAGATGATATTGTGACAATAATTGAATCAATAATATAAGAGATATGATGCAGCAATTACTGTAGCAATAATTGAGTATAACTGAGTGACTTCTCACGTAAGCATCAATAATCAATATCGTGTGCTACTATGCAACCACGCGTAACACTGTACCTTTATTACCAGGTTTTTCAACAGTTAACGGTTAAACTTCCGCCGTTATTTTTATAAAAAGAAATGTACTGAAATTTTATTTCAAAAATGGTGGGCGTGAATATTAGCAGGTAAATCCATCAGGTAGCAGGTTAGTCTATTACGGCGTTCTAAGCATTTTCCTATAAATAGGGTGCTTAGTTAGAATTGAAAATCACACCTGAATCATAAGCTTTCTCTCTCTATATTACCGAGCGTATTTTGTGAGTATTTAGATACTTTGTAAGTTGCTATTCAGTGCAAGTTTCCTTCAGCCTTATACCTGATATTTCAGCCGGAAGTATTGTTCTTTTGAGGTAAGGGATGTTATTTTCTTCATAATGATGTTTTTCTTTAAATATCATTATACCGAAATATTGGTATGAATTTTATTGTGGAATTTCAACCTTTTTCATGTCGGGGTTACTATTCACGTATACGGCACTATTCACGTATACGGCACTATTCGCAGAAAAATAAATTTTTTTCTTTCTTTGTCCAAGTTGTCTATTATGGTTACTATCTTTGATTGTATCAATGTTTTGATTTTTATTCTTGAATTTTACTCCACAATTAATTATTATGGAGTATTTTTGAACTTGGATAAACTGTTGTACGAATCCCTAATATTTAGCCTTTTTTCTCACTAGATTCGTTTTCTTTAAAATATTTATCATCATCTTCAGTCCTAAATGATGATATTACTTGTAAGACCCCAACTTTTTAATGAATAAAATCGAATTTCCTCTATTTATTATTGTGAATAATAAGATGTTAAATTGATATAATGTTTTGGTTATGGGTGAAATGTGCAAATTTTGCAAAATAAGCAAGTGGTTATAAAATATTCATTTTGTCGGAGAATATTCGTTTGGTCGTGGAATATTCTTTCTGTCGGAAAATATTCGTACGACAGCGCAACCATTTGTGGGCCCCATAACGGATAACTATCGGACGAAGAAAATGACAAGTTTGAGTTTTTATAAATAACGGCGTAATGGTTACCGTTAACACTTTTGGAATACCCGGTGGTTAAAATACAGTAATATGCGTGGTTGCACAATAGCACACGGTATTACACAGTATTTTTGAATTATTGATTCTTACGTAAGAAGGCACTATTCAATAATTGTTACAGTAATTACTGTTCAATATTTTATTTTATTGATTCAACAATTGCTACGTTAATATGTTACATTATTATTGTTTCAATAATTGTCACTGCACAGTATCTCCATTATCAGATCAATAATTCATATTATTTGAATAATATTGTTAGATAGCATTATTGGCAATGTCTAAGGAAGTTCTGTCTAGGAAAGGGGTTTGGTCACCTAATTGCGCGCCAATAAGGAGAAATCCTTATAAGGATAGCCCCCTCTTTCCTGGGAACGACATGGTTGTCATAATTGTGATTCTGTAATATTATTTATGAATAATTAAATATTGATTTATATGATAAGGAAATATTTATTTTATGTGGATATAAATGATGGATATATTTATTCTGGTAATAAATGAAGGAATTAATGCTGAGGTGTTTTATCAGTATTTTGTCGGAATAAAGGTGTTGAAAATCGTCTGTATGTGGATTTCGGTCATTTTTCGTTTGGAATTTGAAAAATCATAAATCTACAAAGTTGTAGAGAATTTAATTTCCTATGGAATGGACATAAAATTCATATTTTTCTGATAAAAGGGCTATTTATTGTGAATTATTGAAGTTTCGGAAATAATTATTTTTTTATTAAAAACATGGGTGGGCCCTCACTTTTGGTTGGTGAGAAATGTGCTGAAACTTTATTTCAAAAACGGTGGGCGTGAATAGTAGCAGGTAAATCCATCGGTCAGTGTGTTAATGCATTATGGCGTTCTAAGCATTTTCCTATAAATAGGGTGCTTAGTTAGAATTGAAAATCACACCTGAATCATAAGCTTTCTCTCTCTATATTATTGAGCGTATTTTGTGAGTATTTAGATACTTTGTGAGTTGCTATTCAGTGCAAGTTTCCTTCAGCCTTATACCTGATATTTCAGCCGGAAGTATTGTTCTTTTGAGGTAAGGAATGTTATTTTCTTCATAATGATGTTATTTTTTCAATATCATTATACCAAAATATTGGTATGAATTTTATTGTGGAATTTTTACCTTTTTCATGTCGGGATTACTATTCACGTATACGGCACTATTCATGATTACGGCACTATTCACAGAAAAATAAATTTTTTTCTTTCTTTGTCCAAGTTGTCTATTGTGGTTACTATCTTTGATTGTATCAATGTTTTGATCTTAATTCTTGAATTTTACTCCATAATTAATTATTATGGAGTATTTTTGAACTTGGATAAACTGTTGTACGAATCTCTAATATTTAGCCTTTTTCTCATTGGATTCGTTTTCTTTAAGATATTTTTCATCATCCTCAGTCCTAAATGATGATATTACTTGTAAGACCCCAACTTTTTAATGAATAAAATCGAATTTCCTCTATTTATTATTGTGAATAAAAAGATGTTAAATTGATATAATATTTTGGTTATGGGTGAAATGTGAAAATTTTGTAAAATAAGCAAGTGATTATAAAATATTCATTTTGTCAGGGAATATTCGTTCGGTCGTGGAATATTCTTTCTATCGGGAAATATTCGTACGACGGCGCAGCCATTTGTGGGCCCCATAACGGATAATTGTCGGACGAAGAAAATGACAAATTTGAGTTTTTATAAATAACGGCGTAATGGTTACCGTTAACACTTTTGGAATACCCGGTGGTTAAAATACGATGTCTGCGTGGTTGCACGATAGCACACGAAGATTACACAATATTTTGAATTATTGATTCTTACGTAAGAAGGCACTACTCAATAATTGTTACAGTAATTACTGTTCAATATTTTATTTTATTGATTCAACAATTGCTACGTTAATATGTTATATTATTATTATTTTAATAATTGTCACTGCACAGTATCTCCATTATCAGATCAATAATTCATATTCTTTGAATAATATTGTTAGATAGCATTATTGGCAATGTCTAAGGAAGTTCTATCTAGGAAAGGGGTTTAGTCACCTAATTACGCGCCAATAAGGAGAAATCAATATAAGGATAGCCCCCTCTTTCCTGGGAATGACATGGTTGTCATAATTATGATTCTGTAATATTATTTGTGAATAATTAAATATTGATTTATATGATAAGGAAATATTTATTTTATGTGGATATAAATGATGGATATATTTATTGTGGTTATAAATGAAGGAATTAATGCTGAGGTGTTTTATTAGTATTTTGTCGGAATAGAGGTGTTGAAAATCATCTGTATGTGGATTTTGGTCATTTTTCGTTTGGAATTTGAAAAAACTTAAATCTACAAATTTGTAGAGAATTTAATTTCCTATGGAATGGACATAAAATTCATATTTTCTGATAAAAGGGCTATTTATTGTGAATTATTGAAGCTTCGAAAATAATTATTTTTTTTATTAAAAACATGGGTGGGCCATCACTTTTGGTTGGTGAGAAATGTGCTGAAACTTTATTTCAAAAATGGTGGGCGTGAATAGTAGTAGGTAAATCCATCAGTTAGCAGTTAGTCTATTATGGCGTTCTAAGCATTTTCCTATAAATAGGGTTCTTAGTTAGAATTGAAAATCACACCTGAATCATAAGCTTTCTCTCTATATTATTGAGCGTATTTTGTGAGTATTTAGATACTTTGTGAGTTGATATTCAGTGCAAGTTTCCTTCAGCCTTATACCTGATATTTCAGCCGGAAGTATTGTTCTTTTGAGATAAGGGATGTTATTTTCTTCATAATGATGTTTTTCTTTCAATATCATTATACCGAAATATTGGTATGAATTTTATTGTGGAATTTCTACCTTTTTCATGTCGGGGTTACTATTCA
This sequence comes from Panax quinquefolius, assembly GCA_020205615.1. Lineage (NCBI taxonomy): Eukaryota > Viridiplantae > Streptophyta > Magnoliopsida > Apiales > Araliaceae > Panax > Panax quinquefolius. Next base: position 72,523,188 of record CM035174.1, read on the forward strand.
CGTATACGGCACTATTCGCAAAAAAATAAATTTTTTTCTTTCTTTGTCCAAGTTGTCTATTGTGGTTACTATCTTTGATTGTATCAATATTTTGATCTTTATTCTTGAATTTTATTCCACAATTAATTATTATGGAGTATTTTTGAACTTGGATAAACTGTTGTACGAATCCCTAATATTTAGCCTTTTTCTCATTGGATTCGTTTTCTTTAAGATATTTTTCATCATCCTCAGTCCTAAATGATGATATTACTTGTAAGACCCCAACTTTTTAATGAATAAAATCGAATTTCCTCTATTTATTGTTGTGAATAATAAGATGTTAAATTGATATAATGTTTTGGTTATGGGTGAAATGTGCAAATTTTGAAAAATAAGCAAGTGGTTATAAAATATTCATTTTGTCGGAAAATATTCGTTTGGTCGTGGAATATTCTTTTACATCCGGAAAATATTAAATGCGACAAATACAGACCATTTAATGGGCCCATAATGAGATAACTATCGGACGAAGAAAATGACAAGTTTGAGTTTTTATAAATAACGGCGTAATGGTTACCGTTAACACTTTTGGAATACCCGGTGGTTAAAATACGATGTCTGGCGTGGTTGCATGCGAGTACACTGCAGGTATTACGATATTTTGAATTATTGATTCTTACGTAAGAAGGCACTACTCAATAATTGTTACAGTAATTACTGTTCAATATTTTATTTTATTGATTCAACAATTGCTACGTTAATATGTTACATTATTATTGTTTCAATAATTGTCACTGCACAGTATCTCCATTATCAGATCAATAATTCATATTATTTGAATAATATTGTTAGATAGCATTATTGGCAATGTCTAAGGAAGTTCTATCCAGGAAAGGAGTTTGGTCACCTAATTGCGCGCCAATAAGGAGAAATCCTTATAAGGATAGCCCCCTCTTTCCTGGGAACGACATGGTTGTCATAATTATGATTCTGTAATATTATTTGTGAATAATTAAATATTGATTTATATGATAAGGAAATATTTATTTTATGTGGATATAAATGATGGATATATTTATTGTGGTTATAAATGAAGGAATTAATGCTGAGGTGTTTTATCAGTATTTTGTCGGAATAGAGGTGTTGAAAATCATCTGTATGTGGATTTCGGTCATTTTTCGTTTGGAATTTGAAAAAACTTAAATCTACAAAGTTGTAGAGAATTTAATTTCCTATGGAATGGACATAAAATTCATATTTTCTGATAAAAGGGCTATTTATTGTGAATTATTGAAGTTTCGGAAAAAATTGTTTTTTTATTAAAAACATGTGTGGGCCCCACTTTTGGTTGGTGAGAAATGTGCTGAAGTTTTATTTCAAAAACAGTGGGCGTGAATAGTATCAGGTAAATCCATCAGGTAACAGGTTAGCCTGTTATGGCGTTCTAAGCATTTTCCTATAAATAAGGTGCTTAGTTAGAATTGAAAATCACACCTGAATCATAAGCTTTCTCTCTCTATATTATCGAGCGTATTTTGTGAGTATTTAGATACTTTGTGAGTTGTTATTCATTGCAAGTTTCCTTCAGCCTTATACTTGATATTTTAGCCGGAAGTATTGTTCTTTTGAGGTAAGGGATGTTATTTTCTTCATAATGATGTTATGTTTTTAATATCATTATACCAAAATATTGGTATAAATTTTATTGTGGAATTTCTACCTTTTTTATGTCGGGATTACTATTCACGTATACGGCACTATTCACGTATACGGTACTATTCACGATTACGACACTATTCACAGAAAAATAAATTTTTTCTTTCTTTGTCCGAGTTGTCTATTATGGTTACTATCTTTGATTGTATCAATATTTTGATCTTTATTCTTGAATTTTACTCGTCAATTAATTATTATGGAGTATTTTTGAACTTGGATAAACTGTTGTACGAATCCCTAATATTTAGCCTTTTTCTCCATCGGATTCGTTTTCTTTAAGATATTTTTTCATCATCCTCGGTCTAAATGATGATATTACTTGTAAGACCCCAACTTTTTAATGAATAAAATCGAATTTCCTCTATTTATTATTGTGAATAATAAGGTGTTAAATTGATATAATGTTTTGGTTATGGGTGAAATGTGCAAATTTTGTAAAATAAGCAAATGGTTATAAAATATTCATTTTGTCGGGGAATATTCGTTTTGTCGTGGAATATTCTTTCCATAGGGAAATATTCGTATGACGGCGCAGCCATTTGTGGGCCCCATAACGGATAACTGTCGGTAGAAAAAAATGACAAGTTTGAGTTTTTATAAATAATGGCGTAATTGTTACCGTTAACACTGTTGGAATACCCGGTGGTTAAAATACGATGTCTGGCGTGGTTGCAAAGAAGAGCACACTGTATTATACATGATTTTGAATTATTGAATCTTACGTAATAGGCACTACACAATAATTGTTACAGTAATTAGTGTTCAATATTTTATTTTATTGATTCAATAATTGCTACGTTGATATGTTATATTATTGTTGTTTCAATAATTGTCACTGCACAGTATCTCCATTATCAGATCAATAATTCATATTATTTGAATAATATTGTTAGATAACATTATTGGCAATGTCTAAGGAAGTTCTGTCTAGAAAAGGGGTTTGGTCACCTAATTGCGCGTCAATAAGGAGAAATCCTTATCGGAAAGCCCCTCTTTCCTGGGAACGACTTGGTTGTCATAATTGTGATTCTGTAATATTATTTGTGAATAATTAAATATTGATTTATATGATAAGAAAATATTTATTTTATGTGGATATAAATGATGGATATATTTATTATGGTTATAAATGAAGGAATTAATGCTGAGGTGTTTTATCAGTATTTTGTCGGAATAGAGGTGTTGAAAATAGTCTGTATATGGATTTCGGTCATTTTTCATTTCGAATTTGGACAAACTTAAATCTACAAAGTTGTAGAGAATTTAATTTCCTATAGCATGGACATAAAATCCGTATTTTTCTAATAGAAGGGCTATTTATTGTGAATTATTGAAGTTTCGGAAATAATTATTTTTTTTATTAAAAACATGGGTGGGCCCCACTTTTGGTTGGTGAGAAATGTGCTGAAACTTTATTTCAAAAACGGTGGGCGTGAATAGTAGCAGGTAAATCCATCAGTTAGCAGTTAGTCTGTTATGGCGTTCTAAGCATTTTCTTATAAATAGGGTGCTTAGTTAGAATTGAAAATCACACCTGAATCATAAGCTTTCTCTCTCTATATTATTGAGCGTATTTTGTGAGTATTTAGATACTTTGTGAGTTCTTTATTCGATTAGTTTCTTAGTTTCCTTGACCTTATACGATATTTCAAATAGGAAGTATTGTTCTTTTAAGGTAAGGGATGTTATTTTCTTCATAATGATATTTTTCTTTCAATATTATTATACCGAAATATTGGTATGAATTTTATTGTGGAATTTTTACCTTTTTCATGTCGGGATTACTATTCACGTATACGACACTATTCATGATTACGGCACTATTCACAGAAAAATAAATTTTTTTCTTTCTTTGTCCAAGTTGTCTATTGTGGTTACTATCTTTGATTGTATCAATGTTTTGATCTTTATTCTTGAATTTTATTCCATAATTAATTATTATGGAGTATTTTTGAACTTGGATAAACTGTTATACGAATCCCTAATATTTAGCCTTTTTCTCATTGGATTCGTTTTCTTTAAGATATTTTTCATCATCCTCAGTCCTAAATGATGATATTACTTGTAAGACCCCAACTTTTTAATGAATAAAATCGAATTTCCTCTATTTATTATTGTGAATAATAAGATATTAAATTGATATAATGTTTTGGTTATGGGTGAAATGTGCAAATTTTGTAAAATAAGCAAGTGGTTATAAAATATTTATTTTGTCGGGGAATAGTCGTTTGGTCGTGGAATATTCTTTCTGTCGGAAAATATTCGTACGACGGCGCAGCCATTTGTGGGCCCCATAACGGATAACTATCGGACGAAGAAAATGACAAGTTTGAATTTTTATAAATAACGGCGTAATGGTTACCGTTAACACTGTTGGAATACCCGGTGGTTAAAATACGATGTCTGGCGTGGTTTGCATAAAGAGTAGCACACGGTATTTGCATGATATTTTTGAATTATTGATTCTTACGTAAGGAAGGCACTACTCAATAATTATTACAGAATTCTTTTCAATATTTTATTTTATTGATTCAACAATTGCTACGTTAATATGTTATATTATTATTGTTTCAATAATTGTCAACTTTACAAGATCTCCATTATCGGATCAATAATTCATATTATTTGAATAATATTGTTAGATAGCATTATTGGCAATGTCTAAGGAAGTTACGTCTAGGAAAGGAGTTTGGTCACCTAATTGCGCGCCAATAAGGAGAAATCCTTATAAGGATAGCCCCCTCTTTCCTGGGAACGACATGGTTGTCATAATTATGATTCTGTAATATTATTTGTGAATAATTAAATATTGATTTATATGATAAGAAAATATTTATTTTATGTGGATATAAATGATGGATATATTTATTGTGGTTATAAATGAAGGAATTAATGCTGAGGTGTTTTATCAGTATTTTGTCGGAATAGAGGTGTTGAAAATCGTCTGTATGTGGATTTCCATCATTTTTCGTTTGGAATTTGAAAAAACTTAAATCTACAAAGTTGTAGAGAATTTAATTTCCTATAGAAAGGACATAAAATTCATATTTTCTGATAAAAGGGCTATTTATTGTGAATTATTTAAGTTTCGGAAAAAATTGTTTTTTTATTAAAAACATGGGTGGGCCCCACTTTTGGTTGGTGAGAAATGTGCTGAAATTTTATTTCAAAAACAGTGGGTGTGAATAGTATCAGGTAAATCCATCAGGTAGTAGGTTAGCCTGTTATGGCGTTCTAAGCATTTTCATATAAATAAGGTGCTTAGTTAGAATTGAAAATCACACCTGAATCATAAGCTTTCTCTCTCTATATTATCGAGCGTATTTTGTGAGTATTTAGATACTTTGTGAGTTGTTATTCATTGCAAGTTTCCTTCAGCCTTATACTTGATATTTTAGCCGGAAGTATTGTTCTTTTGAGGTAAGGGATGTTATTTTCTTCATGATGATGCTATGCTTTCAATATCATTATTCCAAAATATTGGTATGAATTTTATTGTGAAATTTCTACCTTTTTTATGTCGGGGTTACTATTCACGTATACGACACTATTCACGATTACGACACTATTCACAGAAAAATAAATTTTTTCTTTCTTTGTCCAAGTTGTCTATTGTGGTTACTATCTTTGATTGTATCAATGTTTTGATCTTTATTCTTGAATTTTACACCACAATTAATTATTATGGAGTATTTTTGAACTTGGATAAACTGTTGTATGAATCCCTAATATTTAGCCTTTTTTCTCACTTGGATTCGTTTTCTTTAAGATATATTTTTTTCATCATCCTTAGTCCTAAATGATGATATTACTTGTAAGACCCCAACTTTTTAATGAATAAAATCGAATTTCCTCTATTTATTATTGTGAATAATAAGGTGTTAAATTGATATAATGTTTTAGTTATGGGTGAAATGTGCAAATTTTACAAAATAAGCAAGTGGTTATAAAATATTTATTTTGTCGGAGAATATTCGTTTGGTCTTGGAATATTCTTTCTGTCGGGGAATATTCGTACGACGGCGCGGCTATTTCTGGGCCCCATAACGGATAACTGTCGGATGAAGAAAAAGACAAGTGTGAGTTTTTATAAATAACGGCGTAATTAGCCACAATTAACACCGTTGGAATACCCGTGGTTAAAATACTGATGTCTACGCGTGGTTGCACAAGAAGCACAGTATTGTACAATATTTTGAATTATTGATTCTTACGTGAAGGCACTACTCGATAATTATTACACATGAATTCTTTATTCAACATTTTATTTTATTGATTCAATAATTGCTACGTTGATATGTTATATTATTGTTTTTTCAATAATTGTCACTGCACGGTATCTCCATTATCAGATTAATAATTCATATTATTTGAATAATATTGTTAGATAGCATTATTGGCAATATCTAAGGAAGTTCTGTCTAGGAAAGGGGTTTGGTCACCTAATTGCGCACCAATAAGGAGAAATCCTTATCGGAAAAACCCCTCTTTCCTGGGAACGACTTGGTTGTCATAATTGTTATTTTGTAATATTATTTGTGAATAATTAAGTATTGATTTATATGATAAGGAAATATTTATTTTATGTGAATATAAATGATGGATATATTTATTATGGTTATAAATGAAGGAATTAATGCTGAGGTGTTTTATTAGTATTTTGTCGGAATAGAGGTGCTGAAAATCGTCTGTATGTGTATTTTGGTAGTTTTTCGTTTGTAATTTGGAAAAACTTAAAGTTTCAAAGTTGTAGAGAATTTAATTTCCTATAGAATGGACATAAAATTCGTATTTTTCTGATAAAAGGGCTATTTATTGTGAATTATTGAAGTTTTGGAAATAATTATTTTTTTATTAAAAACATGGGTGGGCCCCACTTTTGGTTGGTGAGAACTGTGCTGAAACTATATTTCAAAAGCGGTGGGCGTGAATAGTAGCAGGTAAATCCATCAGGTAGCAGTTAGTCTGTTATGGCGTTCTAATCATTTTTCTATAAATAGGGTGCTTAGTTAGAATTGAAAATCACACCTGAATCATAAGCTTTCTCTCTCTATATTATTGAGCGTATTTTGTGAGTATTTAGATAATTTGTGAGTTGCTATTCGGGGCAAGTTTACTTCAGCCTTATACCTGATATTTCAGCCGAAAGTATTGTTCTTTTGAGGTAAGGAATGTTATTTTCTTCATAATGATGTTATTATTTCAATATCATTATAACAAAATATTGGTATGAATTTTTTTGTGGAATTTTTACCTTTTTCATGTCGGGGTTACTATTCACGTATACGGCACTATACACGATTACGGCACTTTTCACAGAAAAATAATTTTTTTTCTTTTTTTGTCCAAGTTGTCTATTGTGGTTACTATCTTTGATTGTATCAATATTTTGATCTTTATTCTTGAATTTTACTCAATTAATTATTATGGAGTATATTTGAACTTGGATTAACTGTTGTACGAATCCCTTATAATTAGCCATTTTTCTCACTGAATTCGTTTTCTTTAAGATATTTTTCATCATCCTTAATCCTAAATGATGATATTACTTGTAAGACCCCAACTTTTTAATGAATAAAATTGAATTTTCTCTATTTATTATTGTGAATAATAAGATGTTAAATTGATATAATGTTTTGGTTATGGGTGAAATGTGTAAATTTTGCAAAATAAGCAAGTGGTTATAAAATATTTATTTTGTCGGGGAATATTCGTTTGGTCGTAGAATATTCTTTCCGTTTGGAATATTCGTATGCGGCAAGGTAGCGACCATTTAGGGCCCCATAGCGGATAAGCTGTTGGATGAAGAAAACGACAAGTTGAGTTTTTATAAATAACGGTAAATTGCCATCAAGTTAACATTTTGTTGGAATACCCGGTGGTTAAAATACGATGTCTGGCGTGGTTGCATGGCGATGGCTTTACGGTATTACATGCTTTTTGATTTATTGATTCTTACGTAAGAAGGCACTACTCAATAATTTTTACAATAATTATTGTTCAATATTTTATTTTATTGATTCAATAATTGCTACGTTGATATGTTATATTATTGTTATTTCAATAATTGTCATTGCACAGTATCTCCATTATCAGATCAATAATTCATATTATTTGAATAATATTGTTAGATAGCATTATTGGCAATGTCTAAGGAAGTTCTGTATAGGAAAGGGTTTGGTCACCTAATTGCGCGCCAATAAGGAGAAATCCTTTTCGAAAAGCCCCCTCTTTCCTGGGAACGACTTGGTTGTCATAATTGTGATTCTGTAATATTATTTTTAAATAATTAATTATTGATTTATATGATAAGAAAATATTTATTTTATGTGGATATAAATGATGGATATATTTATTGTGGTTATAAATGAAGGAATTAATGCTGAGGTGTTTTATCAGTATTTTGTCTGAATAGAGGTGTTGAAAATCGTCCGTATGTGGATTTCGGTCATTTTTCGTTTGGAATTTGGAAAAACTTAAATCTACAAAGTTGTAGAGAATTTAATTTCCTATGGAATGAACATAAAATTCATATTTTTTGATAAAAGGGCTATTTATTGTGAATTATTTAAGTTTCGGAAATAATTGTTTTTTATTAAAAACATGGGTGGGCCCCACTTTTGGTTGGTGAGAAATGTTCTGAAATTTTATTTCAAAAACGGTGGGCGTGAATAGTAGCAGGTTAGTCTGTTATGGCATTCTAAGCATTTTCCTATAAATAGGGTGCTTAGTTAGAATTAAAAATCACACCTGAATCATAAGCTTTCTCTCTCTATATTATCGAGCATATTTTGTTAGTATTTAGATACTTTTTTAGTTGTTATTCAGTGCAAGTTTCCTTCAGCCTTATACCTGATATTTCAGCCGGAAGTATTGTTCTTTTGAGGTAAGGGATGTTATGTTCTTCATAATGATGTTATTCTTTCAATATCATTATACCGAAATATTGGTAAGAATTTTATTGTGGAATTTCTACCTTTTTCATGTCGGGGTTACTATTCATGTATACGACACTATTCACGTATACGGCACTATTTGGTGGAGAATGAGGACCGTATGACGCGGATGTTTCTGAGAGGTTTGAAACCCGGCATACGTCAATATCTCATTTCTCATAAATTTTCTCTCTATTCAAATGTTGTCAACAGGGCTCAATTATTAGAGCGAGATAACAAGTACGGTCAACCGAGAAACCATAACCAGGATCATACCAAAGGATGGAATCATCGAACAACGATAACCAAATAAGAAAAAAAATACTGACACCGAGAGCGGCAACCACTCGTGGTGGTAATCGTGGCCGTGAGAATAGAAAAAGCGAGTCGAAGGATATTTTAAAAGAGGAGATTCAACAATGACTATATTGAAGACGTCGGCATCAAAGAAGAATCGGTTCCAAGGGAGGAGAACGACCACCGGTCATATGCTAAAAGTCTCGCGTAAAAGAAGGCGGATCATTGACGCCCACAACACTTTAAGGTATGTTATAATTGTGGAAAGGAAGGACATATCGCTCGAGATTGCCTTTAGAAGCGAAACCAAGTCCAATGAGGGATGGTGACTCAAAAGGTCATCCCGAAAAAGTCAAAGTCAACGGTTCTTGGAAGGCGTTTATCGTGTGATCGTCAACATCGAGGAACCCAAACGAGGTGATCACGGGTAAACTAATCATAAATTCATGTGAAGTTTATACCTTACTAGATACCGGTGCTACCCATTCATTTATTTCTCCTGCTTGTGCTCAACGTTTAAACTTGACTATGGAGAAATTAGACTTTGATTTATCTGTGGAGACTCCGTTAGGAGAAACTTTCATCACATCCACTGTTTATAAATCTTATTTGATACAAGTTGGCACCATCACCTTACATGTTGACCTTATCTCTTTAAAGATACTTGCATTTGACGTGATTTTAGGGATTGATTGGTTAACTACTCATCATGCCAAAATTGATTGTTTTCGTAAGGTTGTTAGTTTTCATATTCCTAATCAACCTGTTGTTCGAATTAAAGCAACTAAACCATTAAAATCAATCACTGTCATATCAAGTCATAAAGCTATTCGTTTATTAAAAAACGAATGTCAAGCTTTCTTAGCCCATGTTATGGATTTGAATAAAGACACGTCGATTTGAATAATATTCTGTTGTTATTAACTTTCCGACGTATTTCTGAAGAACTTCCCGGCCTACCCCGAGCGTGAAGTTGAATTCTTTATTGATCTTGAACACGCATACAAAGCCCATTTCTAAAACCCCATATCGAATGGCTCTATTGAACTTCGGGAGTTTTTTGGACATCGGTTTCATTAGGTCCCCAGTACATCTCCTTGGGGTGCTCTGTTTTATTCAGTAAGAAGAAAGATGGGAGTATGCGACTTTGTATTGAATACCGAGAATTGAACCATGTTACCATCAAGAATAGGTATCCGATTACCTCGTATTGATGACCTGTTTGACCAGTTGCAAGGAGCACAATTCTTTTCAAAATCGATCTTCGCTTCGGATATCATCAATCAAGGTTAAAAGCGAGGATATTCAAGACGCCTTGAAACTTCGATGACGGGCATTATGAATTCCTAGTCATGTCTTTTGGATTGACTAATGCTCCCTATGACTTTCATGGATATGATGAACCGGTATTCAAGGAATATTTGGATCGGTTCGTTGTTGTCTTTATTGATGACATCCTCATATATTCTAAAAGTCGTGAAGATCATGAGCACCATTTGAAGCTGGTACTCCAAAGGCTTCGTGAAAACAAGTTATATGTCAAGTTGAAGAAATGCGAGTTCTGGCTTGAGGAAGTAGCATTCCTTGGGCACGTGGTGTCAAAACATGGAGTATCTGTTGACCCGACGAAGATTGAAGCAATACAAAGTTGGGTGCAACCGAAGTCGGTGACTGAAGTACGTAGCTTTCTGGGCTTAGCTGGTTATTATCGGAGATTGTGGAAGGATTTTCTCGAATCGCTACTCCATTAACTCAGCTGACTCGGAAAGATATCAAATTCGTATGGAGCGAGGAATGCGAGAAGAGTTTCCAAGAGCTTAAGAGGAGACTCATTTCGGCACCTGTTTTGACAATACCATCTGGTTCGGATGGATTTGTTATCTACAGCGATGCTTCAAGGAAAGGGCTAGGATGTGTTCTCATGCAACGTGGAAAAGTTATAGCCTATGCCTCACGACAACTTAAAGAATATGAGAGGAATTATCCTACTCATGATCTAGAGTTGGCAGCAGTCGTTTTCGCGCTAAAGATCTGGAGGCACTATCTATATGGGGAGAAAGTTGAGATATATTCAGACCATAAAAGCCTCAAATATTTCTTCACCCAAAAGGAACTCAACATGCGACAACGATGTTGGCTCGAGCTGTTGAAAGACTACGACCACACCATTCAATACCATCCTGGAAAAGCGAACGTGGTAGCTGACGCGTTGAGTAGAAGATCATATGCGGGAATGAGTGCGATGTTGTTAACACAAAGGCCTATTTTGTATGATTTACAAAAGATGAAGATAGAATTCAAGACTCTGGGGACCCATACAATGATGTCAAGTATACATATAGAACCAACTTTAATCGAAAAAGTTAAAGTTGCTCAAGCCCACGAATCCGGAAAGAGATGCATGATGAAGAAAGTGCAAGAAGGTGCTATTCCAGAAGCAAGAATCGATGAAGAAGGAATACTTCGAGTCCACTCCAGACTTTGTGTTCCTAACGATTCTGATTTGAAGTACAAGAGATGGAGGCACATAATACACCGTTTACAATCCATCCTGGAAGTACCAAAATGTATCGTGATCTTCGACATACATTTTGGTGGAACAATATGAAGAGAGAGATTGCAAAGTTTATCTCAAGGTGTTTAACTTGTCAACGTGTAAAGGCAGGGCATCAAGTACTTAAGGGTCCGTTGCAACCACTTGAGATTCCGAAATGGAAGTGGGAACACATTACCATGGATTTCGTTATGGGTCTTCCCACGATTTCTCAAGGCATAAATGCAATTTGGGTTATTGTTGATAGATTAACCATGTCTGCTCATTTCTTTCCGATACGGGAGACTTATTCCCTTGAACGTCTTGCTCGTATGTACATAGATGAGATTGTGAGATTGCATGGCATGCCAGTATCCATAGTTTCGGATCGTGACTCAAGATTCACTTCAAGATATTGGGTTAGCTTGCAAAAAGCTATGGGCACGAATTTACGACTTAGTTCGGCATACCTTCCTCAAGCGGACGGACAATCAGAGAGGACTATTCAAACTCTTGAAGATCTATTAAGACTCTGTGTCCTAGACTTCAAAGGGAGTTGGGATAAGTATTTATCGTTGGTGGAATTCTCTTACAACAACGGTTATCAGGCAAGTATAGGTGTGGCTCCATTTGAAGTATTATATGGACCAAAGTGTCGCTCTCCAATATGTTGGGATGAGGTGGGTGAAGAAACATTGTTGGGACCCGATTTGGTACGTATGACTATGAAAAAGATCTAAATGATTCGATAACGTATACAAATGGCACAGGATCGACAAAAGAGTTATGCGAATCTTCATCGAAAGGACGTGGAATTTAGTATTGGGGATCATGTATTATTACGGGTTGCTCCATGGAAAGGAGTTACAAGATTTGGGAAGAGAGGAAAGCTCAATCCACGATTTATTGGTCCATTTCAGATTCTTGACCGAGTAGAAAATGTGGCCTATAGACTCGCGTTACCTCCAAGTATGTCTCGTGTTCATAATGTTTTTCATATATTTGTGCTACGTAAATATGTGAAAGACCCGAACCATGTTATTGAGTTAGAACCGGACGAGATAGCCAAAGACTTAACGTACGAAGAGGTACCTGTCAAGATCTTGGATAGGAAGGAGCATGTCCTACGCTCGAAGGTAATATCACAAGTTAAAGTTTTGTGGAGAAACCATGCTATTGAGGAAATGACCTGGGAGTTGGAAACGGAAATGAAAACGAGGTATCCTCATCTTTTTGAAACACTAGGTACGTACGTCAATTTCGAGGACAAAATTTCATAAGGAGGGGAGGTTGTAAGACCCCAAATTATTAATAAATAAAATTTAATTTCCTTTATTTATTATTTTGAAATAGTAAGGGTTGATTTGATTAATGTGGTTAGTTATGGGTAAAATGCACAAATATTTCAAATAAGCAAGTGGTTATAAAATATTCATTGTTGTCGAGGAATATTCGTTTGGTCGTGGAATATTCTTCCTGTCGGGGAATATTCGTCTGACGGCGCAATCTTTTGTGGGGCCCATAACGGAAAGCGATTGGATGAAGAAAATGACAAGTATAAGTTGTTTATAAATAATCTACGTAGTTATTCACCAGATTATCTGGAGTTGGAATACCCGTTGGTTAAAACCACGATGTCTGGCGTTGTTGCAGACAAAGAAGACACTCAGATTGCACCAATTATTGATTCTTACGTAAGAAGGCACTACTCAATAATTGTTACAGTAATTACTGTTCAGTATTTTATTTTATTGATTCAATAATTGTTGCGTTGATATTTTATATTACTGTTGTTTCAAATATTGTCACTACACAGTATTTTCCATTATCGGAGCAATAATTCATATTATCTGAAAAATATTATTAGATAACATTATTGGCAATGTCTAGAAAGTTCTGTCTAAGAAGAGGTTTGGTCACCTAATTGCGCGCCAGTAAGGAGAAATCCTTATTGAAAAGCCCCTCTTTCTGTGAACAGTGCGGTTGTCGATGTTGTGTAATATTATTTGTGAATAATTAATTATTGATTTATATGATGAGAAAAATATTGATTTTATGTAGATATAGATGGAGAAATTTTTTAATGTGATAATTGTTGAAAATTAATATTTTATCTTTTTCTGATAAAATAATTCATTTAAGTATATTAATATATTTTAATAATATAATAATGGGGATATTTTTACAATGAATGTGGGATATATGAGGAGGAAGAGTATTTTTGTTGCAAAAGTTGTTTAAAACATGTTAAACATGTCTGTGGGCCCATTTCTTGACTGAAATTTGATAATAGCCTATAAAATCGCCCGTTTGTGAATTTCGGTCAATTTCTGTTTGGAATTTGGAAAAATTTTCTTCTGCAAAGTTGTAGAGAAAGTAATTTCCTATGGAAAGGACATGATGTTTGAATTTTTCTGATAAAAGGGCTATTTGTTATGAATTATTGAAGTTCCAAAGTTCCGAAATAATTAAATTTTGGAAGTTTTAAATATTTTTATTTAGAAAAACGTTTTTGTCATTATGGTGGGCTATATTGGTGGCTGAAATCAGATTGTCAAGAGGTGTGCGTGAATTTGTTTTGTAAATATATTATTTTATTAAATTTTCTGATTTGGTGTTCTAAGCAATTTCCTGTAAATAGGGTGCTTAGGTTAGAATTAAAAATCACACCAGAAACAAGTTTTCTCTCTATATATCGAAATGTATTCTTGTGAGTAATTTGATACTTTGAGTGTTGCTATACGGTGAAAGTTCCTCCAAAGACTATATCCAAAGATTCCAGCTTAAATCTTGCCTTTTCGAGGTAAGGGATGTTATTTCTTCTTAAATTAAATTATATTATTTTCTTCAATATCATTATGCCAAAATATTGGTTTGAACTTTTTATCAAATTTGGAACTTTTTGTGTAGGGGTTTACTATTCACGTGATACGACAATTATTCACGTATACTGACACTATTCACGAATACGGCACTATTCAATAGAAAAATAAAATTTTCTTCTTTTTGTCCAAATATCTATTATGGATACAAGCTTTGATTGTATCCATGTTTTGATCATTCTTGAATATTACTCCACTATGATTATTTATGAGGTATTTTTGGACATGGAATAGCTGAAATACGAATCCTTAATATTTATTCTTTTGTTTCACTTTGGATTCGCTTTTCTTTAAGATATTTTCATCATCCTCGGTCCTAAATGATGATATTCTTGAATATCTTTGGCATGTAGTGCAAAGATGAATGATTTTCGATGAATATCTTTGGCACAGTAGTGCAAAGATGAACAGTGTTTAGATGAACATGACGGTGATGAATATCTTTGGCACATAGTGCAAAGATGAATATTTAATTCGGATATATGTTGATTGATGTTACGGGGATAAAATATTGACGATGGACTTTTAAATTCATATATAGAAGATAGTAGACTTTATTCTCTATTTAATTCTTCTAATGAATTATTATTTCCATTGCGAATATTGATTTAAAACTTGTTGTCTATTGTATTCTATTAGATTTTTCCCTATTGAAGACTAACGATAATTTGTTCTATATTATCTTGGTCATAATATTCTTTACTGGGCTAGTTGAGCTCACCCTTTTCCTTTTTGTTCCATTTTACTTCTCAGGAGGCGAGAATGTAGCGAGTACTAGTCGAGGTATGGAATGGAGGTTCTAGAAAGTCGTTTTAGTAGTCCTCACCATTTTTGTAAAATAATGTATCAATAATTGTAATGAGGACTTATTTAAGTGTGGATATTGTCTAGATGACAATATTTGTATTTAAACTCACAGTTTTTATGTTGTGTTAATAAAGTTGTAGTTATTTCTGTACCATATATTTTGACGACTCAGAATGGGTGTTGTATACCTATTTTGGGGGCGTCACATAGCAGGTTAGTCTGTTATGGCGTTCTAAATATTTTCCTATAAATAAGGTGCTTAGTTAGAATTGAAAATCACACCTGAATCATAAGCTTTCTCTCTGTATATATTCGAGCGTATTTTGTGAGTATTTAGATACTTTGTGAGTTGCTATTCAGTGCAAGTTTTCTTCAGCCTTATACCTGATATTTCAGTCGGAAGTATTGTTCTTTTGAGGTTAGGGATGTTATTTTCTTCATAATGATGTTATTCTTTCAATATCATTATACCGAAATATTGGTATGAATTTTATTGTGGAATTTCTACCTTTTTCATGTCGGGGTTACTATTCACGTATACGGCACTATTCACGTATACGGCACTAGTCACGATTACGACACTATTCACAGAAAAATAAATTTTTTTCTTTCTTTGTCCAAGTTGTCTATTTTGGTCACTATCTTTGATTGTATCAATGTTTTGATCTTTATTCTTGAATTTTACACCACAATTAATTATTATGGAGTATTTTTGAACTTGGATAAACTGTTGTATGAATCCCTAATATTTAGCCTTTTTTCTCACTGGATTCGTTTTCTTTAAGATATATTTTTTTCATCATCCTTAGTCCTAAATGATGATATTACTTGTAAGACCCCAACTTTTTAATGAATAAAATCGAATTTCCTCTATTTATTATTGTGAATAATAAGGTGTTAAATTGATATAATGTTTTAGTTATGGGTGAAATGTGCAAATTTTACAAAATAAGCAAGTGGTTATAAAATATTTATTTTGTCGGAGAATATTCGTTTGGTCTTGGAATATTCTTTACATTTGAGGAATATTAAATGCGACTGGTAGCGGCCATTTCTGGGCCCCATAACGGATAACTGTCGGATGAAGAAAAAGACAAGTGTGAGTTTTTATAAATAACGGCGTAAAAGTTACCGTTAACACTGTTGGAATACTTGGTGGTTAAAATACGATGTCTGGCGTGGTTGGAAAGATGCTTTACGGTATTACACGATTTTTGAATTATTGATTCTTACGTAAAAGGCACTACTCAATAATTGTTCACGATAATTCTCGCTCAATATTTTATTTTATTGATTCAATAATTGCTACGTTGATATGTTATATTATTGTTGTTTCAATAATTGTCATTTGCAAGATATCTCCATTATCAGATCAATAATTAATATTATTTGAATAATATTGTTAGATAGAATTATTGGCAATGTCTAAGGAAGTTCTGTCTAGGAAAGGGGTTTGATCACCTAATTTCGCGCCAATAAGAAAAAATCCTTATCTAAAACCCCTCTTTCCGGAGAATAGGTTTCATCATAATTGTGATTCTGTTATATTATTTGTGAATAATTAATTATTGATTTATATGATAAGGAAATATTTATTTTATGTGGATATAAATGATGGATATATTTATTGTGGTTATAAATGAAGGAATTAATCTTTGGCGTGTTTTATCGGTATTTTTTGTTTAATAGAGGTGTTGAAAATCGTCCGTATGTGGATTTCGGTCATTTTTCGTTTGGAATTTGGAAAAACTTAAATCAACAAAGTTGTAGAGAATTTAATTTTCTATGGAGTGGACATAAAATTCGTATTTTTCTGATAAAATGGCTATTTATTGTGAATTATTAAAGTTTCGGAAATAACAAATTTTTTTATTAAAAACATGGGTGGGCCCCACTTTTGGTTGGTGAGAAATGTGCTGAATTTTTTTTTTCAAAAACGGTGGGCGTGAATAGTAGCAGGTAAATCCATCAGGTAGCAAGTTAGTCTGTTATGGCGTTCTAAGCATTTTCCTATAAATAGGGTGCTTAGTTAGAATTGAAAATCACACCTGAATCATAAGCTTTCTCTCTCTATATTATCGAGCGTATTTTGTGAGTATTTAGATACTTTGTGAGTTCTTTATTCAATCTGAAGTTTCTTTCACCCATATACGATATATTTTAGCCTAAGTATTGTTCTTTTAAGGTAAGGGATGTTATTTTTTTCATAATGATGTTATTCTTTCAATATCATTATACCAAAATATTGGTATGAATTTTATTGTGGAATTTCTACCTTTTCATGTCGGGGTTACTATTCACGATATCACACTATTCACGTAAAAAATAAATTTTTTTCTTTCTTTGTCCAAGTTGTCTATTGTGGTTACTATCTTTGATTGTATCAATGTTTTGATCTTTATTCTTGAATTTTACTCCACAAGTAATTATTATGGAGTATTTTTAAACTTGGATAAACTGTTGTACGAATCCCTAATATTTAGCCTTTTTTCTCACTGGATTCTTTTTCTTTAAGATATATTTTTCATTATCCTCAGTCCTAAATGATGATATTACTTGTAAGACCCCAACTTTTTAATGAATAAAATCAAACTTCCTCTATTTATTATTGTGAATTATAAGGTGTTAAATTGATATAATATTTTGGTTATGGGTGAAATGTGCAAATTTTGTAAAATAAGCAAGTGGTTATAAAATATTCATTCTGTCGGGGAATATTCATTTGGTCGTGGAATATTCTTTCCGTAAGGGAATATTAAATGCGACGGCCTTGACCATTTGTGGGCCCCATAACGGATAACTGCTTTACGAAGAAAACAACAAGTTTGAATTTTTATAAATAACGGCGTGAATTGATTCTGCTTAACTAATTTGTTGGAATACTCCTTGGTTAAAATACGATGTCTGGCGTGGTTGCACGATGAGCACACGGTATTGCATGTATATTTTGAAAATATTTATTCTTACGTGAGAAGGCCTTTACTCAATAATTGTTACATGATATTACCGCTCAATATTTTATTTTATTGAATCAATAATTACTTTGCATTGATATTTTATATTATTGTTGTTTCAATAATTGTCAACACCGCCAATATCTCCATTATCGGATCAATAATTCATATTATTTGAATAATATTATTAGATAGCATTATTGGCAATGTCTAGAAAGTTACATCGATGAGAGGGTTTGGTCACCTAATTGCTTGGCGTCGATGAGAGAAATCCTTATCTGAAAGCCCTCTTTCCGGGAACCGTGCGGTTATCATTATTGTGATTCTCGTAATATTATTTGTGAATAATTAATTATTGATTTATATGATAAGGAAATATTTATTTGATGTGGATATAAATGATAGATTTATTTATGTGGTTATAAATGAAGGAATTAATGTTGAGGTGTTTTATCGGTATTTTGTCGGATTGGAGGTATTAAAAGATCAAATCAGTGTTCTTACAGTTTTATTGTGTGAGTTATAATTTTTAATCTGACCGTTGGATCGTTGTGATTTTTGGATATGTTATACATATATAAGTTGAGTATATGTTCACAAATTTTGAACCGTTAAAAATGAACGAATGATTTGTTATGAATTTTAAGAGGTGACTAATTCGGAAATTAGGTTTATAAATAATTTTGGTGGAAAATTCTAGAAATGGGTGGGCCCCACTTTTGGTTGTTGGGGAAGATGGCTGATTTTGGTGGGTGGAATAGTAGTAGCGAGTAAAGCCATCGTAGCAGCGGGTCAAAATCTGCTTGAGCGTGCTTACATTTTCCTATAAATAGAGGGCTAAGTTAGAATTGAAAATCACACCAGAATTCATATGTTTTCTCTCTTTTTCTCTCTAGATTATCGAGTGTATTTTGTGAGTAGTTAGATACTTGGTGAAGTTGCTATTCATCAGTGCAAGTTTCCTTCAGCGTCATATTCGATATCCAGTCAGAAGTGCTGCTCTTTTGAGGTAAGGGATAGTAAGGGATTTTAAGGATTGTTATGTTTTTCATGTTTCGTAACTTTTCAAACCTTCAAAAATTCTGAAAAAATTTGAAATGATAATTTGATGAGTTTTCTTGATTGTGTCCAAAAATGGCGATTTTTGGATGTATAGATTAAGAGTTGTGAATTTTATGAGAAAAGACTATTTTAAAAGTAACCGCTTATAACTCCTTGTGGTTAACTCCAAAATTGGTGAAATTTTTATTGGGAGTACATGTATATGATAGAAGTATACTCTGCAAATTTCGGAATTTTTGGATAAAAGTACAATTTTTGATAAATATCTAAATATTAATTTTATTTTGGCCATATGAAAAATAGTAAATGATTTTTAAAATTACGAGAAAATATATGTTCAATATGGGACTATATTCTACTAAATCTCAGAAGAAAAAAAATTTGTTTGTACTGATTTGGTATTTTTCATGAAAATGGACTAGTTATGAGTAAATGAATTAAATATGTTAGGTGAAGGAAGAAAATTGGAAAATATGATTTTATGCTTGAGAATCATATATGAGGTATATGCAGATTTTTGATGAGGGTTTTGGTTATTGGTGATGAAATCTTATGAGTTTGGCATTTTAGGATGAGTAAATGCATTATTTAGTAAAGTATAAACAATTAAAATAAATTGTTTATAAGTTTAAGAAATTTTATTCTTTCAATATCATTATACCGAAATATTGGTATGTATTTTATTGTGGAATTTTTACCTTTTTGTGTCGGATTTACTATTCACGAGTTACTATTCATGACAAAATTGGTTTCTTTTTCTAACCAAATTATAGTTGATTTATGAATATTACTCTTGAGATTAAATCTAGATGTTTTGATTATATTGATTTTACTATTATATATAACATTTTTATAACCCTAATGATGATATTTCTCTTTGACTTGAGTGTAAAGATGGGTAGATTTTTGGTATGATCATGACTATGAGTTCCCTTTGGCCAAGAGTCTGTAAAGTTAAATTGTTGGTTGGTATGATCGCGACCATTGAATTTATAATTGAATATTTTTAGCTTAAGTGCAAAGGTGAAATGATCAACATGGTTATAATTATTGTTTATATAAATTCTGAAATGATGATATATTTCTTTGAGATATTAATATATTTGGCCTGTAGTGAAAATATGAACTGTTGATGAATATATTTGGCCTGTAGTGCAAATATGAATTGTTGATGAATATATTTGGCATGTAGTGCAAATATGAACTGTTGAGGAATATCTTTGGCCTGTAGTGCAAAGATGAATTGTTGATGAATATCTTTGGCCCGTAGTGCAAAGATGACCCGTTGTTGAATATCTTTGGCACTGTAGTGCAAAGATGGTGCATTGATGAATATCTTTGGTAGTAGTCTGCAAAGATGAAATTATTAGTATGATTATAAATAGTAACTGTGATTTGGTATAACCATGATCTTTGATGTTTCAGGTAAAGACATGTGATGAAAATTATCTTCGTCCTGGATGCGAAGAGGAGTTTAGAATTACAATTATGATTATGAGTTATTCATATGATTGTGAAAAGGAACTGTTGATTGATGTTACAGGGATAAAACATTGTTGGTGAATTTTTAACATGGAGAAGATAATAGACTTTATGGTCTATTTGACTCTTCTAATGGATTGCTCGTTCCGCTGCAACTATGGTTGAAAATTTTTATCATCTACCATATGTTCTAAATCTCTGATTTATTACTATTGAAGGCTATTGATAATTTATTTATCTTTAGTCATGATATTCTTTCTTGAAGCTAGTTGTGCTCACCCTTACATTTCAAAATTCCTTTCGAATAATACGAGTGTAGTTGGGTCGAGCGGGGTAATTATGAGGGGAATAGAGCGGTGGTCATCATTTAGTAGTTATATTTGATGAATCCAATAGGTGAGGCGAACCCAACGTTGGAAGGGTGTTTTGCCACTATCATACAAGATGTCTAATGTCATACAACCTCGTGTCATTATAAGATGTGGTTATGCACATCCACTTCCTGAGTATATTTACGAGCACTACCTATATAATCTTGGTGTTTGTTTGAAGTATAATTCACGATTAGAGACAAAGTGGAGATAATGATATGTCAAGAGAAGACTCACCATTGGAAAAAATATGATAGTAATCTTCTTGTTTTTCTTTGGAGTCTATTAGGTCAACCAAGGATAATTCTGTGGACATATGATATCTATCATAACCTGGAAGCATGGCCTCCCATGTACGAAGGTTTCCTTGAGCACTTCCCAAAGATTCTAATTTCTAAAACAGTTTTTGACTATACCTTTATGTAGGTATCATCGTGAGGTCTTTGTCCTTCGATGGGACATTTGTCACATTACGGTTGGGACAAGAGTCACAGTTGGTATATATTTGTATCCAAACTCACAGCATATGTGTTGTTGTATTTTGTATGACAATTGTTGTAATAAAGTTGTAGTTATTTTCTGTACCATGTATTTGGCGACTCAGAATAGGTTGGGTGAAATGGACCTATTTTGGGGTTATCACAGAGGATGTTTCTGAGAGGTCTAAAACCTGAGATTTGGAAATATCTTATCTCTCATAAAGTTTCTTTATATTCAGATGTTGTAAATAGGGAACAATTATTAGAGCGAGATAATGAGTATGTTCAACCGAGGGACCACAACCAGGGTCATACCGGTGGTAGCAGTCATCGGAGCAATGACAACCAACGGGGAGGAAAATATTCGGACAAAAGCGGTAACCACTCTGGTGGTAATCGTGGCTATGATGGTAAAAGAAGCGAAACGGGGGGAGATTTCAAAAAGAGAAGGTACAACAATGATAACATGAAGACGTCAACACAAACATCAGATGTTTCTAGGGGAGGAGAACGAGCACCGGTCGTTTGTTATAAATGTGGGAAAGAGGGACACATCAGCCCAAACTGTCCACAACAATCTAAGGTGTGTTATAATTGTGGAAAGGAAGGTCATATAGCTAGAGATTGTCTTGTAGAGAAAACAAGTCCAACGGGGATGGTGAATCCAAAGGCTGTCCCAGACAAGTCAAAGTCGGTGGTTCCTGGAAGGGCGTTTGTCGTGACAACCCAAAACGTGAGGAACCCGAACGAGGTGATCACGTGTAAGCTAATCATAAACTCTTGCAAAGTTTATACCTTATTAGATACCGGTTCTACCCATTCTTTTATCTCACCTGCTTGTGCTCAACGTTTGAACTTGACTTATCTGTTGAGACTCCGTTAGGAGAAACTTTCATTACATCTACTGTTTATAAATCTTGCTTGATTCAAGTTGAAACCATCACATTACATGCCGATCTTATTTCGTTGAAAATACTTGCATTTGATGTGATTTTAGGGATTGATTAGTTAACCACTCATCATGCTAAAATTGATTATTTTCGTAAGGTTGTTAGTTTTCATATTCCTAATCAACCTATTATGCGAATTCAAGCAACCAAACCACTAAAGTCAATCACTGTCATATCAAGCCATAAAGCTATTCATTTATTGAAAAACGGATGTCAAGCTTTCTTAGCCCATGTCACGGACTTGAACAAAAACACGTCAGATTTGAATAATATTTTTGTTGTTATTGAATTTCCTAACGTATTTCCTGAAGAACTTCCTGGTCTACCCCCAGAACGTGAAGTTGAATTCTTTATTGACCTTGAACCTGGTACAAAGCCCATTTCTGAAACCCCATATCGAATGGCTCCTATTGAACTTCAGGAGTTAAAGGTCTAACTACAGGAGTTGTTGGACATCGGTTTCATTCGTCTTAGTATATCTCTTTGGGGTGCTCTTATTTTATTTGTAAAAAAGAAAGACGGAAATATGCGACTTTGTATTGACTATCGAGAATTGAACCATGTCACCATCAAGAATAGGTATCTGCTACCTCGCATTGATGACCTATTTGACCAGTTGCAAGGAGCACAATTCTTTTCAAAGATCAATCTTCATTCTGGATATCATCAGCTGAAGATTAAAACTGAGGATATTCCGAAGACTGCCTTCAGAACTCGGTACAGGAATTATGAATTCTTAGTCATGTCTTTTGGGTTAACTAATGCTCCTGCTGCTTTCATGGATATGATGAATCGTGTGTTCAAAGAATATTTGGATCAGTTCGTTGTCGTCTTTATTGATAACATCCTCATCTATTCCAAAAGCCGTGAAGATCATGAGCACCATTTGAAGCTGGTACTGCAAAGGCTTCGTGATAACAAGCTATATGTCAAGCTGAAGAAATGCGAGTGCTGGCTTGAGGAAGTAGCATTCCTTGGGCACGTGGTGTCAAAACATAGAGTATCTGTGGACCCGGCGAAAATTGAAGCAATATAAAGTTGGGAGCAACTGAATTTGGTGACCGAAGTACGTAGCTTTATGGGCTTAGCTAGTTATTATCAGAGATTCGTGGAAGGATTTTCTCGAATCGTTACTCCGTTAACTCAGCTGACTCGTAAAGATACAAAATTCAGTTGGAGCGAGGATTTTGAGAAGAGTTTTCAAGAACTCAAGAGTAGACTCATTTCGGCACCTGTTCTGACAATACCATCTGATTCGGATGGATTTGTTATCTACAGCGATGCTTCAGGCAAAGGGTTAGGATGTGTTTTCATGCAATATGGGAAAATCATAGCATATGCCTCGCGACAACTTAAAGAATATGAGAGGAATTATCCTACTCATGATTTGGAGTTGGCAGCAGTCGTTTTAGCGTTGAAGATCTGGAGACACTAGCTGTATGGGGAGAAAGTGGAGATCTATACAGATCATAAAAGCCTCAAATATTTCTTCACCCAAAAGGAACTCAACATGCGACAACGACGTTGGCTCGAGCTGTTGAAAGATTACGACCATACCATCCAATATCATCCTGGAAAAGTAAACGTGGTAGCTGACGCATTGAGTAGAATATCATATGCAAGTACGAGTGCAATGTTGTTAACACAAAGGCCCATTTTGTATGACTTGCAAAGGATGGAGATATAGGTAAAAGCTCCAAGTACCCACATAATGATATCAAGCATACAAGTAGAACCGACTTTAATCGATAAAGTTAAAGTTGTTCAAGCTACGGACCTGAATCTGATGCGGATGAAGAAGAAAGTGCAAGAAGGTGCTATTCCAGAAGCAAGAATCGATGAATAAGGAATACTTCGAGTCAACTCCAGACTTTGTGTTCCTAACGATTCTGACTTGAAGCATAGAATCATGATGGAGGCACACAACACACCGTTTGCAATCCATCCTGGTAGTACCAAAATGTATTATGATCTTCGACATACATTTTGGTGGAGCAATATGAAGAGAGAGATCGCGGAGTTTATCTCGAGATGTTTAACTTGTCAACGTGTAAAGGCGGAGCATCAAGTGCCAAAGGGTCCATTACAACCACTTGAGATTTCGAAATGGAAGTGGGAACACATTACCATGGATTTCGTTACGGGTCTTCCCAAGGTTTCTCAAGGCATAGATGCGATTTAGGTTATTATTGATAGATTAAAAAATTCTGCCCATTTCTTGCCTATACGGGAGACTTATTCCCTTGAACGTCTTGCTCATATGTACGTGAATGAGATTGTGAAATTGTATGGCATGCCAGTATCCATAGTTTCGAATCGTGACCTAAGATTCACTTCATGATTTTGGGTTAGCTTGCAGAAAGCTATGGACATTTCTGATTCTGATTCGGCGCGCATACCATCCTCAAACGGACGGGCAATCAGAAAGGACTATTCAAACTCTTGAAGATCTATTAAGACTCTGTGTCCTAGATTTCAAAGGGAGTTGGGATAAGTACCTAACATTGGTGGAATTCTCCTACAATAATAGTTATCAGGCAAGTATAGGTGTGGCTCCATTCGAAGTATTGTATGGATGAAAGTGTCGCTCTCTAGTATGATGGGATGAGGTAGGAGAAGCAACATTGTTGGGACCAGAATTGGTACGCATAACTACAGAAAAGATCCAAACGATTCGACAACATATACAAACGGCACAGGATCGACAAAAGAGTTATGCGGATCTTCATCGAAAGGATGTGGAATTTAATATTGGGGCTCATGTATTACTCCATGGAAGGGAGTTACAAGATTTGGGAAGAGATGAAAGCTCAATCCAATATTTGTTGGTCCATTTGAGATTCTTGACCGAATAGGAAATGTGGCCTATAGACTCGCATTACCTCCAAGCATGTCTCGTGTTCATAATGTTTTTCACATATCTATGCTTCGTAAATATGTGAAAGATCCAAACCACATTATTGAGTTAGAATCAGACGAGATAGCCGAAGATTTAACGTACGAGGAGGTACCTGTTAAGATCTTGGATAGGAAAGAGCATGTCCTACGCACGAAGGTTATACAACAAGTTAACGTTTTGTGGAAAAACCATGCTATTGAAGAAATGACCTGGGAGTTGGAATCAGAAATGAAAGCGAGGTATCCTTACCTTTTCGAAACACCAGGTACGTACGTCAATTTCGAGGACGAAATTTCATAAGGAGAGGAGGTTGTGAGACCCCAACTTTTTATAAATAAAAAATTGAATTTCCTCTAATTATTATTATGAATAATAAGGTGTTAATTTGATATAATGCTTTGGTTATGGGTGAAATGTGCAAAATTTTCAAAATAAGCAAGTGGTTATAAAATATTCATTGTTGTCAGGGAATATTCATTTGATCGTGGAATATTCTTCATTGTCGGGGAATATTAAATGCGACAGTAAGCTGACCATTTAGGGCCCATAACGAAAAAACGGTTTATGAAGAAAAAAGCAGCAAGTTTGAGTTTTTATCAATTAACTGTGTAGTTGTTACCATTAACACTGTTGGAATATCCGGTGGTTAAAATACAGTAATATGCGTGGTTGCACAGTAGCACACGGTATTGCACATTATTTTTGAATTATTGATTCTTACGTAAGAAGGCACTACTCAATAATTGTTACAGTAATTACTGTTCAATATTTTATTTTATTGATTCAATAATTGCTACGTTGATATGTTATATTATTGTTGTTTTAATAATTATCACTGCACAGTATCTCCATTATCAGATCAATAATTCATATTATTTGAATAATATATATTATTAGATAGCATTATTGGTAATGTCTAAGGAAGTTCTGTCTAGAAAGGAGTTTGGTCACCTAATTGCGCGCCAATAAGGAGAAATCCTTATCGGAAAGCCCCTCTTTCTGCCGGGACGCGACACATTTTGTCATAATTGTGATTCTGTAATATTATTTATGAATAATTAATTATTGATTTATAGGATAAGAAAATATTTATTTTATGTGGATATAAATGATTGATATATTTATTGTGGTTATAAATGAAGGAATTAATGCTGAGTTTTTTTATCAGTATTTTGTCGAAATAGAGGTGTTAAAAATCGTCCGTAAGTGAATTTCGGTCATTTTTCGTTTGGAATTTGGTAAAACTTAAATCTACAAAGTTGTAGAGAATTTAATTTCCTATGGAATGGACATAAAATTCGTATTTTTCTTATAAAATGGCTATTTATTGTGAATTATTGAAGTTTCGGAAATAAATATTTTTTTATTAAAAACATGGGTGGGCCTCACTTTTGGTTGGTGAGAAATGTGCTAAAATTTTATTTCAAAAATGGTGGGCGTGAATAGTAGCGAGTAAAAGCGGAGTCGGTGGCGAGTTAACTTTCTTTATGGCGTTTTAAGCATTTTTCTATAAATAGGGTGCTTAGTTAGAATTGAAAATCACATCTGAATCATAAGTTTTATCTCTCTATATTATCGAGCGTATTTTGTGAGTATTAAGATGCTTTGTGAGTTGCTATTCAGTGCAAGTTTCCTTCAGCCCTATACCTGATTTTTCAGTCGGAAGTACTGTTCTTTTGAGGTAAGGGATGTTATTTTCTTCATAATGATATTATTCTTTCAATATCATTATACCGAAATATTGGTATGGATTTTATTGTGGAATATCTACTTTTTTTCATGTCGGGGTTACTATTCACGTATACGGCACTATTCACGAATACGACACTATTCACAGAAAAATAAAAAAAAAATTCTTTGTCCAAGTTGTCTATTGTGGTTACTATCTTTGATTGTATCCATGTTTTGATCTTTATTCTTGAATTTTACTCCACAATTAATTATTATGGAGTATTTTGGAACTTGGAGAAATTGTTGTACGAATCCCTAATATTTGTCCTTTTTCTCACTGGTTTCGTTTTCTTTAAAATATTTTTCATCATCCTCAGTCCTAAATGATGATATTACTGAATATCTTTGGCCTGTGGTGCAAAGATGAATGATTAACTGATGAATATCTTTGGCCTGTAGTGCAAAGATGAACATGTATTGAGATGAACATGACCAACTGATGATAAAAATGAATATCTTTGGCATGTAGTACAAAGATGAATATTTGATTCAAGATGTATATTGATTGATGTTACAGGGATAAAATATTGATGATGAACTTTTAAATCTTAGAAGATAGTAGAATTCATTATTTACTTGACTCTTCTAATGAATTGATATTTCCGATGCAGTTGTTGATCTAAAACTTATTGTCTATTATATCCTAACAAATTTTTCCATGTTGAAGACTAATGATAATTTGTTGTATATTATCTTAGTCATAATATTCTTTACTGAGCTAATTGAGCTCACCCTTTTCTTTTTTGTTCCATTTTTCTTCTCAGGAGGTGAGAATATAGCAAGAACTAGCCGGGGTATGGAGTGATGGTTCTAGAAAGTTGTTTTAGCAGTCCTCACTATTTTTGTAAAATAGTGTATCAATAATTATAATGAGGACTCCTTTTGAGTTTGTATATTGTCTACTAGACAATATTTGTATTTAAACTCACGTGTATATGTGTTTATTGTATATTTTCAGACAATTGTATTCTTGAAGTTGTATTTGTTTATGTACCATGTATTTGTGATTTACCTCGTAATGGGTGATGTATACCTATTTTGGGGGCGTCACAACCATGATACAATATAAAATACTAAAAATATTTTACCTTATATGTTTTATTTCTTCTTATGACATTAAGTCAATTAATAAATTTATAACATAAGAAACCATATTAAAATTGTTGATAATTACAATTAAATGAACACAAACATAATAAAAATTATGTAAAATATTATATTTTTTTCAAAGTCAATGTGAGAGTAACTACTTAACTTATTCTATTAGGAAAATAATAAAGAGATTATATATATATAGTTACTATTACAACAACCATGATCTATACCCTTGATCAATAAAATGGACGGCATGGATTAAAAAAATAATAAAAATTCACACCTGCCGCTATAGGCTGTAGCTTCAGTTCTAATTATTGATATGTTGCTTTGATCATTATTTCATTGCCCCCAATTACTTCTTTTCTCCTTTGTATGTAACTGAAGTTTTTATTGTTGGCTCCAAGGACAATAATATTAGTAATAATATATATTAATATTGGTATTAGTAATAATATATATTAATATTAATATTAAATATTAAATATTAAATATCAATACTAAATACTAAATATTAATATTGACATTGATATTTATATTTATATTGAATATCAATACTAATATTTGGTATTTAGTATTGATATTTAATTTTTAATATTTAATATTAATACCAATATTAATATATATTATTATTAATATTATTCTCATTGGAGCCAACAATAAAAACTTCAGTAACATACAAAGGGGCAAAGAAGTAATTGGGGGTAATGAAATAATGGTCAAAGCAACATATCAGTAATTAGAACTGCCGCTACAGCCTCTAACTGCAGGTGTGAATTTTATTTTTATTTTTTTAATCCATGTCATTTATTTTATTGATCAAGGGTGTAGATTATGGTTCTTAGAATAGTAACCCTAGCAACTGGTTACTACGAATTGACACCTATATATATATATATATATATATATATATATATATATATATATATATATATTTTTCTTGTTGAATTGGAAGGCGAACTAAAAAAGAAAATTTATATAGCGATTTTTTCCGTTCTTATAGCATAAAAATCGACTTTATACTATAAATAATTTAAAAAATCAAGGCTATATAGGTTGGATTCTTAGTTCGCTTCCTCCGGTTCATTTGGAGACGACTATATATATATATATATATATATATATATATATATATATATATATATATATTGTCCGAATCTTAAGCTTACCATTTATCTAACATACATTGTATACCCCCTTTAGCGACGGACCAGGCGATAATTCGGTCCTTCGCTATAGGTTCGGGTCGTCGCTTTATATTATCATCATCGCTAAAAGTTAAGGCAGCGGTTACATATATATATAATGAAACAAATCGTCACCCTATTCAAATCGCTAAAGGGGGTATGTAAGGTATATTGGATAAAGGGTAAATTTAAGATTTGGACCGTGTGTGTGTATATATATATATATATATGCACATAAACGTTGAGAATAACGATTAAACTCTTCAACTTTCTTCTGGGTCAAAAGACATTACTACTAAAATAAATGTTAAATTAGAATAATTAATAACAATAAATGATAAATTGAGATATCATAAATTAAGATAAAAAATAATTTAATAATATTAAATTCTGATTTGGGATGAGAATGATACCAAAACATATAGAGGTACCAAAAATTAGTGAGATTTTATATTTTTAACTAGATAGATATGTTTTAAAATTGCACTAAATTGATGGTTCAACATTAGAAATATCATTTCCTTATTTTATACTTAAAATCTTCAATGTTATTCTCAATTGTCGTTATGATGTTTTACTTTATTCAATAATAAAAAAATAAAATGATTCTTACTTTTGTAATTGTTATTAAGGGGGGTGTATTCAATTAAGATTTTTAAAGACTTTTAAAGATTTTAAAAGTTTAGTTGTATTCAATCAAGACATTTAAAGAGTTTATAAAAGTTTAGTGGTATTTAATTATAACTTTTTTAATGTCTTTAAAAGTTAGGTGGTATTGAATTAAGATTTTTACAAAGTCTATAAAAGTATTTTGGTATTCAAAAAGTCATACACTTTCCAAATTTCTATTAAATGGTAAAGTTTGACAGACTTTAGAAGAAGAATTATAACTATCAACCTATATCCAAAGTCTGACCTCATCTCTAAAGATTTCTAAAGACTTCATAACATCTTAATAAACTAAATAAATTTAAAATACAATTCACATGAATCCAATATTTTAATTACTTTATAATCTAGAATAATTAATACTACACACCCACAAAAATAAAACATTTATTTTGTTTTTATATATCAACGATATAAAATTCAAAAATTTTAAAATTTGAATTTATTTGTTATTTAATAATAAACACACATTATTATTTCAAAATAAAAATAAATACACAATATTTTAAAATTTTATAATTTATCAAATTAACTTAGAATCGTTGTTAAATGAAGAAAAAAAGAGAGAGAAGGAAAGTAATTTATATAGAACACGTATTTTATAAATTATACAAATGACATATAGTTGTATAAAATATATAAGTTCTTCAAGATTTTTATCATAATTTTATTATATGTTACATTACTAAACTAAAATTTATTAAAAGAATATAAATAAAAAAAATTATTTAAAAATAACTTAATAATATATTGCAAATGTTTATATTAATTTTTTAATTCATAACGACGTAAATAAGTATTGATAACAAACTTTTGTAATCTATCTAATGAAAATAATAATTCCAAATAAATATAAACATTTATAATTTTAAAATTATATATAAATTCAATAAAAAGTGAGATTAATTTTTATTCATTTTAAGTTTAAAATTTTATTGGTATCCGAAAGATCCAAATGTATTATGAAATGAGTAGAATAATATGAAACGCTTTCAATATATATAAAATCTCATGCCACAATAATATAATGAGATTTACTCTAGTTCATGAAAAAAAATAGATGTTGTATAAATACATTTAATTAACAATTAATATAAGTTGCAAGATATATTAGAAGTATACAAAAGTCTATCACAATTTTGATAAAAAATTTATAAAAGTCTTTTACTTATTTTATAGTCTATAAAAGTCATTTTAAAAAGTCTTTACAGTCTTTGAAAGTCATTAAAATCCTATAAATTCTATAAAAGTATCTCACTTAAAAAAAATCTTTAAAAATCTTAATTGAATACACCCTCCTAAAATAAAATCCTCTAAAGTTGCTTGAGCTGAAAAGACCACAAAACCCTATTAAAGTAGTTTGGACTTCGGAGAATCACCCTAGAGGGTAAAATCGTATTTTGGATGTATGAGTGGCTCAGTACCTACTTTCTCTTTCCTCCCTCTCTGTTCCAATTAGACATAATAGCTGCATTGAGCGAGGTGGAAAGAACAAGAACTGAAGAACCAAACAGGCCCTCCACTTTTGGCTAACTGCAAATCGGAAACAAAGGGCCGATTACTTTCACCAAAATAGTGAGTATACCAACCGAAAAACCAAATCAAAACAAATTTGCTGATGTCCCTTTTGCAGATCTCAAATTGGGGCTAATGGGTTCTATCAGATCTTATTTTTTATTAATGTTACCAGATAATTCTTTAATTTAGTAATTTTTCTTTGATTTTCAGGAAAAGACCCATCTTTATAGATTCTGGATTTTGCGTTTGGCGATTAAATCCTGCGTTTTGACGATCTGTTTGGCTGTTTTTTACGCAATTCTGTAGATCAGTCCCTTCTTGGGTCTGTCACATCTTTGCTTGCATGGGGTCAGTCATTCTCTCTCTCTTTGTATAATTATTTGTATAACATACATCTTCATATATGTATTTGGAAGCTCTATTTGGCAGGTGGGAAAAGTTTTAGAAATGGAATAATGTGAAATAATTAATCTGTGTTAGTTGTAACTTTTTTTTAAAAAAGAAAACAGTTTGAAGAATAAGATGTCAGAATTTGATATTCTTTACTTTGGGGTTGTTTTTTCTTGGTTAACAAACAGTTGGACTTTATTTGGATTAGCTTTGTTTTGTGGGTTTGGAATCTTGTGTATGCTTGTAGTGTAAGCAAGAATGTTAGTGAGCAGGGCCGGGGCCCTGAGGAGGTGCAGAAGGAGCGACCGCACATTGCCCCTGATTTTTTTTTGTGTATATGTATATAGCCTATAGGTCAAATATACTTTATATAAATATTGAAAACGTTGACATTTATTATTTTAATTAATGATGAATATTGATATAAATTGGCTTTATATATTGGTGCTGATAAAAAAAATTAGTATTTTTATATGCGAGAGGGTCCCTATTTTTTTCTCGCCTCCAAATTCTTATGACCTGCCCTGTTAGTGAGTGAACAGAAATGTGTGTATGTGCTTTTTCCTTTGGGGTTGGTAAAAGGTTTGTTATGCCAAGTTTTATTCTTTAGCATCAAAGGCTATTAATAGTAGAAGGTATGAATAATAGGTGTTGTTTATTGATTCAAATTGTGAGATACTTTGAAAAGAGTCCTCTTCTTTCATTAAGTGGAGCTTATATTTGTGGTCTTAGTCATATGATGATGGAAAAATTGAAAGATAAATACAAGGCTGTTTTCCATGTAAGAGATGAGTATTTTCTCTCTTTCTTAGTTTCTATCTACGTTGTTTATATTTAAATAAAGGTTCTTTATAGGTTTACAAAAGAACTCTATATTTTTTTTCTTCCTATAATGGGGTTTCCCCATGAAACTTTCAAGGGGAATAATTAGGGGACCGTAATTATTGTTTCGAAAATGGTTTTTGTGTATACGAAGGTGAGAAGAATGAGACTGTTCACTGGTGTGAAAAACACATGGAGTCTGGAAGGCTTTTCATATTTTCTTCCAATTAACTGTAGTTAAATCAAGAGTCTTTGGAACCTAATTCCTTAAAGAATCAAAGTTTTGTTACTTGTAGTTTAGTATTGATGAGACTAGCCTTGAGCTGGAGACTTTGTATCTTGTTTAGTGTTCTAATCTTGCTGTAATTATTTCTGAGACTTAGTTTGATACTAATCCCTGAAAACTATCTTACTTTTAGTGTCATACGTTTAGTGTATCATGAGAATAGCTTCTTTTTGCAAAATTTTGCAATAGAAATTGTTTTTCCAGCATAACAATCAACTTTTGGAGCTTCAGAGTTTTAAACGAGGGGCTAATGCATTAACAAACAGATTTTTTTTAATCAAGGAATCAGCTTAAGCAGTTAAGAACTATTTTGAAAAAATTATAGATTAAATCTGATGTTTGGTTGTGATGCTAGGATGAATATTTCTAGTGTAAACTATACTGAAATTTAAGGCCTTGGTTGGAAAATTAGTTAAGGAGCTGGATCTTTGCATAGAAAATTAACAAAAATGAAATAATTTTAAGAACTGATATAATGAAGTTCAGAGCAATGGCATTTTCTAGATACTTGGAGTGAATGTACATATACTCTGTAATGTATGGTTTCTATTTTGCATATCATCAATGTTCGAAGAAATGTTTCTTGGTTACTGTAATGTTTACTGGTATGCTTGAATACTTGTTCTCTGATACATTGGCTTACTTACACCTTACAAGCCATAGAAGTATTGGGTCCTAAGCCCTAATCACAATTCGCTAGAAAAAAAATGAGTATATTTTTGGTTCTATTTTATTTATGTTGTTTCTACTTCCACCTGATAATTGCTTTTACTTGATTCCCATTTCTGATGATGTGTTTTTATATTTGGCTGTGAAACTAATATTCTATGTGGAAACGGGGCATACACCGCGTTGTACCCGGTAAAGCATGCAACACTCTCTTATGACATTGGTTTGGTTGAACTAAAAAAAAGACGCACACGCAAGATCCAACACACTCAAACTCTTCATCTCTCCCCTATCATCACCCCTTTCTCTCTCTTCCTCTTTCTCTCCTGCAACGGCGTACAAATCTGGGCAAATCCACCACATCTACGATGGATCGGTGATGGCAGCGGACTTAATCTTTTCCTCTTCTACCTTTCCTTTTTTTCTTCTCTAGTAAATGGCTAATGGTCGAGATGTTGATGACAGATTTGTGGCTTTGGTTGTGGGTTAACTTGTCGGTTAAATGGTCTGCTGGTGTTGACAATGTAAATAATTCCAGCAGAAGGTGGTGTTTAGATTAAGGGGTGGTCAATTTTCTGGGGATTAGGTTCAACTTTAAGAATTTTGGGTTTAACTTTTTCACAGTTCGGGGTTTATTTTGGTTCTGAGTTTAGCAATTATGGTTCAATTTCAGGGTTTGGGGGTTCAAGTTTCAGGGTTTAAGGCACCTAAACCTATTCTTAAGAGGATAGATTGGCTAGCAAAGTTTTTATAAAGACAATGAATTTTGCTCTACTTACTGGTAGCCAGTTAAGAAAAACCATTTGATTCTTGCATGTCGTTTGACTTGACTTCTATCTTACTTTTTCTTGGTACTTATTATTTATCTACGTTAGGTATTCTATTTACGACATAATATCTTGGGCTCTCATGTTTATTTCCATAATATGCTATTTCTTAAAGTGAAGATCTATTTGCTACATCATTTGGACTTTGGGAAATCTGTCCTTGATTTGATCCCCTTGCTGTTGCCTTAAGACATGACTCACGATTGTGTCATGCATGTTCCGGAGTTCTTCAAGATAATTTTTTTAAAACATCTAACTTAACCTAATTGACATTGAGTCACATCCCTTGGGCTATGTTTGTTTACGAAAATGATTGGTGAGATAATATTATTTGTATATTGTTATCTCTACTGACTATTTTATCGCATGATTAGTCCGTTATTTAATTTTGTGGACTATATTATGTCATTTCTAAGGCAATCTAATGATGGGTTATAATCCCAAGTAGAAAGGTGGTATTTTATTCACTTTTTGAGGTATCAAATGACCTTTAAAACTATTACAAATAATCCATGGATTAAATAACGCACTAATTATGGGATAAAATAGTCCGACGTGATAATAAATTAGTATAAATAGTCCTATCCAACACATCATTTTTGCAAACAACGTAGACTTAGTTCGCACTATTTGGGACAATAATGCCCATTACATACTCCCTGATGTGTGGTGTGATTACACCTAACATATGTACAAAGTACAAACTATACCAGGTGACTTGGACCATGTATATGTCTGTTCTCAAACCATTTAAAGCATCCAACTCTATCAATAATGCAGAGTAGAATAGCATAATGGTTCATACTTGGGATTGTAAGGCTCACTCGTCCAATCACTACTTTATACCATGAACAATATCAATATCATACTGTAGCAAATAACAAGAAGAAAAGAAATTCACTGTTTTTGTTAATGCGATTGTATTGAAATATCATCCTTTGTTTTGCAATTACTTTTCAAAGAAGAGGTGGTGCAGATGGTAGAATGGGGATAGATTTGTAGATTCATTTTACGTTATATGATTGTATCATAACGACGTGTTCATAGCCAATGTTTGTACTAATCTTATTTTATGGTTATAAACCTGATTGTAACAGAGCAGAGGTTGTCTTGGATGTTTTAGTAAGCCGCCACTTATAATTACTGCGGATGAACCGTCCAATGGATTAAAACACCGAGGACAAGGAGTGAAGAAACCCAGTTTTACAGAGGATTTTTGGAGCACCAGCACAGGTGACATGGACAATAGTGCAATTCAATCTCAGAGAAGCATCTCATCAATCAGCACGTCAAATCCAACCCTTGATCCCCATTTTAGCTCTGGCACCAAGCCTACTGAATTTGTGAATCATGGCAAGTTTAAATTTGTTAAATTTTGTCACTGCAATATAAATTTAATACTTTTCCTGCAACATAATTATATGATGATATAATTCTTTTGGGTCAGGTCTTCTTCTATGGAATCAAACAAGGCAACAGTGGATTGGGAACAAGGGGTCATATAGCCACACACAAGCTCGAGAACCTAGATTAAGGTGAGGGCGTTTCGTTGTCTGCAGTGTAATTTTGAATAATTGAACTTTGTTATTAAGTTTGAGGTCATTAACAGGCTTTGAACCCTCGCGGCTTCTGATGGGAATGCAAGCGAGTATGAGAGAGTAAAATTGACTTAAGTTGAAAAAATAGTTAGAAAGGGAGTGCCATGGGAGTGTCATAGTACTTTAACATATCTTCATATATCATAGTTGTCATGGCGTTGCCTAGGTGATAACTAGGCATTCGGCACTAGAAGAGGAAAAGGCGGCCAAGGCTCACGTCTTGATAGCTGGCCCAAGTTAAGTGATTAAGTCATTTTAAACCTATGACTCATCATAACCTATGAATTTGCTATGTGGTATAATTTTATTACTTATTAGATGTGTAATGTGTGATGTTTTTGACTTGGTTGATTCTTTATTTTTTATGTTGTGTTTGTTGACTTGTTCTATTAATTTTCAATGTCAATTGTTTTATTTTTGAATTCATATAATTGTGTTTTTAATTGTATTCCATAGTGTTAATTATGATGTTTTGAGTTTTAATATATATAAAATTTTATTGTTCAATATACTTTTTAAGTAAAATAAGCAAATATATAAATTTCACATTGTTGCTGACTTGTTGCCATACGGATGCCATGGGAGGCGCCTTATCGCTTAGATATCCTGGCTATCAACTCCAGTCGTTATTTAGTTTATGTCAATACTATTATGAATGCCACAAATTACCTCAAAAGTACTACTAATTGTAAGATTTATTATCTTCATAACTTAAATTATTGACTTATAATCAGGAATGTAGGGAATATAATATTTATGCATTTGTGTCCTAGTACTTCTACATACCTTCTTGTTTATATATATATATAGGAAAATAATATACATGTCTCATAAATATTTGGCAAAGTTGGATTGCGACCAATGTGGAAATGTATGCAATAAGATAGAATAAATTGAAGTGCGACCCTTGTTAATTCCTACCGGTGCATACGTCACAATTATATTTCGGCTGAAAACTTTTACAATGTATAGCATGACTTATATATTATATTATATATAAATATAAGTCTTATCTTTTTTGTGCATGTTTTGTTGTTTTAAAAGGTGTCATTTTAATACTCAAGTATACTGAGACAAATAAATGCTAAAATTGACCGAGTTTAGAGCCTGTGTACATTTTTGTTGCCTAAATAAATAATTCTGTCTTGCAGTTGGAATGCAACGTATGAGAGCTTGCTAGGAACGAGTAAACCTTTTCCTCAGCAGATTCGTCTTCCTGTAAGTCTTTTATATTTGCATTTGGATGTCTTGGTTATGTTTTATGACAAGCTAGCTTGCTCTCGTCCTTACTGCTTTAGGGTCTTTTCTGAATGACAGGAAATGGTAGATTTTCTTGTTGACGTCTGGGAACAAGAGGGGTTGTATGATTGAGCTGTCGTAAGAATGATATTGCGTTTTAAACGTTGTTTTTGCACAAAACTCCGCCGCTAAAAAGAAATCAAGTAAAATGTTTATATCAACCAATAATCGATTTGTTCTTTTTCCTCTTCTTCCCAAGATTTCCAGCTTTCTTGTGGATTTGTGACATTGAGTTGCATAAATTATATACTTTTATCCATTCTAATTGAAGATATTGTTTGCATATCAATATGGAAAATGGTGATGTATAGTGAAAGATGTAGTTTCTGAGTTACTATACTACCTTTGTCTCAACAAGATGTTAGGAAGTTTTTGAATATTTGCAGTCTCATTTTAAGATAGTGCCCAAAATTTGTTTATAAATTATATTATTTGTATTAATTTATTATTATTATGGATTATTTTATTATATAATTAGTCTGTTATTTAATTTATATTTTATTTGTTATCATTTTTAAGGTCCATTTGGGATTATGATTCACCATCAAATGTCTTTAAAAATAATAAAATATAGTTAATTAGATTAAATAATAGTCTAATCATGGAATAAAATAGTACGTTGTGATAATAAATTAGTACAATTAGTAAACAAATAGAGCTCTAGAGTTTAAATTTGATATATGTGGTGTTTGTTTATCTCTTAATACCTCTTATATTAACAACTTCACATCTGTTTCAGTAAGAGGGTAAAGTTGTTTGTTAAAATTTTGTTTACTTTTTATCCTTAATTGGTAAAATGGAGATATAAATTTAAATCATTAAGAGCCGACCCTTAAGGAAAAATTTAAATCTATGGAGCCTCTATAAATATTGTATTCCATACATTCGAAAATTGAAGATTATTATTGATTTTTGAAATTTCAATTTGAGATATTTTTAAATTTAAAAGTTTTTCAGATATTTTATACTTTTTAGCTATTAAACTGTAAGACCCCAAATTTTATGAAATGAAAATATTTAATTTTCTTATAATTATTATTTTATTTAGTAAATGGTTAAATCGATAAAAGGTTAAAGTTAAGGGTGATATGTGAAAATTTTGCAAAGTAAGCAAGTTGTCATAAAATATTCGTTTGGTCGGAGAATATTTTTTTTGTCGGGGAATATTCATACACGGCATAATCATTGGTGGACTCCGCTACGAAATTACTGTCAGAGTTAAAAAACGACGAAAATATCTTTTTTATAAAATAATGGCGAAAATTTTACCGTTAAACTGTTAAATACCCGGTGGTAAAGAAAAAGAATACGCTGTCTGGCGTGGTTACATAAGTAGCACCAGATTGATTATTGATGCTTCGTGAGAAGTCACTCAATTATTGCTACAACAATTCTTTGCGCATAATATCTCGCTATATTATTGATTCAATTATTATCAAGATTATCATCTGCAAATATTTTATATTATTAAATCAATAACGGGGCGACAAAGTTATTCATATTATTATTTGTAATATTGACGATGTCTAGAAAGTTCCGTCGAGGAAAGATGTTTGGTCACCTAATTGCGCGTCAATAGGGAGAAATCCTTATCGGAATGCCCCATCTTTTCTAGGAATGATCTGGTTGTTAAATATTGTGAGTTATAATATTAATGATGAATAAGTTCGTGTTAATTAAAGATGAAATTGATATTTCTATTGTATTGAAATTATTAGTGTTAATGGAAATCGATATTTATTTCGATAATAATTGATTTCTAGAGGTTATATTGACCAATCTGGTAATTAATCAGATAAATGAGCAATTAATTGTTATTAGTTCACATGCATATAACTATTTGTTCGCATGAATGAAACTATTGATTCACATGCATGTACTATTGATTCACATGCATGTACTATTAGGGGAGTTGGTGCAAGTTTGATAATAATTGTAGGACTAAATTAAAAATGGAGTAAAAGATGAAGGTACTATACTGTAATAATTCGAGCCCAAAACGTGCAATTATTAAAACTATGTTTTCCTATAAATAGAAGCTCATTCTTCTTTCATTCTCACCAATTCACTAAGACTCACAAGAGCAATTATAGAGAGATAAGCTATAGAGAAAGAAGATATAGAGAGAAAGAAGAAGAGTATTCTGCTACTTCACTATTCCAGTTTTCAGTCTTCTTCTAAGATAAGAGATGTTATTTATTTCTTATTCATAAGGGATATTATTTATTTCTTGTTCGTAAGGGATATTATTTTTGTTCAATATTCGTATGAAATAATATTTTCTTCCATACTCTATAGTATGAAAGTAATATTATTTCGTTTTGTATCCCTAATTCTACACTCATTTTGTTGAAGTATTGCTTCTATACTCCGTGAAATTAATAGAATACCCTTGAAATTTGCGCTTCATCTAGTATCGTTTCACAAGGATATTTTTCTGAACATTATTGTCAAATTTTAAGCTTTTCATGCCGGAGTACTATTCATGGATACTATTCATTTATACGAAACTATTCATACATATGGTACTATTCACATAGTACTATTCATGGGCACTATTCATAAATACGGTACTATTCATAAATATGGTACTATTCACGGGGTACTATTCACAGGGTACTATTCACGTGGTACTATTCACAAAGTACTATTACCCAAGTACTATTCACTCGGTTACTATTCACCCGGGGTACTATTCATGACAAAAAATTAATTTTTTTGTTGTCCAAATCATTTTTGATATAATATTATTCTTGAATTTTACTCCACAAAGCAGTATCATGTTGACAATTTGAACATTATTGAATTCTGGATAAATTAAATTATAAATCTTTAAAAATTTATCCTCTACTTTCTTTGAATTGAATTCTTATATCATTGTCATCATCCTCGTGCTTATATTGTGATGAAAGTCATCTTTGACTTACGTGCATAGATGGACTATTGATTGGTATGATTATGACCAGGGATTATTCGGTATAATCATGACCTGTAATGTTACAAGTGATGTGGATTATTTAATTAGCTGAGTCTCAGCGATAGTTGTTGGTATGATCATGACCATGCGTTCTCTTCGGCCAAGGGTGCAAATATGAATTGTTGTTTGGCATGTTCATGACCATTGGTGAAAACTTTCGAATATCCTCGGCCGTAGTGCAATGGATAATTAAAGTGGTCGTGATACTAATGAATATCCTTGGCACATCAGTGCATGGATAATTCATTGATGTGAATTATTTATTAAAAGATCGAGTCTCGTGATTAAATTGATGATAAACTTTTTAAATCATAGAAGATAGTAGATATCATGCTCTACTTGACTCTTCTAATGGATTGTTTGTTCCACTGTAGTTGTTGATCTAAAACTTGTTGTCTATTGTATTCTATCAGTTGTTATACTGTTGAAGGCTAATGATAATTTATTCTGCATTATCTTAGTCATAACATTTCTTACTGGGCTAGTTGAGCTCACCCTTTTGCTTTCATTGTTCTCTTCAGGAAATGAGAACGTAGCCAGGATTAGTCAGGGAATGGAGTGACGGTTCAAGATGGCTGTTTTAGTAGTCCTCACTATTTAGTATGATAATAAATGTAATGAGGATTGAATTTGAGTTTGGATATTGTCTATGAGACAATATTCGTGTAAAAACTCTCAGCTCATGTTGTATAATTAAGTTTGTATTTGTATTCAGTACCATGTATTTGACGACTCAAGATGAGTGATGTATACCTCTTTTTGGGGCGTCACACAAACAACTTATTAAATTCAGATGCTATTTTTCACTCAGATGATCTAATTTATTAAGATATACGTCCTCCGTTCCGTATTAAACGTCCTAATTTTCTTTTTAGGATGTCCTTAAATAAATGTCCTATTTCTATATTATTAACTATTTTTATCTTATTTTTCCACTTATACTATCATAATATTTTTAGTCAACTTTTGTTAAAAACTTAAGAAATAATAAAAAGTTTACATTGATAAATTATGTATTGTTATACTCCTGATGGCCCCAGTCAAAGTCTTGATGAATTCACACAAACATATCTCTGTTTATGGAAATAGAATACCCACTATACTGAATAATAATTTGATAGATGCTTTTATTATGGTCTTAGGTTGCTTAAATAAGCAAAGCCCAACTACTTGTACATACAAGTTGCCGAAATAATGGACCACTACTGAATTAACAAACATAAAGAAATAGCAAGAAACATAAATGCTAAATTATTGTAAAAGCAATTTGACTTGTGACTTGAACGGCTCCATGCAACGGCTCACTCATTCACCCTTATCTCCTAATTACATGCAACAGTCTTCCCACGTCCAACCTCATTCATGATATTTGGGATTTGGTTTTGGTAGCCTGGCCGACCTTCTCGGCTCATCAATACCCTCCCCTCTCGGTGGACTCTTGTCCTCAAGGTCCACGTTTGAGAATTGGTTCAACAACAATTGAGTGTTTTGACATGTTGCATTCTCTACTGGTAAGTGTTTCCATTGAACCAAACTTTATTCCACAAAAGTCGTAAGGATCGGGAATTTTACATGATTAAATATTTTACGAATATTTTTTTTAATTTGTGATTATAATTATTTTGAGAATGCGTGATGTAAATTTAGCAGGTTAGTCAATTTATTTATTTTAAATTGACTAAGAAAGGTAAAGTAGGAAAAAAAAAATGAATAAATGATTAAAACCCTATCTTGAATAGGGATTATTATATTAATACAATTACTATTATAATTGTATTTTAGATTATGTATTTTATGCGATTAATGATTTATCAGATCAGGTAAAACATTAGTAAACTCTAATGATAGTTAGAAACCCTAATGCTCAGTTAGGAAATTCTATTGTTGATTAGAAAATCATAATTTTAGGTTTGGAAAACCCTAACCCCTAAACCCTAATTGGTAACTCTAATCCTAATCAGGCTTATAATTTTACTTAATACATTTGTAATGGTACATAAGATTATGGATGTTATGTGATTAACACTAGGTATGATTATGTAGGAATAAATTTATAATTTTTTTTACCAGAAACCCTAATTAAATA
Organism: Panax quinquefolius; assembly: GCA_020205615.1. Taxonomy (NCBI): domain Eukaryota; kingdom Viridiplantae; phylum Streptophyta; class Magnoliopsida; order Apiales; family Araliaceae; genus Panax; species Panax quinquefolius. The sequence goes on from CM035174.1 coordinate 72,565,691, forward strand.
TTGGAAAACCCTAACCCTGATTATCAAAACCTAGTTTTAGTTATTAAACCCTAATTCTGATTAACAAAACCCTAATAAAGTTTATAGGAGTATGTGAAATGACCAAAATACCCTTAAAATTAATTGTGAAATTACTAAATTACCCTTAGTATAGGGAAATTACCAAAATACCCTTTATCTTCCATTTTAGGTGATAAGATCAAATCTACGAGTCATCACTTGCAATATATTCACCATGTGTCTAAAACAGCCCCTACTAGCCTCAATTTGACACCTTGCATCAGATCAATAAGTGCAAACATGCTAACTTGTTAATTAAAGAAAAAATCAAGTTATTTTAGCCCCACTTGAAGCCTCTATACAAATCTAAGTGTTGGTTCTTCAAACCCACGAAATTTATACTAAATATACACCATATACTTGATCCATAAACAACCAATAGCAAGCCAAAGTCAGAATCAAAGAAGAGAATTCAAGAAATAGTTCAAAAGAGGGAAAAACCCTAAACCATGCTAGATCTTTAAGGCTAACTTAGATTTAATGTTTTGTTGTTTAAATATGTTTAGAAGTATGTACTTTTTAGCGATCTGGGTTGCTAAAACATGAATGTATAACACTTAAATGCATAAAAATGAAGATTTTAGAAAACTGTCAAGAACCTTAAAAACTAAGCCTGACAATCAAATGTCAAGCCTTGTAGATCATGATCTGTTAGTTGTTTGAGCTGTTAAGTGTATTAAGGTTATACTATGTCTTGATGTTAGTGTTTTAGAAGTGGAATCATGACCATAACATGTGTAGATTGCAAGTTATTCACGGCCAAAAATTGTTGACCAGTCATGGAAAATTTTCTAGAAAACCCTGAAAATCAAGAACAAGGTCTGACAAGATCTTCCAACTGTGGTATTGTTAGGAACCCTAAGTTTAACACTTTTGTACACTGACATATGGACTACATGTCCATGACAACCGATTATTCATTACATCAACAGGGTGTAAGATATTATCGGTCAAAAGTGGTTGACCAAACTGAAAACCCAATTTTCTGGAAAACCCAGAAAACTCAAGAAACACTTCTGACAGCCTGTTTGACCGGCCTAAATTTCCTAAGTATGATATAGTTAGTATATTAAAGTGTATCACTAATGAACCATAATATGTATACTACATATCTATGACACTAGGACACCTAAATAATGAACATAATGCAAGTTATTGAAGCTCCAAAAGCGTTAACTGGACATGACCTTTATTTCTGAAAAACCCAGAAAGGTAGAAACAACCTTAGGTGGCTGGTTTGACCCTTAATATCTTTCAGATGTGTTGTAGTTAGACACTAAGATTGCTATACACTTGTACTACTACATCAACACTACATTTTGGTTACACTTACAAGCCCATAAGGTTAACATGTTGCAAGCGATAAGTGGTCAAAGTAGGGTGTCAGAGCTGTTCTTCATGGCTCAAGAACACATTCAACCACACTTTTCGTCGTAATAGTCTTTAGCGACAGATTTATTTAAAACATAATAATTAAAATAAATAGAAATAAATACTAAATAATTATTAATAATTAATAATTAAGTTTTAAAATTCATTTTAAGTTATAATAAATTATTTTTTTATTTTGACATAAAAATTTATTAATACTTAATTTATTTAAATATTAATTATAACAAAATTATTTAATACTTGTATTAAATAAATTAGTTAAAAATGATATTAATAATTTAAAAATCATTATCAATGAAAATAAATTATTTAAAAATAATATTGATGATTTAAAAATCATTATAAATAATTATTAATTAGTTAAAATGATATTAATGATTTGAAAATCATTATAGTTGATAATAAATCATTTAAAAATTATTGTAAGCTTCTAGAAAATATTATAAGTAATAATTAAATTACCTAAAATAATATTAAAACTTGTAAATGAAATTTGTTGAGAAATTAAACTCGGTAAATATTCAATAAAGCAATAAAATACCGAATAGACATCGAATTCATCCAAGACACTAATAGTTTGATTAGATATTAGCAGTTATTGTTTTTAACAATTGTTATAAACATATTTAGGTTGCGTAGACAATTTCAATAGCATAAGATAGTTGTTCTTCGATCAAGCAAGTTTTCTAACTACATTTAATTTTTATATTAAATGTAATTCTTATATTGATGCCATGTGAACTTGTTTTAAATGTTATTCGTGATATTTGTAATAAAAAAGGTTATTGCTTCTTGTTCAAGCATAACCAAGCCATATGAACTGTTATTTGCGTAAAATGTATTTGATTTGATATCAAAGCATACTGTGGTAAAACCAATATTATTTGGTATATATATATATTGATACTATTAGAACCGACAATTATAGCACTGATCGGGGGTTACATTTACAAGAAATTATAGCATTAACCTTGTTGTACTAGTAGGATGATATGCATACTCTCAGGATATGATTAGGCTGATCCCTTATGAGATATCCGAATAGAGCTCCTAAGTCTTTTGATCGCTAGGAGTACGGTGTGGTTGACCGAATCAACCCGGGTTGCTAAGTCTTTACGATTGACAAAAAATCAAAATGTGTGGGGTTTGACTAACAAACCTCAGTATATATATGTGGAAAACATCTTGAACTATATGTTCATTCAATTCAGATTCAGTGTGAGTGTAAAGTATTACTTGTTTAAAACTTACTGAGCTTTCTGTAACTCATCCTTGCAAATATTCTTTTCCTTTATAGTTTTGACTGACACAATGAAAGTTCCAGAACTCATTTCATGTGGACAGAAAGACTTTGTCTGATTAAGCTAGAGTACATCTTTAATGACTATGATGTAATAGTAGTTTGGGATTTATGTAATCAAATTTGAGAATATGTAATCTAATATTGTTTGTTATCAATTGCTTAACTTTTACATCCTTAGAGGATTTAGAAAGACGTACATTATCTATATGAACTATACATCTGAATTAGAGTATTGAAAGATCTTGGGAGTTCTTTGATGCAATGAGGTCGCGCCCCTCAGTTCTAAGAACAACCCTAGCATTAATACTGTGAATGTCAGATAGATAGGAATTATCGATACAAAAGAAATATCCGTGAGATTATAAATCTATTCATCCAAGTTAGGGTATCCAAGCACAACACTTATTTTGACGAGAACTATTGTCTATTATGGAATACTTTGAATTTTGGATTTATAAAAATTATTATGTTATGAAATATTTATGTGAGCACCAAATCAAGCTACTGAGTCGTAGTAGAATTTGGGGCGTCATAAATAATAAATTCCAAATCCGGGTCCCTTCGAACCTCGGATCCGGTCTGCCACGATACTACTATCGTCAAACTATTTATATTCTTCATTCATAACTTAATGAATAAAATTTTACTTATTACAATTTAGAGTATAAATTCATTCCATTCCCAGGATCTGCACAATGACCCCAAACTTTTATAAGTTTCTAATCCTGGTCATTTATTATTCCTATATTACATCACCTTCGATATTATAAAAACGCGGAATAATTTAAACTTTCTCAATATCTTGAATAAAATCTTTTATTGATTTCATAACTTTGAACCAATTATAATTCTTGAATAAACTATATAATATGGTTCAGTCTATTGGAATTACTGTATAAGATTTTACATCTTGATTCGATATCCTCTATGTATTAACTAATACATCCTTACAATACAACAAGTATTAAACATCGTAAGTATATATCAAGTACACTCCTAGAACCTAAACATGGTTCAAGTAATAATCTAAATAGTATCCTTCGTCGTGAAACTATCTACTTTGTCAACCATGGAGCACGAAATCTTTACCGTGAGTCTTTAACCTGCAAAAGTGGTTATTTGAAAGGGCGAGCTCGACATCCCAGCAATTCTAACAGTTTTCATGCAGCACATAGAATATAATATCATATTCAGTTCATGCATTCATAATCAATTAATATTAACTACGCATGTTACTTCACACATAACATGCATAGAAATTTACTTCACAAGCATATCATCAAAGATCAACTTTCAAATTTCATACATAGCTCACATGCATTTCATATATATACATCAACATTCTCATAGCATAATATAGCTCAACTAATAGTTGTAGAATTCATATATCAAATAGAAACTGAAAGACTTGCCTGATTCGTAGTTTATGAACTACGACTTAACTGCTTAACGCTTATCTGCACTTCGTGTATTCCTACACAGTTGTATAATCATGGATTCATATCTATTAGTCATACATTTCATACGCTCTTAATATAAGAACAAATATTGTCTCCTAACTAGGTTTATAAAACCTATACTTCACTTTCTCATCATACTCTTAGAATAGCTAGGTATGTATAGGTATACCTAACCACCCGTACTTGACATCAACATTCATATACATTTATCATACACTCGACTCGTTATGTGTTCGACACATATTTAAAGTTTATAGATACATGATCTACGTCGTTCATATTCAAACTACTTTGTTTCATAATAATTTATTTCAATCAATAAAGCTTAACAACTTTTTTAACAAGATTCGACGTTATAAGCTTTTAAACCATATATATTGGTACTAATAAGCCTCTACTAGCATGCTTCACATAGACATAGCATAGTTCATTATTTGAAAACGTATTTTAAACTACACTTGAAAGGTCCAATTCATGCTTAGCTAGATGATGAACAAATTAGTCATGTCTAGAGGCATAAGGCGTTCAAGTTCACTTTTAAAAGTCATTCTAGGCCAAGGTAAAACAACTTTTAATCTCATTTCATAGTTAATTAATCCATGAATATATGTTATCATGTTTAGAACTTTAAGTACACAAATTACTTTAAGTGCGTTCCTAAAGTTTCAAGTTTTCCTTAGAAATCATTTTCAACTAAGCTATTGTAAGTTGATAATAAGTAAAGTAACTTTAAATCACTTCTCATTCTTAAGTATACTCATAACTCAACAAGATGTATGTGTTAAAATATCATAATTTCAAAGACTCAAGGTTAGTTAATATTCATTTTCCAAAACTCCAAGTTTCTTTTCAAAACACATACTAAGCCATGCTAAAGCATTCTATAATGAGTAAGTTAATCTTATACGTCATGTCTATTATCATGTATTTTTATGTTACATCACTTAGAATAACATATTCCAACGTCGGGAGCACTATACTTGCGTATGTGCTTGCTTGACACCCTCCGATGGCCTTCGATTACGTAACAGTCACAAAGATGACTATTTTGACCCTTACTAATGACCTCAAATTAAAAAACTTAAAGCACAAAAGTAGTAGTTCTATTCGTTCTCGTTCCGGATCATCTTGAATCTCCTCAATCGGAGTTCGTATGAATAAGTTATGGTCGTTTTACCAAAACATGCTTTGTTAGATTTTTCTCAACATCTGAAACAGACCACCCCCAACCGGGGCGGGGGTCTTGCCTTAAAAATAGCCCGCCGGGGCGGGCCTAGCTACTGTAAGTGCACGGTTTCATGCTCTGCTACAAAATAACAAGCCAAACTACTTTCTAACCTTCATAATTTGAGTTATACATGTCCAAATTAGTCTGTTTTCGATTCTATGGATTCATAATTCATAGAACTACAACATACCAACTAACCAATAATTAACATAAACATTAACTAACCCAAATATGAATCTAAATCTCATGTTCATGCAAATGTTCATGTTTTGGACAATTTAGCAAAATCATTCACTACGAATTCGTTTCCAAACCAAATTGGTTCGTTTAACTTCCGTTGATTTTGCATTCAACCATATTAACGATGTCTATCATCAATTGACACATTCTATCATGCTTTTACCACAAACGTTTTGACTCAAAACATGTATTTTGGTACTTTTCTAAGAACTTGCAAAGAACTTGAATTCAAGAACATGTAAGTATATAAATATTACCTCTTGAAGCTTAACTTTACTAAACATAGCTCTGCAATCCTCTAATTGCTCCTAATTCTACTAACCTCTCTTAGCCATTTTTCTCAGAAAATTTCACAAACGGGAATGAAGAAGAAGGGGTCTCTATTTATAGAGAAATCAATATCCAAATAATAGCTTTGCTCAATGTTTTGAACTAGTAGTAGGAAGAAGAAGATGATGGACAATGAATAGTTGGTGAGCTACTCCCTTCTCCTCCATCTCTCCAGCCATCATCAACTACTACTTAGTGAAGAAGGAATAGGATAGGCCAATGGCCTATTCATACGGCAGTTGAAATAGAGTGACTTTGATTTTGGGACAAAAGCTTATGCTCAGCACTTCATATTATTAATAGCATGTGTGGGGTTATTTGATATTTTTTCCCCAAATGAGTATACATATACACCCACTCACATAGAATTATATAATCCATGTATATCGGTTTATTCTAATAAATATTTTAATAACACATTTATTTATTCCCATCTTTTAGAGTACACATATAGTTGTCTCATCACATAGGATGAGATAACAAAACTTATTTAAATCAGCTTTATGATTTAATTACTTTTACTCTATATTAAATATCACACCACATTTAATCTCAAGCAGTAGGTAATTATATGATACTACTACTCACAATTTTCTCACATTACACATTATTTTATTATTTATAAAGTTTGTGTGACACACTTTACCTTAATGCTAAATTATTTAGCTTACTTAAATAATTACATATATATAATATGTACAACCTTTACACTTATAATAATTAATATTTACTCTATTAATTATTTAAATCAAAACATCCACGATAAAATAATAACTTAAATTATTTAATATATTAAAATAACTTAGTTTTCTTTCATTAATTAACTCCTTGAAAATACATTAGAAATTATGTATTTTGTCATAACATAATTATTATGTTTTCTCCTAATAAGGACATTTACAATTAAAAATTAATTTGCTTATTGTCTCAAAATATTATTCTTCATATAATATCAATTAACTATATATACGACACATGTACATATATTATATATAGAAAATAGATAATAAGTTTATTTTCTATTATAATAAATTGTTTCCATCAATTTATTTACATATAACAAATACGTTTTAATATATTAACTATATTATTAATCATACCTCATACAAAAATATATAAGGTAATATTATTATTCAAAATAACATTTCCTCCTTTTATTAAAATAACTCAATATTAGAAATTATTTTAATATCCTCTATTAGAAATATATAATTATTATTTTGTCTCCCTCTATAAATTGTTCCCAAAACAATTTCTTCAAATATTAAATATCCATTTAAAGATATATTGATTTATTTCTCCCTTTAATAACGTATATATATTTAACGTTATTCAACATTAGACTTTCTCACATATTACCATTCTGAGTAACATATATAAAGTATCACATATTCAACACACATATTAATTCACTCCTTTACTTAAGTAATTTAAACCTTGTACTATATTACCATAGTTATTTAAGGTTTAACATACACATTATATTATTCCATAATATAACTCTCTACTATCAATTAACCGATATTTATTTTTATTAGTTAATTCTCTCAACTAACTCATGTTTCATTATCCAAACCCATTCGTGGATAACTTACGTACTATCAATAACCTATAATATAATCATACCAGTTATTAGTACACATACACAAAAAAATGATGATTATACATTAATGTCATCCACTTACTATGATAAAATAATCCTATAAACTATTTAATATCGATATGAAATTTTATCCACTTCTTTTATCTCAACTGAATTATCTCTGCGATCAATAACAATATATAAAAATAATATATTTATTAATCACAAAAATCACATATTACATGGTTCATATTACCCTATGTAACACATTCCTACATACCTCGTATCACATAAATGTTTCTATTCGAACCCATTTCACACTTAAGAATTTTATTCATTAAATTCTTATTTTAATATTTTCTGAAAATTCGGGTTCTTACAATAAAAGTAGAGTCTTGTTTGAGTACCCAACGAGTATCCAAAATATGTTGGGGCTCTAAGAGGATAACGCCTTCCTTCGAAACTGGAGGGAATTCCTTAGTAGGCGATGTATGCTCACCAACAAACTTTTTCAGCAACGAGACGTGGAAAACTGGGTGAACGCGGGATCCTTCTGGCAATTGGAGTTTATAAGCGACAACTCCAATTTTTTGCACAATAGAATAGGGCCCCAAGAATCGGGTAGCAAGCTTCTCGTGGGCACATCTGAAAGTTGATTGTTGATGGTATGGATGGAGCTTGAGGAGCACCAAAAGGCGATGTATGCTTACCAACAAACTTTTTCAACAAGGAGATGTGGAAAACTGGGTGAACGCGGGATCCTTCTGGCAGTTGGAGTTTATAAGCGACAACTCTGATTTTTTGCACAATAGGATAAGGCCCAAAGAATCGGGTAACAAGCTTCTGGTGGGCACGTTTGAAAGTTGATTGTTGACGGTACAGATGAAGCTTGAGGAGCACCAAATCTATAACTTCAAACGTAACATCTTTTCTCTTGAGATCAGTCACTTACTTGATTCTATTAACCTACGCCGTAAAATTGCTCTTCAATATTTTTAACAACTCATCTCTTGACAATAAGCTCTGGTCCACCTCATTTACAGGAGATGAGCCATTTTGATAAGCTAGAATGGGTGGCGGAGGGCGCCCATATAACACCTGGAATGAGGTCATACCTGTAGACTCATGATAAGTGGTATTATACCACATCATTGCCCAAAGAAGGTAGGTAATCCATTTTCGTAGCCACTGATGGAAAAAGCTACGTAAATATTGCTCCACACAATGGTTAACCACCTCCGTTTGTCCATCAGTTTGAAAGTGGTAGGCGAAACTAAGTTTTAGCTTTGTACTTGACATTTTAAAGAATTCTTGCCAAAAATTGCTAATAAATATTGGGTCACGGTCACTAATAATAGATCGAGGTAGGCCATGTAGCCTAATCACACCTTCCACAAATTTGTCCGCCATTGTCTTAGCCGTAAAAGGGTGAGTTAAAGTAAGAAAATGAGCTGATTTACTTAATCTGTCAACAATTACCAGTATAGTATCTTTTCCACCCGAAGTGGGCAAACATTCAATGAAATCTAAAGTAATATCATCCCACACTTGGCAAGGAATGGGCAGAGGTTGAAGAAGGTCAGCAGGTGCCAAATTCTCAGATTTTACTTTCTGACAGACTGTACAACTTTTAACATACTCCTTGTTAGGAATAAGCATGTGAATGATATTCCTATTTATATATGATTTGATTATGATATAAATGAATCAATATGCAAGTATGCTTGTATTAAGAAAATCTGTAAAGTCCTTTGATAGATAATAGGAACATATGTACAAGGACTTAGAATGAATTGATCAAATATGTTAGGTTGATCCTACATAAGCAAAACAACTTTGTAAAGTTCTTATAAAGAAATGATGTACAAGGACTATAAATATAGAAAGATAAAGCTTTTTAGGTTGATCTTATAATGTAATAGATATGCTTGTCTGATCGTCGAGCACTGCACCAAAAATCGTAGTCTGCCAGGAGAGTCGAGGAAAACTCGAGAACTATCAAGACAGAATTATAGTATGTAATATAGTAGATCTCAGAGTTCGTAGACTGCCAGGAGAGACGAGGAAGGATCGTAGTGTGTAGAGAAGAACTTCCTCGAAGCCGTAGTCTGCTGAGGAAGTTATATTCAGAATCGTAGAGATAGTCTGTCTAAGAGCCGAACGAGCATCTGCCAAAACCAAATCAAGAATCGTAGACCACACTCGAAGTCGTAGAGTCTACTGATCATATAAGAGGTAGAGATCGTAGTCGAGCCAGATCAGATGAAGACAACAAGCTTAAGGATAGAAATCGTAGAGTGTCAACATCTGATCTTGGAGTCGTAGTGTCTATAGAACCAAAGCTAAATCGTAGAGTGAAGAACTAAGGCTTCAACAGAGGTGCTCACAACGTCAAGGCAGAATCTTAGAGTAAACACAATTCTTAACAAATGAGCACTCCCAGGATATCCAAAGTATGAAGCCTCTGGTCTGAGCTGCAAAGATACATCCCACCTGAAAGAAACCAGAGAGCACTCAACGAATGACATGCAAGCTAACAGAAGATCTAAGCACTAACCCAATCAATATCCAGATTGAGTTGTGAAGCCATTCAAGATGAAGTCTTCCACAAGTTGATCAGAAGAAGACTTTAGTCAAAGTAACTGACTAAGGAAAGTCAACAAGTGCAATAGCTATTAAAAGAACAGAAGACAACGATCTTGGGATTAACCAGGATTGTAGTGTTTGCCAAACAAAGCAGAAACTGATGAAGTGTACACAGAGATACTGGTCAGCTTATGAAGAACAAGACTAAAGTGATTAAGCATTGGGTTAGTCCATTGATGATAAATGAACGGGAGATCACAAGGAGAGAGCGAGCTGGGCATGCCACAAATCTGATGTGTCACTATTCAGAAGATGCCAGAACAAGGAGTCAAGCTATCATTTCCCGAGACCATTCAGGGCAAACAGAAGTGTTGAAGCACTGCACAAGAGAAGGAAGAGGTGTCCTACATTGAAGATCCAATGAACACTCTTCAAGATCGTAGTGTTGTCTCAACCTGTCAATGAGAAACATTCAACAAGACACACTACGATCAGGTCCAAGAACATCTGCATCAGAATCATAGAGTTTGGTCATCTAAAGATTGAAGCATTGGCAACGGTTCAATCTGAAGAGTGATATTCGAACATAGCTTATTGAGAGCATTGATGCAAAAGGACAACTTCTGACGTTCTAATCGAGAAGTCAGAAAGAAGAAATAAAAGATGACTACCTTCCCGAGACATCAAAGTGACATCTCTGACGGGGTAGGTAAAACTATAGACTGCAGTGTTAGAAAGTTGAAAAAGGGGATGTCATGTCACATCTGCAGTCCACACTAAATAACTCAAGATCTGCGAAGCAATTTAAATAGCTCCCAACGGCTACATTCCAACGGGAAGGTTGTGAAAGAGTATAAATCAACAAGAGCTTCAAAGATTAAGAGTTACAGAGTTGTAGAATCGTTGAGTTGTTGGAATGCTATATTTTTGACTCTACGAGTTCCACCAGAGCTGAACAGAACAAGTCTCAATGATAGTAAGACTACGAAGGTGGAAGTGAAGTAGCTTTGAAGAAGGACTTGAACAGACTAAAGCTTTACTCAATAAGGATGAGAATGCCATTGAAGATGGCAACTATGCTGAGAGCCGAGAAGGCCAAGAAGATAGCATTTAGAAAAGTGGCAAAGCACAAAGAAGATTCAGAGAGCCACTCTACGAATCACCATGAACCAAAAGCTAAAATAGAACAGATGCAAAACCATGTCTGCAAACTATTCAAGAAAGGTTCAGGGAATGCTAAGTGCCAGACGAAGTCTACCAAAAGCTCAAACACTTAGCAAACCTAAATGGTGATGGTGCACAGCTGACATCAGATGATTATGAACAGAACATAATGAAGATAAGCTGCACCAGAAGAGATGTGGTCCAGACTCTACGCAGAATGCTAAGAGGACCACACCAAGCTGCTAAGTACAGAAGATGTTTAAGCTTAAAGACATTTTTGCAGCATGACACCAACAACAATAACGACAACAACATCAAGTAGCCAAGGCCTGAGGGGTCATTGTCCGGAGGGACTAAATGAAGTTCCAAGCCTACTGGGCTTGAAGAGTTCCTAGGAAACTAGAGGAGTTCCAAGCCTGCTGGGCTTGAAGAGTTCTTAGTGAACTGGAGTTCCAAGGCTGCTGGCCTTGAAGTAATCTTAGTGATTGAGAGTGCTGCCCTTCCTTAGTGGAAATCCTGCTAGTTAGAACATAAGAGTGGATTAGGATCTTGAGTCTCTGAATAAATTAAAATCCCTTGTATCTTTTACATTCAGTCATTTACTTACTGTCATTTACATTATGTACCTAACTGCTATAAATGCAATGTATGTATTAACTGTTTACAACTAAACTAACTCTACGAACAATGTATGTATGATCATGAATATATCAATAAAGGGGATCTTTTACTTATTCCACTATGCTTGAAAAGATTCTTATGTTTGTCATATGCTAATTCATTAGCAATACAAAATAAACGAGAAAAGTATTCTAATTTAAAAAGGATCTATTCAACCCCCCCTTCTAGATCTATTGTGTGCCTACTGGGAACTAACAATTGGTATCAGAGTAGGTTCTCATGCTATATTCAAAAGCTAATCACTTTGAGTCTGATCCTAGGCACAAACATGTTTCTAAACTTAGTTTAGTAGTAAGTCACTTGTAAATGTAGATGAGCTCACACGTTGGAAATATTGTGTACAGGTAAATGTGTATATACACCCGAAGCTGCTCAAATTGGTCCATATTCTTAAATGCCATGACAACAAGACCAATCCTTGGCCACAGTCAATCTTGTAGCCTATAGACCAGACAAGGGATCAACTGTAAAAACCCTAATAAGATTCTGTTATGTAAAAGTTCGTTATATCAATAAAATTTCTTCGTTCTGAATAAGTTAAGTGTTAATATATACTATGTTTAACAAATTTGATCAAATAAAATTTCGTCCGAAAAAAGTCGTGCTTGACACCTCGTGCTTAAAATTTTTTTCTTTCAAAAACAGACTTTTCGGTATAATTGTTTTGACAAGTTGCTTTGTCGTGCTTACACTGACAAAACACTTTGTCGTGCTTGTTAGGATTAGTGAGAAATCTAGGTTAGTAACCCTAGATTAACAAACCCTAACCCTAATTAATAAAACTCTAACCCTAATTTGTAAATCTAACCCTAATTAGCTAATTTAACCTTAATTAGATTATCTTACAACCTAATCATGGTTAGTAAACTTCAATTAGGTACTAATAAACATCATTTAACAATCCTAATCATTAAAAACAAATCTCTAATCAAGATTAGGGAATATTAGGGCATAATTAAGCTACTAAACTAACCTAACTAGCTCACAAGTAGGTTAGGAGTCACCATTGCAAGTTCCTAGGCTGCACATGACATGCTTGTAACTCCCAGGGATGATAATAGTCATCAGATCAGATATTTTTGGAGGCAAGTTGCTTGAAAATGTCAAAAAAGTTAAGTTGAAGAATTCTATAAATAGGAACCCTAGGGCTGATCAAACTCACGAAATTTCTAAGCCAAGATACACTTATATACTTACCAAATCAAGCCTGGGTGATAGCAGCATCAAATTCAGTAGCTAGAATAAAAAATCAACCAAGAAAGGTGCAAACCCTAATTCATAATTAGCTCTTTGATCCTGTGTTAATATTGTTGTTTAGATGTTTAGAAATATGTATTAGTATGTTAAAAAGTATGTTAGCTTGGTAGAACACATTTTCATAACATCTAGATGCCTTAATTAAGTGTTTATAGAAATCTAGAAATTTTGAAAAACCAAGTCTGACAGCCGAATGTCAGGGCTTGTAGATTCACGCATGTTTATGTTTTGGTCTGTTAAATATATGTTACTTGTAGTCTGTTAGTAGATCTTTAATCTGGAAAAGAAAGCAGGTTCATTAGAACCATAGATTGCAAGTTATGATTGGTCTAAGTGAGTTGACCGTTCACGGATTTCAGTTTTCTGAGTTACCCAGAAAACTCAAGATCAGTTGTACTGGCCACTTTGACCAACCTTTTTGATCGCTTTCATTTGTTGTTTTTGTAATGTTTTGTTTTATAATAACACCTTGATATATGTACTACATATCTGTTATCTTAAATTGCATAAACAACTCATAGGATTACTGGAATTAATGGTCAAAACCTGTTGACCAAACTTGACCAAGTTTTCTGGGCTGCCCAGAAAACTGAAGAACACGAAGAACAGTGGTTGGCTGTACTTTGACCAGACAAAATAAAGACCTTAGATTTACGATTCGTTCAAGTTAGTGTTATATATATATGTACCCTAACATATATAATATATGTTACAACAAACACAACACACATCCAATACACAGAATCAAAAATATTGAAACCACAAAACCGTTGACCGGCCATGACCACTGTTCTGGGTTGCCCAGAAACTCAAGAATAACTCTGACAATGACTTTGAGCCTCTATAACTTCCTGTTATATGTAGGTTAAAGCCTAAAATTTGATTCATGTTGTACTACTGTAAGAGTACTATAACATCAATACTTGATTGAACCCAAAAACGAAAACAATAGTTAGATAAAACATGGTCAAACTAGTCCCTTTAACATGACCAAACGGTTGCCCAGAAACTCAAGAACACCTACAGCGACACTTTCTGTCACTAAAGGGCTTTAGCGACGGACATAAATTGTTTTTCTAAAAATAAATTATAAAAATTGGAAATAATTAATAAATAAATATAAATAAATACAAAAATAGTTTTAAAAATTATATTAAATAAATATAATTAATTTATGATATTTTTACATAAATTTAATAAATATTTTATTTTATTTGGATATTATTAATAATTTAATTAATAATAAAGTAATTAGAATAATTACTTATAAATACTAAATAATTATTGATAAATAAGATTAATGATATAAAAATCATAATAAATGATTATAAATTATTTAAAAATAATAAACAATGTTTTTTAAAATTTTAAGTAAATATTAATTACCTAAAATAGAAATAAATGATTTAAAAATCATTTAAAGGAGAAATAAATATTTTAAAAATACTTTAAAACTTCTAAAAATTATTATAATGGATATATAAATTATCTAAAATCGATAAAATTTATAAATAAAATTTAGTTCATATATCAACTTATTTTAGTATTCTAGGTAAAGACATTTAACAATCAAGCCTTATCAAATCTAACCCAATCTTATATAAATGCTATATTTGAGTATTGTTATCAATACTAACGTGTTAGAATTATATATATTAACATCGTATGTATTTATTAAACGAATTGAGTAGCATAACTTGACTGATCTACGCTCAGGAAAGTTTCCCAAACCCTAAACTTATTTCTTCATTATGCAAGTTCTCTAACCTAAATCTCTTATCGAGCAAGTATCTGAACCTTATTTCTTTATTGCAAGTTTCCTAAACCCTAAACTTATTTCTTCATTATGCAAGTTCTTCTTAAACCTTAACTTACTTATGCAAAATTTCTCAACCCTATTTATTCATTGAACAAGATTTTTATCTTGATATGCTGTTGATATAATATAGTACACCTACAATTGAATTACCTCTTGTTGAAAGGTTATTGCTATAGATTCAGCATAACTAAGAAATGAATTGTTTATTCATATTAATTGTTAAGCTTAAATTGTTGTGTCAAAACCAAATTGTTTAGTAAGACATCCTATTCTGAAGTTGGGTATCCCATATGGGATCATTCGATCGATAATATATTGACACTAATTTGGGTGCATTTGAGCACTGGTAGGATGAGATGCATACTCCTAAGATGTTGAATAGGCTGATCCCCTATCTCATATCTAAACATAAATTTCTAAGTCTGTGTGACTGACGAAAATATAAATCCATAGTGAAATGGTAACAACTATCAGTCGAAATTTAAATTATTGTATTTCTTCAAATCATATATTATTATAAATACAAAACTTACTGAGCATGTCATAGCTCACCCTTGCAAATTATTCCCTTTGCAGTTTTAGATGGTAACCCTGGAACATCTGGAGTAGATAAAGGGAAGCGTCCCTGCTTAGATTAGA
Source organism: Panax quinquefolius (assembly GCA_020205615.1). Lineage (NCBI taxonomy): Eukaryota > Viridiplantae > Streptophyta > Magnoliopsida > Apiales > Araliaceae > Panax > Panax quinquefolius. The sequence continues at coordinate 72,581,432 of CM035174.1, forward strand.
TTATATTCTTGTCTATTTGAATACCTTGTAAATAGAAACTTATTATGAGAATCATGTAATCGAATCTTAATATTATGATATGTATATATATATATAACATCTTTTATTTCCGCAACAGTGTTTTCTTACATATATAGATGTAAAGTTAGAATTCTTCGAATCTAGTTGAGATCCTTGGGAACTATTTATCTGAATGAGGGTATTAATAGCATGGAATGTTCATGTTGTTATTGATACTCTGGATTTCAGATAGATAATTATTATCGATATGATAGTATAAATTCGATTGTCATAGACTATACATCTGGGTGAGGATATTAGTAATATGGACTGTTCATGTTATTATTGATATTCTGGATTTCGGATAGATAGATTCTATTCACATATATAGTTCATACATCCAAGTGAGGGTATCCAAACACAGTAATAGTTCTCCTAAGAATTATCATCAGTTATGGGATACTCTGAATTTTGGATTTATGAGAATTATATCTGATAGTCCCTTAAATATAAGCCTCTAATCAGATACCATGGGTGTATAGATTTAAATACATTATATTGATTCTTAGTAAGCACCATATCAGATACCATGGGAGTATAGATATGGGGGGTTACAATTTTGGTATCAAAGCCTCAAGGCTATAGATATAAGGAAGAGAAATCTTAGTATATAGTCTTCGAGTTCGTAAAAATTTTAAAGTACACATAAAATATAACATTAAAAATATTATGTTGTGTAAATTTCTATACCAGTATTAAAGGAGTTTTCTTTTATAGATGGCCAACTCCAATGCTGAAGAAATGGGGATAGTAAACAATCCACCACAAATTGAGTCATTTATAACTAGTGATGCAGAGGATGAAGAGTTGCTTCATGATCAACAATTGCTAGATGCTGAGGAAGAGGAAGATCCAGTGGTAGGACAATTAATGAGAATTGATGAACATGATGAAGCAATGGCATCACTAATGAAGACAACAAAATATGAGAATAATAAAATGAAGTGTAAGTCTGATATAGCTGAGGGGATGATACAACATGAGAGGGGACATAATCACTGACTAAAAGTACAACTGCGCCATACACAAAATGGCAGGAAGGAAATTCAGTCAAGACTTCTTAATACATCTCTGGGTGTTCGAGATACTTTTAATGATTTGCAGCGCCGAATAGTTCGATATCCGGTAGAGGAGAAGAAAACTACTTATCTCATCGATCGATCTGTGGTTTGTCACATGATTCAGGATTCCTTTGATGATATCAATGAATTCTAGAGAGTGATATAGATAGTTGAATGCTTTATATTAGTATGAATAAAGAAGCATTCAAAGTTTGTATTGTAAACATTGTTTTGTAAGATAGTAGTATGTTTAACTACTAAGTTGTTGTGTACGACTGTTGTGATATATAAAATAAATGATATGTTTGTGTTATCCAAATTCTTATGTGAAATTTTTGTTGTTATTTTACATAGAATCATGCCACCAACCAAAAGACCCCAAAGAGAAATGAATGGTGACGATAATTCTACCCAGCAGTTAGTAGACCTTATGCTAGGAGTTATGAATAGACCTACACATCAAAACACATCTTTCAAGGATTTTAAATTAGTTGGACCTCCTGAATTTAAAGGTACATCAGAACCTATAGAGGCACAAATTTGGATTTCTGAAATAGAGAAATTTTTCCTAGTAACCAATGTGAATAATAATCAAAAGACAACTTTTGCAACCTTTTTCTTGAAAGCTGAGGCTAATTATTGGTGGGAATCAACTAAAGGTCAGGTAGAAACTGAAATTATTCCTTGGGATAGATTCAAAGAATTGTTCTTTGAAAACTATTTTTCCCAATCCCTGAAGATCGCATAGAAATAAAATTTTTAGATTTGAAACAAGGAGACCTGACTGTAACCCAGTATACAGCCAAGTTCAATGAACTGTCTAGGTTTGCTCCTCATCAATTAACCACTGAACTTAGAAAGACTCGTAGGTTTCAGGAGGATTTAAAACCTTAGATTCGGAGTAAGTTGTCAGTACTCCAAATAAAGACTTTCTCTGAAATACTGGAGAAAGCTACTATAGCCGAAAGTGAGAATGAGAGTCTTACTAAATTTCACCAGGACAAGAAGAGCCAAAATGATAAAGGGAAACTTAGGACAAAACCTAGTTCAGGTGGGTTTAATAACAAGCGAAAATGGGATAATACTTTCTCTAACAACCCGGGGAAAAAGGTAAGTAATACTAATAATAACTTTGGTAATAATATCATTAAACCTTGTTCTACTTGTGGAAAGAAACATAAAGGAGTGTGCTTTCTTAGAAAATGTTATAATTGTGGAAAATCGGGACATATTTCACCACAGTGTTCTCTCCCAAATAAAAATAAATGTTCTAATTGTGGTTCGTCGGACCATTTTTCTAAGAATTGTCCCAAACCTAAGAACTAAGGAGGGAAGGGGAATAGAGTACCAGAGAATAATCACCAACAAGAGTCGCGAGCTGGGGTTCGAAATCGACCTACATGAGAACATTTAATATGTCGGTGAGGGATGCTGTTGCTTCACAGAACGTGGTGAGATGTATCATCCCTATCAACACTTTAAATGCATATGTGTTATTTGATTCTGGAGCTACTTGTTCTTTCATATTTAAAAGTTTTTCTAAAAAATTGAATATACCTTGTGAAAAGTTAAGCAAACCATTTTGTGTAGAAATTGCTAATAATGAAAAGATTCCAGTTGAAACCATATACAAAAATTGTAGTGTGGTAATAAAAGGACATAATTTTACAGTAGATCTTATACCAATTCAGTTGGGTGAATTTGATGTAATTTTAGGAATGGATTGGTTAGTTAATCATAGCGCGATAATTGATTGTCATCAAAAATGTATAAACCTTATGACTGCATCGAAGTCAAAGGTAGTGTTTAATGGTAGTTGTTCACCTAAGCAAACTCGATGTTTGACTATAGTTCAGGCAGAAGGATTACTTAGAAAAGGTTGTTTAAGTTATTTGGCCTACATAGTTGATACTTGACAGGAAGGAGTAAAATTAGATCAAATACTAATAGTTAAAGATTTTCCCGATGTATTTTCGGATGACTTACCAGGTTTACCTCCAGATAGGGAAATTGAGTTCGTCATTGATCTTGCACCGGGAATGACACCAGTTTTTAAGGCACCATACAGAATGGCACCTATAGAACTGAAAGAGTTACTAATATAATTACAGGAACTCTTAGATAAAAAGTACATACAACCTAGTGTTTCATCCTGGGGAGCACCAATATTGTTTGTAAAGAAGAAGGATGGAACTATGAGACTATGTATAGACTATAGAGAGCTAAATAAATTAACTATTAAGAATAAATATCCTTTACCAAGGATTGATGATTTGTTTGACCAATTAAAGGGGGTCAAACATTTTTCAAAAATTGACCTCAGAACAAGTTATCATCAATTAAAGGAAAGAAAGGAGGATGTGCCGAAAACAGCGTTTAGGACACGCTATGGACATTATGAGTTTCTTGTAATATCTTTTGGATTGACAAATGCACTAACATCATTTATGCATTTAATTAATTGAGTGTTTAAACCATGCTTGGACAAATTTGTTGTCGTGTTTATCGACGATATTATGGTATACTCAAAAACAAGGGAAGAGCATACTGAACACTTAAGAGTCATTTTGGAGATATTACGGAAGGAACAACTTTATGCAAAATTTTCCAAGTGTGAATTGTAATAACCCAAAAATTTAGATATTTATTTAAATCTTAAAAGATTGAATTAAGGTTAAATATTAAACCTAGATAGAAAATAAGTGTATGTATTTAACATTTTTAGGAATAAATTTTGTGAATTTAAAAACTTTTGGTAAATGTTTACAGTGTTAAGAGTATCTGTGTATATGGTCATATATGTGTATAGTATGTGGTTAAGGGTCAAGGGTTGACCAGATAAATTTTATGAGTCATAAACCCTAATAATATATTGATGTTCAATGAGAAAATCCTAACGAGTGTTAAGAAACTCTATTACCGGTTCTAGAAACCCTAGTTTCAGTTTCGGGAAGCCAAAAACCTAATTCAGAATATTAAAACCCTAATTGGGAAGTTTGAAAATAAGTATAAGATTTTTATGTTATTGATTTTATATTAGGGATAGCCCTAATTGAATTATTAGAAAACCCTAATTGTTTATCTCGAAACCCTAATGTACAATTATGGAACCTAAATGCTAAATTAGCAATTTTAATTAATGAAATATTAATCCTAATTGGCAAGCTTAATTTATGATTAGGAAATTATAATATAATTATCGAATCCTAATTATAATTTAGAAATATTAATTTTCTATTTTGAAGACCTAATTTGGAAATCCTAGAAATTTATTTTTAAAATCTAAGGGTTCAAACCCTAAACCCTAAGGGTTGGAGCATTTGACAAGTTAGCCACTAAAAGTAAAAATCAAATGACCAAAGTGCCCTTTCTAATATTTTAATGAGGTGAAGTGTAGATCTAGCCCTACTTGTGGTTGGTGACCAACTCTAGCTAGCCACATGGTCTAGTATTCAACTTTAATCAGCCAACAACTGATCAAATGATCAGCCATATGCATCACATCATATTATATATAGATTAAGAGATAGAGAAAGATTACTTTAATTTTCATTTGAGCCAAGTCCATTCTCTCTCCCCCATCCGAAATTCTAGAGTGAATTTGAGTGAGAAACAAAACCAATGCCAGCCTTTAACTTGCCAAGAACAAACATCAAAGTCAGAATCAAGATCAAGCTCAAAAAGGAGGTATAAACCCTAAAATTCGAAATCCTTAGATTTGATGTTAGATGTTATGATTTGTTGTTTAAAGTTGTGTTAAAGGGTGTTAATAAGTGATCTGGGTTGTTAGATCATGGATCTATAACATCTAGATACCCGAATCTAAAGATTTAACAAATCTGGATAAGTTGGAAAATATGGCCTGACAAGCTAATGTCAGTGGCCGTAGATCTCTTTTTGTTTTTGTTTTTTTATTGTTTTATGTTATAAATACGTTCTATGTCATGTAGACTGTGATCTGAAACTGGAAACACGACCAAATCATGAATATATTGAGAGATACGAGCGGTCAAACCTCGTTGACCATTCACGGAAATGAAATTCTAGGCAGCCCAGCATTTTAGAAGTTCTCTGATAAGATGTTCAAGGTCATGGATCTTGCTACTGATTATACGTTTGGTCAAGTTGTTGTTGTTATGTTATGGGCTGGTATGTGAACTACACATATAAGTCATTAGAACACCTAGAACCATTACAGAATTAAAATTAATCGCAGTCAAATATGCGTTGACCAACTGCCTTGGACAAATTCTGGAAAACCCGATCTGTTGAAGAACGATTCTTGTCATGTATTTTGATAGCTCGAGATCTTAAAATGACAATGTTATAAAGCTATAACCGTGTTATATTATTGTACCCTGGCATCAGGGCTACAAGATAGAACCTCTAAATCACATAAACTAAGCCCAGAAAATAAAGATTTAAGGTGGCTAAATAGGAACCTTCAATTCTGGAAATTCCAGAAAACGACGAACAACCTTGTCAGATATTTTGGAGACTTAGATCTCTCTGATCTGATGTTGTATGTCCATGGAACAAGTTGGTGGTTGTAGTATTACATTAGTACTACAGTTCTAACTAAATTAGAAGCAAAAAAACATAATGAACAAGAAATTAGAACCGATCAAACTAGCAACCTTTAACATTGACATGAAGTTCTGGGCTTGATGAAGAACAGGCCAAGAACACCTATAGCGACGGGTGTCGCTAAAGGGCCCTTTAGCTACGGTTTTATTAATTTTGAATTTCTGATTTTCCAGAAATTAATTAATAAATAGATAAAATAGTTTTTAATTATTAAAAATACATAATAAATTATAAAAAATTATTTTAAAGTCTGAAAAATAGTTTTTAATTATTTAGAGTATATTTCATAAATATTTAATATTTTTGGAATATAAATGGTATTTAATTTATTTAATTATAATATTATATAAATTATTTAAAATGATTTTGAATACATGAAAATCATGAAAAATAATATTATGGTAAAAGAAAATATTTTAAGATATTTTTAGTGACTTTTAATATTTTAGGATGAATTTCATTAATTAATTAATATTAATGATAATTAGTTTATTTAATAAATATATTAAATAAATTATGAAAAAATAGAATTAATGATTTAAAAATCATATAAAAATGATTTAAGTGTTATAAAAATATTTTAAGTTATAACATATAACTTTTGATATTTTTTCATGAAAGTATTAATATTTTGATATTAAAAGAAATTATCTTGATAATGAATTTAATTATTTGAAAATCATATAAAGGTGATTTTTAAGTATTAAAAATACTTTGTGATATTATAATTATATTATAATATTATGTGATGATTTTCATTAATATTTGATATTAAATTAAGGAATTATGTAGTATTTAATTCATTTAAATACGTTATTAATGATTGAAAATTCATGATAAATGATAATAATTATTATGAGACTTGGAAAAATTACTTTGTTTAATAATATGATTATCTAAGATAATTGTTAAGTGTTAAGGCATAGTTTAATTGAACTTAAACTCGATATTTATCCGACTAGACCGTCGGGATGTCAGAATTGTGCCGGATTCAACTCAGACTGCAATAGTTTGACTTGATACTAGGTTTTATATGCTGTATAGACTAATAGGATTATGTGGTAATGTGTTTAGGTTATTTTATACTGTGATGATATTATTCTAACTTTGAAAATCGATATTGTTAACATTAGGTCTTCAAATAAAGCTAAGTTATGCTTCGTAACGATAATCAACGGTTCAGGCAAGTCTTTCTTAACTCGACCTCGAGTTGTATTATTCAATTATATTTATGATTAATCATTTCTGATTGCCATGTCTAAGAATTATTAAATTGCACCCTATGCGTATGACATGTGTTCATTAGGTATGAAAGGCTTATCACCTTCATTACCATTCGGTCCAGATATATTTGTTCATGTTAAATACTTGTTCAGTCATAAAATTTATTCCTACTAGTTCACAATTATATTGTTGAATTTAGCCAGCTTATTATTCACATTCTTTTAATCATGATATATCGTTACATTATTGAACTTAAACTTGCTGGACAAACTTGTTGCTCACCCTTTCTATATCATGATAAACATTACAGATTAAGGCGAATACGTCGGATACAAGGAAAAGTCAAAGCCAAGATTAACTTGGGAATATGTGTGCAACTAGCTTTGTAACAGTATTGTATTATTATAATATTGTATGTTAGATACGATATTGATTCAGGTTTTAAGTAAGGTTCTCGACCTTGGGGATAGTGTGTAATATTTAATGTATAGACAATCTATGTTTATATCTTCCGCAATAGTTAGAACTAGTTGTAACGCCCCCAAAATAGGTCCAATCCAACCAACCTATTCTGAGTCGCCAAAAACATGGTACATAAAATAACTACAACTTTATTACTACAATTGTCGTGCAACATACAACAACCCATATGTGTTGTGAGTTTTGATACAAATATATACCAACTGTGACTCATGTCCCAACCTTGGATATTATGTCACAATGGCACCTTACATAAAAGTACAGTCAATAATTATTTTAGAAATTAAAATCTTTAGGAAGTGCTCAAGGAAACCTTCGTACATGGGAGGCCATGCGTCTAGGTTATAATAGATATCATAAGACTGGAGAATTATCCTTGGTTGACCCAATAGACCCCAAAGAATAATGAGAAGATTACTATCATATTCTTTCCAATGGTGAGTCTTTTCTTAACATATCATTATCTCCACTGTTTCTAATCGAGAATTATACTTCAACCAAACTCTAAGATCATATAGGTAGTGCTCGTAGATATACTCAGCAAGTGGATGCGCACAACCCTGTCTTATAATAACATGAGGTTGTATGTCATTAGACATCTTGTATGATAGTGTCAAAACACCCTTCCAACGTTGGGTTTGTCTCACCCTATTTGATTCACTAAATATAACTACTAAATAATGTATAAAATATACACACTTTTCTATACTGTTTAGGGATAATCTCCACAGCTAGAGACCATCGTTCTATTCCCCTGTTACTCCCGCTCGACCCAGCTATACACTTATTACCTAAAAGGAATTATGAAGCAGAAGGGTGAGCACAACTAGCCCAGTAAAGAATATCATGACTAAAGATAATTAAATTATCAATAGCCTTCATCAGTAATAAATCAGAGATTTAGAACATATGGTAGATGATAAAACTTTTCAACCATAGTTGCAGCGGAACGAGCAATCCATTAGAAGAGTCAAATAGACCATAAAGTCTATTATCTTCTCCATGTTAAAAGTCCACCAATAATTTTTTATCCCTGTTACATCAATCAACAGTTTCTGTCCACATTCATATGAATTACTCATAATCATAATTGTGGTTCTAAATTCCTCTTCTCATCCAGGATGAAGATAATTTTCATCACATGTCTTTACTTGAAACATCAATGATCATGGTTATACTAAATCACAGTTCCTGTTCATAATCATACGGATAAATTATCTTTGCACTACGGGCTAAAGATATTCGTCAATAGTTCATCTTTGCACTACTGGCCAAAGATATTCAACAACATGTCATCTTTGCACTACGGGCCAAAGATATTCAACAACAGGTCATCTTTGCACTACAGGCCAAAGATATTAATATCTCAAAGAAATACATAATAATTTCAGAGTTTATATAAACCATAATTATATCCATGTTGATCAATTCACCTTTGCACTTAAAGTAAGAATATTCAATTGTAAATTCAATGGTCACGATCATACCAGTCAATGATTCAACTTTGCACTACTGGCCAAATAGAACCCATAGTCACGATCATACCAATAATCTACCCATCTTTACACTCAAGTTAAAGAGAAATTTCTTCACCAGGATTATAAAAATGTTATATATGATAATAAAAACAATATGATCAAAACATGGATTTAATTTCAAGAGTAAGATTCATAAATCAACGATAATTTGGTCAGAAAAAGAAACCAATTTTGTCGTGTATAGTAACTCGTGAATAGTAACTCTTGAATAGTAACTCATGAATAGTAACTCGTGATTAGTACTCCGTATTCGTACATAGTACCGTATACGTAAATAATGTCATATACGTAAATAGTGTCATATACATGAATAGTGCCGTATACGTGAATAGTGCCGTATAAGTGAATAGTAACCCCGACACAAAAAGGTAGAATTTCCACAATAAAATCCATACCAATATTTTGGTATAATGATATTGAAAGAATAACATCATTACGAAAAAAACATCCCTTACAATCCCTTAAAATCCCTTACCTCAAAAGACAATTACTTACCGAATATCGGATATAACGAAAAAGAAACTTGCAAACCAGAGTAGCAACACTCAAAGTATCAAAATACTCACAATAATACGCTCGATAATATAGAGAGAGAAAACTTCAGTTTCTGATGTGATTTTCAATTCTAACCTAAGCACCCTATTTATAGGAAAATGCTTAGAACACCAAAGCAGAAAATTTAATAAATAATATTATTATTTTTCTAAAACTTCCTACGCACACTAATTGAATCCAAACATCAGACATCCACTCAATAAAAGTAACAAAAACATTTTTCTTAATTAAAATACTTTAAATTTCAAAAATTAATTATTCCGGAACTTCGGAACTTCAATAATTCATAATAAATAGCCCTTTTATCAGAAAAATCGAATCTCATGTCTTTTCATAGGAAATTCAATTCTCTACAACTTTGTAAGTTTAAGTTTTTCCAAATTCCAAACAGAAATTGACCGAAATCCACATACGACGATTTTACAGGCTATAATCAAATTTCAGTCAAAAATGTGGTCCATCAACACACAAAACATGTGTTAAACATTTTTTGTAACAAAAATACTCTTCTTCCTCATTTATTCATATATCACACATTCATTGTAAAATATCACCATTATTATATTATTATAATATAATAATAAATTATTTTATCAGAAAAGATAAAATATCAATTTTCAACAATTGCCACTTTAAAAAATTTCTCCAACTATATCCACATAAAATAAATATTTTCTTTATCATATAAATTAATAATCATTATTCACAAATAATATTACAGAATCACAATACTGACAACCAGTCTGTTCCCAGGAAAGATGGGGCTTTCCAATAAGGATTTCTCCTTACTGGCGCACAATTAGGTGACCAAACCTCTCCTTAGACAGAAATTTCTAGACATTGCCAATAATGTTATCTAGTAATATTATTAAAATAATATGAATCATTGATCTGATAATGGGAAATACTGTGTAGTGATAATTATTAAAACAACAATAATATAAAATATCAACGTAGCAATTATTAAATCAATAAAATAAAATATTGAACAGTAATTACTGTAATAATTATTGAGTAGTGCCTTCTTACGTAAGAATCAATAATTCAAAAATACTATGCAATACCCGCAAAGCATCGCTAACGACGCGTGTTATTGTATTTTAACCACCGGGTATTCCAACAGTGTTAACGGTAACAATTACGCCGTTATTTATAAAAACTCAAATTTGTCATTTTCTTCATCCAATCGCTTTCCGTTATGGGGCCCACAAAAGGCTGCACCGTTGTACGAATATTCCCCGACAGGAAGAATATTCCACGACCAAACGAATATTCCCCAACAACAATGAGTATTTTATAACCACTTGCTAATTTAAAATATTTATATATATCACCCTTAACTTTAAACTTTTATCAATTTAACTATTTAATAAATAGAAAAATTGAATACTTTTATTTCATAAAATTCGGGGTCTTACAATCTCCCCTCCTTATGAAATTTCGCCCCCGAAATTTACGTACCTCGTATTTCAAAGAGTTGAGAATACCTTGCTTTCATCTCAGATTCCATCTTCCCTGTCCTCATGATTTCTCCATTGCTCATCTCCTGTATTTCAGATATCATTCTAGAATACATCTTCAAAACAAGGGTTAATTGAACAAATTAACATATCACATAATATCCCGATATTATGACTGACCAACAAATAAGTTTAGGTAGGACACACTAGCGAATAATTTACTCATTTCTCCCCTCCTAGTTCTATTCCCCGATCTCCGCCAAAGATCATATCCCTAAGCTCTGATACCAAATATAACTCTGGACACCAACTTGTGTCAGCACCACACATTGATACCTATCCGTTTGCCACCGTAGAACGGCGTCCCCTACGGAGAGTCTGGCTTCGGTGCATCCCCCATCAACAGGAAGTCACCAGATAGAGGCTCGGGGCTCTTTACTTATAGCTCTAATACCAAATGTAACGCTCCCAAAATAGGTCCAATCCAACTAACCTATTCTGAGTCGCCAAAAATATGGTACAGAAAATAACTACAACTTTATTACTACAATTGTTGTGCAACATACAACAACACATATGTTGTGAGTTTTGATACAAATATATACCAACTGTGACTCATGTCCCAACCTTGGATAGTATGTCACAATGGTACCTTACATAAAGGTACAGTCAATAACTATTTTAGAAATTAAAATCTTTGGGAAGTGGTCAAGGAAACCTTCGTACATGGGAGGCCATGCGTCTAGGTTATAATAGATATCATAAGACTTGAGAATTATCCTTGGTTGACCCAATAGACCCCTGTAGACACTCAAAATTTCGCTTTCTTGTTACTAACCATGCAGGGGGACAAAAATGACTTCTTCACACTCCAGAGATAACCCTAGAGGACCACAACATCAATTCCAACCCCAAAGATAGCCACAAGAGATCCAGTTCTCAACCCCGAAGATAACCCCGGGAAATCAGGTTCCAAACCTCGGAGATAACCCAGGGAAAGTCAGTTTCAACCCCGGAGATAGCCCCGTGGGATCAAGATCAAAACCTGGAGATAGCTCCAGGAGGTCAAGCCAACCTCAAAGATGACCCTGAGGATAGTCAAAGTCAACAGCAAGCCAACCTCAGAGATAACCCTGAGAAAAGACTGCTACAATTGCGCGAAAATCAGAGATAACCCCAGGAGGGGCAAAATGGTCATTTTGCTAACTCAACTTCACTTCAAATCAAATACACTCATGTTAACTCAAAATGCTTCAATATAAGTCCCACAAGAACCATATCTTAACTTCTGAGCGCAAACTACGCAAAACGGCTCAACGGACTGCCTGACGAAAACCCGGGAATGCCATTTCGGTCATGGACCCATATTCCTGGAATAAAAAAGGTCAAATCATATATCATTGTGTAGCTCTCGGAAAGATATTTCTGGAATGGTATGGCACGCTTCCATCGGACTCCCGAATTGAAAGTTATGAGCGACCGAGCGAACAACGCGTACGTACTTCTACACGACGGGACCCACACTGCCCGGGGCACCCCGGGAAGCCGCAGGTACACCTGCTACTAGGTGCCGCAGGTAGAGCTGTGGCTCCCCCCTCTATAAATAGAGGGCTTGGGGTGGCCATTTTATAAGAGAAAAAGGCGAGGAAGCCCTGCCCAATTTGCTCTGCACTCACCCCATGCAGTGTACTTTCCCCTTCTAAACACCTGTGAGCTCATATATAGCCCTTTTGTACCTACAATAGTCAGTGTTTACCCACTCTAAAGATATAGAAGCCTTTTTTAGCAGTTAGCTATAAGCCTTCTCACACACTTTAGAGTTTTTCTCTTCATCTTTGCACACACCCTTCTACACGTTGAGAGTCGCGTTGCTTGCTTTTGCCCGAACTTCGGTCCGTGGTTTCATTTCAATTTGTATATATATATATATATATTATATATATATTTACATATATATTAACTAACATTATCGAGTTATGCCTCGATTGAGCCTGAACTTGATGCGAGCGCCATCGCTTTAATATATATATATATATATATACTTATATATATTAACTGTGTGTCAGACTTTGTTCGATGAGCCTAGACTTCGGTCTGGTGCGTTTACTCGCTTATATATATATATATATTTATATATATGAACTGTGGTCGAACTTTGTTCGATGAGCCAAGACTTCGGTCTGGTGCGTTTACTCGCTTATATATATATATATATAAATATATATATATATATATATATATATTTTATATATATGAACGTGGTTTGGACTACATTCGATGAGCACAGATTTTACATCCTATTGCATTTACTCGCTTATATATATATATATATACTTATACATATGAACTGTGGTCGAACTCAGTTCGATGAGCCTGGATTTTACATCCGGTGCATTTATTTCTTTTATATATATATATATTTTTTCCAACCTGGAGTTTACTTCGTGGTGGTTGATCGCTTACGACTTTCTTTACGTTTAAATCTGCTCGAGTTTACTTAGTGGCGGTTGATCGCTTTAATACAGACTTTATTTATATTCTCATCCCCGCTTTAGAGTTTCCTTCGTGGCGGTTGATCGTATTCTGACTTTATTTATGTTTTGTCTGCTGAGTCTCCTCCATGGCGGTTGATAGCTTTAATGACTTTATTTATATTTCGATCCCCCATGGAGGTGCTTCGTGGTTGGTGATCCTGTCTCAGATATATATATTTACAAACTTTTATATATATATATATATATATATATATATCTCTGCCATCGCTTTCATACAAATTACGGTATCTTGTGCTTTAGGAATCATGTGATCACAGATTCACTTATTGGATCTAGATTCGAGTTCCGTGATGGACATTTTCAAATTGTAAGCGACTCAGAAATTATTCTCATGGTCTCAATTTCCTCAGATGGTTTCCATACCCACGAGGAATTCGGCATTATTTTGTACATTATTTTCATACGGATGTCTCGCATTCGTAAAATAAAATCAACCAGGCCGAACACTTAATAAAATGGGAGTGTAAAAGGTCTCAATTACTATTGAGCATTAGGGTTTGAAAAACCTTTTTTATAAAACATCATTGCTATACCTTACTAAAAACTGAATTTTTACATAAATTCAAACCCTGTGTATATAGGTTCGAACGAGGCCTCGCATTACTTCCAAATAACGAAGACATCAATTCCCCACACACACACATTCAGATAATAGTTTCTTGAAAAGAGGCGGTCACCATGGTAACACGGATGTCGGGGGTTGCCTAACACCTTCCCCCGCATAACCAAGTCCCCGGACCCTAATGAATCTCGATTTCATCGACTCGTTTAGCAGTGTCACATCATTGGGTAAATGTGCAAACCTTTTCTCGGTTGTATTGGTACAACCATTTAAAAAACCAACTGGCGACTCTTACCAGTCCATCGTCGACATTATATATGTCGGACCTTTTTCACTTGTTTTTTCAAACAAATCTCACCTAAAATGAGAACACCAAAGAACAAGTAACGGAAAGGGACACCCAAAAATCCTGACGTCGACAGGTGGCGACTCTGGTGGGGACTCCAGTAAGAGGACTTAAGCCGCTATTACAGTCTTTTCAAAACTGTTATCTGTTTGTGTGTGGATGTTGCATTTACATTTTGATGAATGTGTACGAATGGATTTCCTTATTGCACTTAGTGCTTCGCACCATAACTGCTTGTGATGCTAGTGCTTCGCACCATAATCAACTTGGATATTAGTGCTTCGCACCATATCGACTTAGGATATTAGTGCTTCGCACATGTCATCATTTTCATACGGTGAGACGCGTTGTATGTGAATGTATGTTGTGTGGTCCCTCCATCAGGAGGCTATCCCGTTGGTGTTTGATTACTGGACTCGTGAGAAGACTAATTCTCCGAGGCTCAGGAAAGGCACCACCCAAATTCGCTCCAGTTGAAAGACCGGATTAACTTCCCATCAAGTAGATTGCGATGATTTGGGAACCTTCATGCCAAAAAGCCGCGAGAGTAACCTAAGATAGGTCAGCCTCTGATAAACCCAAAACGGAAGAAAGTCTCTTCATGCTCTCATTTCAAAATTACTTGTACTTACATTCCATATCTATCTCCATGTAATGAGAAATATGAAGAAATATATACACATACATATTTAACATGCTACAAACAACTGACATCCGTTGTGCAGGATAAAATTCCTAAAATGGACACATCACATATCATGTTATTATATACATTCCCTAAGGACTAAACTATGCAAGTCTTTCGCAGGGAAGCAATCGGTCCCGTTACCCGTTTAAAGTCCAAGAAGGCACTGATCCCACCGTTAGGCATGGCTACACCGGGCCAGCCTGATCCTACTCCTGTTTCCTGAGAGGAGTTTGAAGGATTAAGGAATCAGATAGCAGCATTGGTTGTCTTTCTAAAAGAACAAAGTAAAAATACGCAGGCGGCATAATGCCTACTCAACCGTAGTCCTTCACACTAGGGGGCGCCGTGGCATTGGTAAAAGATGGAAACCCGTATACCTAAACCTCATTCTAATAAAGAAATCACAAATCTCGTGGATGATCGAGAACCGGGATATAAGAAAGAAAGTCCAACAAATGGAGGATACCATCCAACAATTAAAGGGATGAAATTATGGGAGTGTCACCTATTCAGATCTCTCAGATATTCCCAAGGGCTCAATATCCTAGCAAATTCACAGTCCCAGAGTTTGAAAAGTACAATGGGGCAGGCGATCCCTATACGCACCTAAAAGTGTACATTGGCGAATTGGGGTCTTATGCTTTGAAAATGAAAGCCTCGAATGCAACTTTTTCAAAAGAGTCTCACTGAGAAGCTAAAGCCCCAGTATGCCTGACTTGACAATGCCAAAATCCACAACCTGGGAAGAATTGGCCCACGCCTTTCTAAATCAAGATAGTTTTCATCCTGAAATGGCACCCGGATCGATATCAAGTGACTAAAGTGAAAAGCAAAGAACCAATCTTTCGAGAATATGCCCAAAGGTGGAGACATCTAGCAACGCAAGTCATTCTATCAATGATGTGTCGAGATGGTAATGACATTTATTGATATCCAAGAGGCTCCTTACTATGAGAGGATCCTAGCGGTATAGAAAAGCCATTTGCGAAATGATCAAACACTATGAAATGGCGAGATGGGCTCAAGGCGGCAAGATTAAAGACTTCACGCCTTGGAAGCGATCATGAACATATACTGATCGGCAAGTATGCGAAAGTTATCCCAAGGTGCCCTATAAAGGCAATAAATATGTCTCCCTTGTTGTACAGGGGCAAGCTAGGAGACCAAACTATAGTCCCCCTATTTGGAAAATGCAAGAACATCTGCCATCTCAACAACCGGCCACATTCAACCAATGCCAGGATAGAAAAAGAAAATTCGAGAGATCGAAAAATCGAGTATTCACTCCATTGGGCGATTCCCTTGAAAATGTATTGGCGATATTAATGGATCATAAGAAAATTACCGAACTAGCTCCACCTCTGGAACCAGGGAGCAAAAGATACAATCCAAGCCAGAGATGTGCTTACCACTCAAGGTCTCCAGGACACGATACACATGATTGTTGGTCCTCAAAACATAAGATTCAAAATCTGATCGAAAGTGGCAGTATTGTGGTCGAACAACCTGACCAACAAAATATTAACACCAACCTTCCGTCATGACACGATCTGTAAGAAGTAAACATGATCGGGAATTCGAAGTTACCGAAATGTATCCAATTCATAAGTACATACGAAGGATAGAGGAATACCCCCAAAAGCACATAACAAATGTCCTAGAGTGGGAAAACTCGGAGGAGGGTATGCCAGTAATGCAAAAATTGGATGCGATCCAGAATCAAGTAATCCTGCTGGCTAAGTTGATAGTGCACCAACATCAGGAAACAAGGTAATTTTTTACTCAACTATCAAAAATCCAAGAGAAAAAGGACTCCACGATGAGCCAGCTAAATGAAGAAGATCAAAGCAGGCTGAAAATATAAGAAAATGGGGATGATAAAATTGCTAGAAGATCTCACCAGCGGAAGAATCGATCGAGGGAATGCGAATTCTCAAAGATGAAAGATCAAACATGTAACAACCCGATATTTTCTATATAAATAAATAAGAAATTTTGCGTATAAATATATTTTTTTTATTTTAAAGATGAGGATTTGTACAAGATAATGTATATATGTATTTATGTGGTAAATAAAAATATATTTATTACATGAATATTTATAAATAATTTTATTTTAGAATTATTGATTATTAAAAAGTATATTCTTATAATAATTACTTTTATTGTAGAAATGTTTTATTAATTATTTTCCGTGAAAATATAGTTTCATATTATTTAAATAATATAGGAAATGATTTCTTTGAATAATTATAATAATTATTTTATTATATGAATTTTAGTACATTATTAAGTTAATTATTTTACCTTAATTAATAAGGTTAAATATGGAAGAATAATCGATATGGAATCCAAACCCTAATTTTGGATTTTATCAAGAATGAGAATAAAAATATAATAATATTATATTTGAATTTTTAGTGCTATTAATATGTACTGTATGTACGTATAGATAATGGTTGGTCAATTATGTTGTGGCATGTTAAAACAGTAGCATTAATTCGTAAAACCCTAAATTTACTGTGTTAAATCGTAACTTAAAACTGAAACCGGAGTTTGTGATTGGTAGGAAATTGTGGTACGTGAATTATGACCATTATTATAAAAATTAATTAGGTAAACCCTAATTAAAATCTAGAAACCCTAATTATAAATTAGAAACCCTAATTTCCAATTTGAAACCCTAATTGCTAAAATGGTAACTCTAATTATTATTTTAGTAAATAATTATGTTCATTAGGAAACCCTAATTCATAATTAGAGGAACCCTAATTAGATCAAGAAACCCTAAGTATTTTTAAAACCCTAATTTTTTATTAAAAAAACCCTAATTTTAATTAGTAAGTTATAATTAAAATTTTATTAAACTTTAAACTTAAATTTTTAAACCCTAGGAATTATTTGGGAAACCTTAAGGATTAAAATCTATTGATTAAAACCTAGATTCAAGTGCCATGGACAAGAATACCCTTAAATTATTTTATTAGTTTACTAAAATAGCCTTTTGTTATTTATTTAATAAGCTAGATTACAAGTAACCACTCTAGATTTATAGCACATGCCTAAAACTCCTCAATCTTATCCTCTTTGACACCTTGCAAGTTAGATTCAATGAATCTAAGTCATATAAATAGGTTAGGAGAGAGAAAAAGTTCACATTTTTGCTCATTCATGCATCTATACTCATCCAAGACCCTCTCTCTCTAAAAAAACCATAAAATATAGTAGTGGACCAGTCTCTAAATCAAGCCCCACGAATTCCATAACCAAATCAGTGGCCAATAATCAAAGATTGCTCATAGAAGGTATCAACCTTAAAATGAAATCTGACTTTTGATCCTATGTTAGATGTTAGTTTTTTTGTGTTAAATATGTTGTATGTAGTGTGTAATGATGATCTGGGTTGCTAGATGTTGGATTCATAACATCTAGAGGCTCGGATTTGGTGTTTTTCAAAATCTGGAAATTTTCTTTTATGTCAACTGACAACCATATGTCAGGTCTTCTAAATCTTTGGTTATTAATGATTTTTGTGTTTTTAATGTTTGATCTGGTAGTATGATATGAGATCTTTGATCTGAAACTGGAATCAAAGTCAGATCATAAGCCGGTTGAAAGTTATTAGTGGTCAAACCACGTTGATCGGCGATTAATGAAACGCTTCGGGTAACCGAGAACGTGCCTGAAAAGTCGACAAAGCATGTTCATGCGTTTAAATCTTGCTTGTGTTTACGTTTTAGACCCTGTTATTGTTGTAATGTTGTTGTCTGACATGTAGGCTACATGACCATGCTTCTATAATCATTAGATTCTTCTCTGAATCAAAGTAATCAGTGGTCAAAGTAGTGTGGACGAAACTGCCGGATGAAGTTTCTGGTTAACCCAGAAACCTTCATAAGCAGTTTCGGACCACTACTTTGACCGGTCCATATCTGCTTGATGTGATGTTTTTAAACCGTTTTTATGACATGGATCGATTGTCTTACATATGGTCTACATACTGAAACTTTTCAATCACTAAAACATCAACAGAATTGCAAGTTGTGGAAGCCCAAAATGGATTAAATGAATCGTTTCTTCATTTCTGGGTAACCCAGAAAATGAAGAACAGCTCTGATAGCTACTTTGTGGGCCTAGATCTCGCTAGTTTTATGTTGTTTGGCCATGTTTGTTGTTGAATCGTGTAGTCTGACATTACTACTACAACCTCTAATCATTTACTTACTCAGAAATACAATAATCAGAGAGTAATGCTTGGTCAAACGTGTTCACTTGTTAACTGCTATGAATGTTCTTCAGGGCTCAAGAACACCTAAGGCGACAGATTTTTTGTCGCTAAAGGCTATAAATGACGCTTTATTTATTTTAATTAATTATTTCGAAAAAATCATTTAAAAATAGTTATTAATTTCTCGAAAATTACAAAATAATTTTAAAAATTATTTTTAAATTATAAAATTAACTTTTAATAATTTGAAATATTTTTCATAAATATTAGTATTTATTTAAATATTATTGATAATTAATTAATTTATTAAATACATTAAATAAATTAATTAAAAATGATTTTATTATATTAAAAATCATTTTAAATGATAATAAGTTATTTAAAAATATTTTAAGTTATAAAATATAACTTTTAATATTCTAAAGCAAATTTCATTAATTATTTAATATTAATGATCATTAAGTTATTTACTAAATGAATTAAATACAATAATTAAAAATGATTTTATTATATTAAAAATCATTTTAAATAATAATATGGTATTTAAAAATATTTTAAGTTATAAAACTTTTAATATTTAAAGATAAATTTCATTAATTAATTATTATTAATGATATTGAAGTTATTTAATAATTATATTAAATAATTTAGTTTAAAAATGATTTTAATATTATAATAATCATTTTAAATAAAAATAAAGTGTGTAAAGATATTTTAAGTTATAAAATATAAATTTTAATATTTAAAGGATAATTTCATTAATAATTTAATATTAATGATTATTAATTTATTATTAATGATATTAAATTAATTTAATAATTATTTTAAATAAATAATTTAAAATGGTTTTATTAACTTAAAAAAAATCATTTGAAAAGAATACAAATGAATTAAAAATATTTTAAGTTATAATTAATGACTTTTAATATTTTGATAAATAGTACATTTATATTCAAATATTAATGGTAATTAATAAAAATGATTTTAAAAATCATTTAAGGGTAATATTAATATTTTAAAGGTAGTTTAAGTTATTATTGTGACGCCCCCAAAATAGGTATACAACACCTATTCTGAGTCGCCAAATACATGGTACAGAAAACAAACTACAACTTCAATAATACAATTATCGTGCAAAATATGACAACACATATCGCGAGTTTAAATACAAATATTGTCTTCTGCATAATATCCACACTCAAATAAGTCCTCGTTACAATTATTCAAACACTATTTTACGAAATAGTGAGGACCGCTAAAACATCTTTCTAGAACCATCACTCTGCACTCGACTAGTTCTGCTATGTTCTCACCTCCACGAGAAAAATGGAACAAAAGGAAAAGGGTGAGCTCAACTAGCCCAAGAAAGAATATTATGACTAAGATAATATACAACAAATTATCGTTAGTCTTCAAAAGGAAAAATCGATAAAATATAATAGCCAATAATTTTAGATCAACAATTGCAATGAAACAACAATCCATTAGAAGAGTCAAGTAGAGAAATGAGTTCTACTATCTTCTAAGATTTAAAAGTCCATCATCAATATTTTATCCTCAGAATAACAATCAATATACATCTTTAATCAAATATTCATCTTTGCACTCTGTGCCAAAGATATTCATTTGTATCACTAGTTGGTCATGTTCATCTCAACACTGCTCATCTTTGCACTACGGGCCAAAGATATTCATCGATTAATCATTTATCTTTGCACTACAGGCCGAAGATATTTAGTAATATCATCATTTAGGACTGAGGATGATGAAAAATATTTTAAAGAAAACGAATCCAGTGAAACGAAAGGACAAATAGTAGGGATTAAAAATTATAACTCTTACAATATATCTCAAAAACACTGGTTTAATTTTTAATACCTTCATTCCGACAAAATACTGATAAAACACCTCAACATTAACTCCTTCATTTTTAACCACAATAAATATATCCAATATTTATATCCACATAAAATAAATATTTCTTTATCATATGAACCAATAATTAATTATTCACAAATAATATTACAGAATCACATTTATGACAACCAGGCCGTTCTCAGGAAAGAGGGGGCTTTCCAATAAGAATTTCTACTTATTGGCGCACAATTAGGTGACCAAACCTCTCTTTGACAGAACTTTCTAGACATTGCCAATAATGTTATCTAATAATATTATTCAAATAATATGAATTATTGATCTGATAATGGGAAATACTGTGAAGTGACAATTATTGAAACAACAATAATATAAAATATCAACGCAGCAATTATTGAATCAATAAAATAAAATATTGAACAAGAACTCATCGTAATAATTATTGAGTAGTGCCTTCTTACGTAAGGATCAATAATTCATCAATACGTGCATCCACGCCAGTATTACTATATTTTAACCACCGGTATTCCAACAAAGGTTAACGATAACAACTACTGTAGTTATTTATAAAAACTCAAACTTGTCATTTTCTTCATCCGACGCTTATTCTACATTATGGGGCCCACAAATGATCTACGGCAGTCATTATGAATATTCCCGATAACAAGAATATTCCACGACCAAACGAATATTCCCCACAACAATGATTATTTTATAACCACTTGCATATTTTGCAAAATTTGCACATTTCACCCATAACCGAGAGAATTATATCAAATTAATACCTTATTATTCACAAATATAATTAGAGGAAATTGATTTTATTTATAATAAGTTGGGGTCTTACAACCTCCCCTCTTTATGAAATTTCGTCCTCGAAATTGACATACGTACCTGGTGTTTCGAAAAGGTGAGGATACCTCGCTTTCATTTCTGATTCCAACTCCCAGGTCATTTCTTCAATAGCATGGTTTCTCCATAAAACCTTAACTTGTGGTATAACCTTGGTGCGTAGGACATGCTCTTTCCTATCCAAGATCTTAACAGGTACTTCTTCGTACGTTAAATCTTCGGCTATCTCGTCTGGTTCTAACGCAATAATATGGTTCGGGTCTTTCACATATTTACGAAGCATGGATATGTGAAAAACATTATGAACATGAGACATACTCGGAGGTAATGCGAGTCTATAGGCCACATTTCCTATTCGGTCAAGAATCTTAAATGGACCAACAAATCGTGGATTGAGCTTTCCTTTTTTCCCAAATCTCGTAACTCCCTTCCATGGCGCAACACGTAACAATACATGATCCCCAATATTAAATTCCACGTCTTTTCGATGAAGATCCGCATAACTCTTTTGTCGATCTTGTGCCGTTTGTATACGTTGTCGAATCATTTGGATCTTTTCTGTAGTCATGCGTACTAATTCTGGTCCCAACAACGTTGCTTCTCCCACCTCGTCCCAGCATACTGGAGAACGACACTTTCGTCCATACAATGCCTCAAATGGAGCCATGCCTATACTTGCTTGATAACTGTTGTTGTAGGAGAATTCCACCAGTGGCAAGTACTTATCCCAACTTCCTTTAAAATCTAGGACACAAAGTCTTAATAGATCCTCAAGGGTTTGAATAGTCCTCTCTGATTGTCTGTCCGTTTGAGGATGGTATGCCGAACTGAATCATAAATTCGTGCCCATAGCTTTCTGCAAGCTAACCCAAAATCGTGAAGTGAATCTTGGGTCACGATCCGAAACTATGGATACTGGCATGCCATGCAATCTCACAATCTCATTCACGTACATGCGAGCAAGACGTTCAAGGGAATAAGTCTCACGTATCGGTAAGAAATGGGAAGACATGGTTAATCTATCAATAATAACCCAAATCGCATCTATGCCTTGAGAAACTTTTGGAAGACCTATAACGAAATCCATAGTAATGTGTTCCCACTTCCATTTTGGAATCTCAAGTGGTTGTAATGGACCCTTTGGCACTTGATGCTTCGCCTTTACACGTTGACAAGTTAAACACCTCGAGATAAACTCCGCGATCTCTCTCGTTATAATGTTCCACCAAAATGTATGTCGAATATCATGATACATTTTGGTACTCCCAGGATGGATTGCAAAAGGGGTGTTGTGTGCCTCCATCATGATTCTATGCTTCAAGTTAGAATCGTTAGGAACACAAAGTCTGGAGTTGAATCTAAGTATTCCTTCTTCATCGATTCTCCCTTCTGGAATAGCTCCTTCTTGCACTTTCTTCTTGATACGTATCAGCTCCAGGTCCGTAGCTTGAGCAGCTTTAACTTTATCGATTAAAGTCGGTTCTACTCATATATTCGCCATCATCATGTGGATCCCTGGAGTCTTTAATTCTACCTCCATCCTTTGCAAGTCATACAGAATGGGCCTTTGCATTAACAATATCACACTCGATCAGCATATGATCTTCTACTTCGATGCGTCGCCTACTACGTTAAGCTTTTCGGGATGATATTGAATAGTGTGATCGTAATCTTTCAATAGTTCAAGCCAACGTCATTGCCGCATGTTGAGTTCTTTTTGGGTGAAGAAATATTTGATGCTTTTATGGTCCGTATAAATCTCCACTTTCTCCCCATACAAGTAGTGTCTCCAAATTTTCAACGCTGAATACATTGCACGCTAACTCTAGATCATGAGTAGGATAATTCCTCTCATATTTTTTGAGTTGTCGTGAGGCATAGGCTATGACTTTCCCATGTTGCATGAGAATGCATCCTAACCCTTTGCTCAAGCATCATTTGTATAACAAATCCATCCGTATTCGGATGGTATTGCGAGCAGTCTTAAAATGAGTCTCCTCTTGAGCTCTTGGAAACTCTTCTCGCATTCCTCGCTCCATACAAATTTTGTATCTTTCCGAGTCAACTGAGTTAACAGAGTAGCGATTCGAGAAAATCCTTCCACGAATCTCCGATAATAACCAGCTAAGCCTAGAGAGCTACGCACTTCGGTCACCGACTTTGGTTGCTCCCAACTTTGTACTGCTTCAATCTTCGCCGGGTCGACAGATACTCCATGTTTTGACACCACGTGCCCAAGGAATGCTACTTCCTCAAGCCAGAACTCGCATTTCTTTAGCTTGGTATAAAGTTTGTTTTCACGAAGCCTTTCAAGTATCAGCTTCAAATGGTGCTCATGATCTTCACGGCTTTTGGAATAGATGAGGATGTCATTAATAAAGACAACAACAAACTGATCCAAATATTCCTTGAATACACGGTTCATCATATCCATGAAAGCAGCAGGAGCATTAGTCAATCCAAAAGACATGACTAAGAATTCATAATGCTCGCATCTGGGGATTCTCAAGGCGCCTTTGGAATATTCTCGCTTTTAATCTTTAGTGATGATATCCGAATGAAGATCGATCTTTGAAAAGAATTGTGCTCCTTGCAACCGGGTCGAACAGTCATCAATGCGAGGTAGCGGATACCTATTCTTGATGGTGACATGGTTTAATTCTCGGT
Source organism: Panax quinquefolius (assembly GCA_020205615.1). NCBI lineage: Eukaryota > Viridiplantae > Streptophyta > Magnoliopsida > Apiales > Araliaceae > Panax > Panax quinquefolius. The sequence continues at coordinate 72,606,170 of CM035174.1, forward strand.
AGTCAATACAAAGTCGCATACTCCCGTCTTTCTTATTTACGAATAAAACAGGAGCACCCCAAGGAGATGTACTAGGACGAATGAAACCTATGTCTAACAATTCCTGTAGTTGGACTTTTAACTCCTGAAGTTCAATAGGAGCCATTCGATATGGGGTTTTAGAAATGGGTTTTGTACCCGGCTCAAGGTCAATAAAGAATTCAACATCACGTTCTGGGGGTAGACCAGGAAGTTCTTCCGGAAATACATCAGAAAATTTTCTAACAACATAAATATTATTCAAATCTGACTTGTCTTTATTCAAATCCATAACATGGGCTAAGAAAGCTTGATATCCGTTTTTCAATAAACGAATAGCTTTATGGCTTAATATGATAGTGACTGATTTTAGTGGTTTAGTTGTTTGAATTTGTATAACAGGTTGGTTAGGAATATGAAAACTAACAACCTTACGAAAACAATCAATTTTGGCATGATGAGTGGTTAACCAATCAATTCCTAAAATCACATCAAAAACAAGTATCTTTAAAGATATAAGATCAACAGGTAATGTGATAGTGCCAACTTGGATCATGCAAGATTTATAAACTGTAGATGTAATGAAGGTTTCACCCAATGGAGTTTCAACAGATAAGTCAAAGTCCAATTTCTCCGAAGTCAAGTTTAAACATTGAGCACAAGCAGGAGAGATAAAAGAATGGGAAGAACCGGTATCTAGTAAGGTATAAACTTCGCAAGAGTTCAAGATTAGCTTACCCGTAATCAACTCGTTTGGGTTCCTCGCGTTTTGGCCAGTCACGACAAACGCTCTTCCAGGAACCGCTGATTTTGACTTATCCGGGACAGCCCTTGGAGTCACCATCCCCATTGAACTTGGTTTTTCTATATAACAATCCTGAGCTATGTGGCCTTCCTTTCCACAGTTGTAACATACCTTGGATTGTTGTGGGCGATTTAATGATATGTCCCTCTTTCCGCATTTGTAGCATCTAACCGGCGGTCGTTCTCCTCCCCTAGAATTTGTTGTTGGTCTTTGGTCTTTCTTGTTGATGTCTTCCCGTCATTGTTGAATCTCCTCTTTCTGAAATTTCCACTTGACTCACCTCTCCTATTATCATGGCCACGATGACCACCCGAGTGGTTATCGCCTTTGTTCGTATGTTTCCCTCCTCGTTGGTTATCATCGCTCTGATGACTGCTGTCACCGGTATAACCTTGGTTGTGGTCCCTTGGTTGAACATACTCATTATCTCGCTCGAATAATTGAGCCCTATTTACAACATCTGAATATAAAGAAAATTTATGAGATATAAGATATTGCCGAATCTCGGGCTTTAGACCTCTCAGAAACATCCTCGTCATTCGTTCCTCATTTTGACCAAATAAGGTGCAAACTGGATAACTCGCAAACTTAGCCTCGTCTTTGGGACACCGCTCATGTTGTTTTTCGGTCGATAAACTCCACCTCCTTCATATAGCGAATACTTTCGTGAAAAAGTACTTGTCATTGAATAGTTTTTGAAATGTTTCCCAAGACATGCCGAGTTCGGTTTGCTGGTACGCTTCACGAGACTCCCACCAGATGATCCGCCTCACCGCGGAACATAAAGGTGGCGAATGGAACCTTCTGTTCCTCCGTGCATCCCAAGACATCGAATATCTTGGTAATTTGCTTGACCCACGTTTCCGCCATGATCGGATTTGGCTTTCCCTTAAATTCTGGTGGTCCCAACTCCTTGAACTGCTTGGCTGTGACAAGCCGTGCATTGCTATCATTTTCACCCGTATTTTGTGCACGAGTCTCCCTCGTCTGATTTTGTATGAACTGCAAAAAGCTCCTAAACATTCCATCATTCATCGTTTGCTCAGTAGTGTTATTTACAGGAGGAATATTGCCATCCTGTTGCACGTTCTCCTGGTTTGTAACTAAAGGTTGTTCCACAGTCTCATACACTCCATTGTTAACGTTCTCAGCGGCCACTCTTAAATACTGCCATAAAACAAGGGTTAATTAAACAAATTAACATATCACATAATATCCCTATATTATGACTGACCAACAAATAAGCTTAGATAAGACACACTAGCGAAGGATTTACTCATCTCTCCCCTCCTAGTTTTATTCCCCGATCTCCGCCAGAGACCATATCCCTAAGCTCTGATACCAATTGTGACGCCCCCAAAATAGGTATACAACACCCATTTTGAGTCCCCAAATACATGGTACAGAAAATAAACTACAACTTCAATAATACAATTGTCGTGCAAAATACGACAACACATACTGTGAGTTTAAATACAAATATTTTCTTCTAGACAATATCCACACTCAAATAAGTCCTCGTTATAATTATTCAAACACTATTTTACAGAAATAGTGAGGACTGCTAAAACATCTTTCTAGAACCATCACTCCGTACCCCGACTAGTTCCTGCTATGTTCTCACCTCCTGAGAAAAATGGAACAAAAAGGAAAAGGGTGAGCTCAACTAGCCTAGTAAAGAATATTATGACTAAGATAATATACAACAAATTATCGTTAGTCTTCAACAGGGAAAAATCTGATAAAATATAATAGCCAACAAGTTTTAGATCAACAACTGCAGTGAAAACAACAATCCATTAGAAGAGTCAAGTAGAGAATGAGTTCTACTATCTTCTAAGATTTAAAAGTCCATCATCAATATTTTATCCGTATAACAACAATCAATATACATCTTTAATCAAATATTCATCTTTTGCCTTATAGGCCAAAGATATTCATTTTATATCACCCGTCATTGGTCATGTTCATCTCAACACTGCTCATCTTTTTTACTACGGGCCAAAGATATTCATCGATTAATCATTTATCTTTGCACTACAGGCCGAAGATATTTAGTAATATCATCATTTAGGACTGAGGATGATGAAAATTATTTTAAAGAAAACGAATCCAGTGAAACGAAAGGACAAATAGTAGGGATTCGTATAACAGTTTATCCAAGATCAATAATACTTCATAAATACCAATTTTGAAGCAGAATTCAAAAATAAAGATCAAAACATGGATACAATCAAAGATAGTAACCATAATTGACATCTTAGACAAAAAGAAGAAAATTTCATTTTTCGGTAAATAGTGCCATATTCGTGAATAGTGCCGTATACGTGAATAGTGTCGTATACGTGAATAGTAACCCCGACATAAAAAGTTCCAAATTTGATAAAAAGTTCATACCAACATTTCGGTATAATGATATTGAAGAAAATATCATTTTAAGAAGAATATAACACCCCTTACCTCAAAATATCAGTACTTCTGATCGGAATATCGGTATAAGGCTGAAGGAAACTTGCACTGATGAATAGAAAATCACAAAGTATCTAAATACTCACAAAATACACTCAATAATCTAGAGAGAGAAAGAGAGAAAACTTGTTCTGGTGTGATTTTCAATTCTAACTTAGCCCTCTATTTATAGGAAAATGTTAGTAGACTTGACCTGCAACCTGATGACTTTACCTGCTACTATTCCCACCCACCACATTTGAAATAAATTCAGCACATTTCTTCACCAACCACAAGTGGGGCCCACTCAATTCTAGAACTTTCCACCAAAATTATTTATAAACCTAATTTCTGAATCAGTCACCTCTTAAAATTCATAACAAATCATACGTTCATTTTTAACGGTTCAAAATTTGTGGACATATACTCAACTTATATATGTATAACATATTCAAAAATTACCACGATCCAACGGTCGGATTAAAAATTATAACTCGTACAATATATCTCAAAAACACTGGTTTAATTTTTAATACCTTCATTCCGACAAAATACTGATAAAATACCTCAACATTAACTCCTTCATTTTTAACCACAATAAATATATCCAACATTTATATCCACATAAAATAAATATTTCCTTATCATATGAATCAATAATTAATTATTCACAAATAATATTACGTAATCACATTTATGACAACCAAAGTAGCTCCTGGAAAGATGGGGCTTTCCAATAAGAATTTTCCTTATTAGTAGCCTTGATTAGGTGACCAAACCTCTCCTCGATGAACTTTCTAGACATTGCCAATAATGTTATCTAATAATATTATTCAAATAATATGAATTATTGATCCGATAATAGAAATCTTGTGCGATGACAATTATTGAAACAACAATAATATAAAATATCAACGCAAAGAATTATTGAATCAATAAAATAAAATATTGAAAAGTAACTCATCGTAATAATTATTGAGTAGTGCCTTCTTACGTAAGGATCAATAATTCATCAATATTGTGCATCCACGCGTATTCATCATTTTTAACCAATTTGTATTCCAACAAAGTGTTAATTGTAATAACTACTGCCGTTATTTATAAAAACTCAAACTTGTCGTTTTCTTCATCCGATAGTTATTACATTATGGGGCCCACAAATGATCTGCTACCGTCATGCATTTAATATTCCCAAACAACAAGAATATTCCACGACCAAACGAATATTCCCCACAACAATGATTATTTTATAACCACTTGCATATTTTGCAAAATTTGCACATTTCACCCATAACCGAGAATTATATCAAATTAATACCTTATTATTCACAAATATAATTAGAGGAAATTTGATTTTATTTATAATAAGTTGGGGTCTTACAATTATAAATAACTTTAACATTTTGAAAATGATTTCATTAATAGTTTAATATTAATTAATTATTAATGATAATAGAATTATTCAATATTTAAATCATTTAATAATGATTAGGTGTTTGAAAATTCATGATAAATTATAATAAATGTTTTAAAAATTATATTAAGTCATTTAAAAATAATATGACTGATACTAATTTACAGGACAGAGTCTTAGACTCGATAATTATCCGATAAAGATGTCGGTACTCCGACATGTTTCAGAAATTGATCTGGACTTAGATAATTTAATTAAATACGTGATTATTTGTGATTCAGTGGTTGTTAAACCTATGTGCCAATGTGATTAGGTTATGTTTTGACTGTAATAAGCAGTGTTATGTGTTATAATATGTTATTCTAATCAGTAAAATGATCTGATTAATGATAGGTCGTGATATAAAAGATAGAACTAAGTTACGAACTGTAAGCAGCGCATCAGGCAAGTATCTTACATTTTCATTTCCTTTATGTAATGGACATGAATAAGAAGTTTTAGAATTATATTATTATTATGCTATATTATTAACCCTATTGTGATATATTCTATATCCGATCATTGATTATCAACATGTTAGTATATAGTAATTCATATATATTCTGTTCGTTAATTTCGAAATATGGTTATACAAATGTCCCCACTTGGATAATCCTTGTATTTAATCACATGTTGATATATATATATATATATATATATATATATATATATATATATATATATATATATATATATAAGCCGTCTAAGCTATTTGATCAGCTAGACACAAATTTTGAAATGTCGTTGAATATGATAAAAACCTTTTTATATCCAATCAAATTGTTTTGGTTCGGATTCCAGTCTAAGTATGAACATCCCGATCACGAGAAAACTTTTATGCACCCAAAGCGGACAGAGTGAACGATTATATCGTTCTTGTAATGTAGTATTGATCAATACAGGGCACATTGGGCAGATCACCCTCGTGCCTGTAAGTCATGAAGGTTTGCGGATGAAGTTCTGCTAAACCTTAACAAAAACTAAAAACAATGTTCATAGTATGTCGACTACCCTATATATATAGTCAATACGTAGTTTCAAAAATTTGAGATAGAATTGTTATGTTATTATTTTAGGTTCAGTTGACTTCACAACTATTAATTCGTTGTAGAAGTGATGTACAAAGAAAATATTTAATTCTTTCAGCTAAATATAATTATAATTGTTATTACTTCTTTGGCACTCAAATGCTCATCCTTGCTTAATTTAAATGTTTTCGACTAAGCGTGATCAACTCAAGGTTCGAATAAGAACAAGTGAAAAGGAAAAGCAAAATGTAATATGTTTAATGGTATCTTTTGTAATAGTTAGATCAGATTAAGGCAATGATATATATTATCTATCATGTAAGGAATTATTGTAAAGGTTGCGTACTTGGGATTAGACTCTGATATATGTAAACTAAGTTTGTTATTTATATTAATGTTTATTAGTATTATTCCGCTCATAGAAATGGTATCGTGAAGCACCGTGTTCGGGTTTCAAGTATCTGAATTTGGGGGCGTCACAAAACAACCTCTAAAAGAGTCCGAAAATTCACCCCTCTGAGAAAATCCAATGAAGAAATGCTACATTTTCTGATAAGCGAAGGAAGGATTACTAAGTTCTTTTCTTTATAAATCCCAAGATAAAGAGTTATGATTCCACCAAGATATGTCTCTACCATTCTAACTCACTTGGACATACGATCAAGAATCTTTGGTCTTTGTGACATAAAATCCAGGATCTCATTGAAAATGGAAAGTTGGAGATAGAATTTCCATGACCAAAAAAAAGGCAAAAAAAGGAAATAAAAAGCTTAAGATGTCCATTCGAGATGAATAATTCAAATGAGGTGAAGGCTATGAGCGACAATTACGCCGAACACAAAGTGGATGATCCTAATGCAAGAAATGACGGAGGAGACAAAGGCATCCCCAAAGGAGATTCCCACTGACATCAAGCGTCCTATGGTTCCAAGATATCAACCACGTTCTGATTTTATCACCTTGGATGATGCACGGAGAAATACTAATCCTTTCCAAGGAAGAAAAAACCAAAAGGAAAGTTCTTTGCAAGAAATGCAACAACAGTTCGAGGGAGATTTCATGGTTGAATCCTTTGAAACCCATGAAGAAGGCGAAGGAATAGATGAAGAAAAAGGTGGTGAGATTGTCAGGGAATCAAACCCATTAAAGAATCTGGAGTTCATACCTTTTTACAATGCGTCCATTTCAAGCGTCCCTGAGGAATGAACTGAATCAGGAAGCGATCAAGTTATGGTCACAAGCGAAGACATTCAGAATCAAGGGGTAACCTCTATCATGAGCCCTGAAGGCGACATAACCACTGACAACTGGACTATCAGGCCTCAACTAGCCGATAAGATGTAGATCCAGGGGATGAAGTTGCGAGTTCCAGAAAATGTTGGAACGGTATCACTTTCTTCGTAGTATGCCTTTTATTTTCCATGCATGTAAATAAAAAAAACCATCTCTACACTTTTCTCACCACTTACCCCTTTGAAGCTTTTCAAACCAAAGCCTGAACTACGAAAGACCTGATCTCCTCTTCAATAGGAGTACGTAGGCAGCCATCAATGGTGCAGTCAAACCAAGCAAAAACCCAAACAAACACTTCTCAAACAGATACACCCCAGACGATGATGGCGCAGACGTAATGGTCATCATTCGGGAGAAAGAGGTTGATGATAGCCCCTCCATCACTGCAATCCACCAAGACTTTACCCTAGATAATTGGAGCACCACTCCTTGCATTTGCCGACGAGGGTAAAAAGGGAAGAAACTCTCTCTACCTTGTAGATAGCAATAACTAATTACTTTTTCTGTAGAGTATTAGCAGTTACTTTTGTCATTACAGGCTAACACTTTGTGTGATTGAACAGGGTTATATACTAAGTGAAAGCATATTTTGTTTCAAGACTCTGAATTTAGATGTGCCTGTACTTGCTGATGAGGTGACTATTCTCCACAAGGACTGTAACTTTGATGTGAAGTTGGGCTCAGACTTGATGGAAATACAAGATGACTATGAGATACCTCAAGAGATCAAAGAATGGGTCGAAGACAAACCCAAGCCAAATCTTGATCAAACCACCTCTTTCAAACCTCAGAACCTTAGAAAACCCCAAACAAGTCTAGATTGGTACGGACCTCACTCCAAACCAAAGGAATGACATGGTTACTCTATTGACCCTATTCCAGGATGTGTTTGCATGGTCTCATGAAGACATGGTCTGTTTATCTACTGACATTATCATTCATCGCCTTCCCATCAGAGGGGAATTCAAGCCAGTCAGGCAGAAGCGCAGGCGATTAAAACCTGAGTGGAGGTTAAAGGTTAAAGAAGAATTGTGAAACAATTTCAAGTCGGCATCATCATGGTGTCAACATACCCTGAATGGCTATCCAACATAGTCCCCGTGCCGAAACCCGGAGGAGAGGTGCGATTTTGCGTGGATTACAGTGATCTGAACAAAGCTTGTCTCAAAGATAGCTTTCCGGTCCCATTCATCCACATACTCATTGACAATACGACATGTACTCCTTTGCTGATTACTTTGCGAGGTACCATCAAATCATGGTTGCTGAGGAAGATCGTGAGAAAATTATTTTCATCACTCCTTGGGGAATCTTTTGCTAAATAGACAATTGTCCTTCGGCCTCATCAATGCCGGAGCTACCTATCAGTGAGCCATAGGACTCTTTTCCACGATCTAATGCATAAAGAAGAAAAAAAGAAGAAAAAAGAAAAAGAAGAAAGCTCTTCAACAGGTTCTACAGTTGCTGCCTTACCATCGACAGGTTCTACAGATGGCTTCGGAGTTTGAAGAAAAATCCTTCCTCCACATTCCTTAGAATATGAATGATTTTGCGAGTGCGCTAGCAACCTTGGCCTCCTTGATCAACATACATGATAAGGAAGACATGCCAACCCACACATTTTCCCAACAAAAAGCTCAAGCCTATGGGAATTACATTGAAAAGTATCGGATGACCTACCTCCCATCCAGCATCCTTGGTAGAAGTACTTACGAGATGGATCTACACCCGCTGAGGTGAGCCCGACTGAGAAAAGGCAGATCCATCAACTTGCTATAAAATTCTACCTGAGCGGAGATGCACTATACGAAAAGAGATACAGAACGATGTCTCCTCAGATGTTTGGACGAGGACCAAGCTCAGAGGCTCATGGATAAAATCCATGGGGGAGTATGTGGCCCACACATGAGCGTCCCTCTACTTGTAAAGAAGATCCTACAACAGAGAAGTCCAACTACGGCAGTTCAAAACAACACGACTTGGTTTTGAAGAAGATCATTGACAACCAAGCCCAATCTAAAGGAATATTCGCTCCAAACTAGGAAGGCCCGTTTATTGTCAAGGAGGTATTGACAGGAGGTGCTGTCAGATTACAGGAAATGGACGGCAATGAATTTCCGCAACTCATTAATTCGAACACCGTGAAACGGTACTATGTCTGAGGTTACCATCAAGCGAACATCCTGGTTTTGGATCATCAGATCACCAATCATTTCAGGTTTTTTAACCCTCACTACATACATCCTTTCCTTTTTACCCATCTGCCCTTCAGGAAAAAAAACACACTTTTCAAACCAGCAGCCTGGTTTCACTTCATTTCATATAACTTTGGTATCTCACCAGGGATCAAACCTTTTACACCTTAAATTTATCCTGTACATGGGATTAAACTCTTCATCTGCAATCCGCCCTATACCTAGGCAAACTACGTCGACCTGATATCCCCAATACACGGGAGTATGTAGGCATCCATGTTATATGGTCCGGTCTCACCACAGAAAAAACAAAAACAAACTCACTCCTATTCATAGCCACATACAGAAACAAGTCCCAAGACACCAAAGATGGTAGGGAATACACACAGATTGGCGATCCATTCTAAAGATCGTGAGACATCTCACTGTCCATCCATCAAGGAAGAGTTTAGGATACATCCAGATCACAAAGTCCTGGAGAAACAAGCGAATATCAAGCAAGTAGCAAGGCACAACTAAAAGGGAAGTGAATCAAAATATATTTCCCTGCCATATATAATGTTGTTTGATATATACAATGTGTACTATACATGACAAAATGGCTAAGCTAGTCTGTGCAGGAAAATACAAGCCCATCTAGAAATCAGTGTATATGCGGGCTATCAAGTCCAACATGGATTCCCTCTCAGAAGAAGGAGGTAACCCTGTGATCTCCTACCCAAGGGTTTCTACACGAGCTAACAGATCCACTGCCAACTACATGCGATATCTCGGGTGGATATAACATCATCCCGCTCAGCAACAACGATATCCCTATGAGTTAGAGCATCATCTCTCTAACAAAGCGACATCTTTACCACAAAGAGCTGTCAACATCAAAGCCCACATCCACTACCTGTTCACCAGATGGTACAGATGTAAAAGCCTCTTGCGATCTCGGTGTCTTATCAGCTCATCTATCAAAGCAACTATCCTAGACAATAAGCGAGGCTGGGGCAATTTCAAATTTGGCGACAACCGGATAATAGATCCCTTACAACAAGATTGGGGGCAATCTCTAAAGCAGCGACAACTCAACACTGGGGCATACACTAGTCAGTGCCATCATCATGGTTCATTATCATCTCAATGGCCATTCAGATACTATTCAAATACGACTTGGTCAACAAAGAGAGTTTCTCGTATGAATCCCTGGTAACAACATGCGAAAGGACTGGGGCATTTTGCGATTCCAAGGAATGGAAGAAGTTTAGGATGAGATAAAGCCTCTCATCAAAAGAAGGGGAGCATTCTTAAGAAAGAAGGTCAACGACGAAAGGCCTAACGAATGAAATCTACACCATCAACATGCGTTAAGTCCTCACGAGTTGAGGCCTCTACAATCAAGTTTAAATCGAAAGCGTGAAAAGAGCGAGTTGCACCCTTCGGGGATATCAATTGCATTCGAAGCCATCGGTTCAAGTAGAGTTCATGAATCAAAAGCTCAAGGATATGGGGAACCAAGCACCCAACAGCGAAAGGAAACTACAAATCACCTCAATAAGGGTGAGACATTTGGTGGTTGTCATCAATCTAGCGTAACATCAGGCAAAATTTGGCGAAGCAAAACTTTAAATATTACTTCAGCGAAGGTATCAGATGATCCGGTATTCTAAACAATTAACATCCATCTAGTGCAACATCAAGATAGTCTAGCGATGAAAGCTTCGTATACCACATCAAGATAGGCACTGTTGTAAACAACCAGCGAATACATCGGGAGGGTCTGGTGATTTCAGAGCGTCGTCCCCATCAGAGATGTGGAAAACATCTCAACTTATCTTCATCAAACAAGCATCAGCGATTAAATGCCAAACCATTGGAGTCAACACCAGCATCTGCAGCAACAATGATCTGTAAAAGGTAAAGCGATTTGCGAATACATTTTAACATTCATCATAATATTCATTACATTGCGATTTGTGATTTTGCGATATGTGATATGCGATATGCGATATGCGATATGCGATTTGCGATCACGATATCACGAAATGCGATATCACGAAATCGATGTGCCGATTCGAAGTGCGATTTGGCCAAATGCGAAAAGCGATGTGCGATGTGCGAAATGCGATGTGCGATTTACGAACTGTGATTTGCGAAAACATTTTCATATTTATCATAAACATTCACTACATTGCGATTTGCATCATTGAAAGTACCTTGTCATGTTTCAAGTGTCTACTAATCTTTATCATGTCCATTCCATTGCATTGCATGAGCATGATAAAGAGGGGCATCTGTAGACACTCAAAATTTCGCTTTCCCGTTACTAACCATGCAGGAGGACAAAAATGACTTCTTCACACTCCAGAGATAACCCTGGAGGACCACAACATCAATTCTAACCCCGAAGATAGCCACAAGAGATCCAGTTCTCAACCCCGAAGATAACCCCAAGAAATCAGGTTCCAAACCTCGGAGATAACCCAAGGAAAATCAGTTTCAACCCCAGAGATAGCCCCGGGGGATTAAGATCAAAGCTTGGAGATAGCCCCAGGAGGTCAAGCCAACCTCAAAGACAACCTTGAGGATAGTCAAAGTCAACAGCAAGTCAACCTCAGAGATAACCCTGAGAAAAGACTGCTACAACTGTGCGAAAATCGGAGATAACCCTGGGAGGGGAAAAATGGTCATTTTTCCAACTCAACTTCACTTCAAATCAAATACACTCATGTCAACTCAAAATTCTTCAATATAAGTCCCACAAGAACCATATCTTAACTTTCGAGCGCAAACTACGCAAAACGGCTCAACGGACTGCCTGACAGAAACTTGGGAATGCCATTTCGATCATGGACCCATCTTCTTAGAATAAAAAAGGTCAAATCATATATCATTGTGTAGCTCTCGGAAAGAGCTTTCTGGAATGGTATGGCACGCTTCCATCGGACTCCCGGATTGAAAGTTTTGAGCGACCGAACGAATAATGCGTACGTACTTTGACACGGCAGGACCCACACTGCCCGGGGCACCCCGGGCAGCCGCAGGTACACCTGCTACTAGGTGCCACAGGTAGACCTGCGGATCCCCCCTCTATAAATAGAGGGCTTGGGGTGGCCATTTTGTAAGAGAAAAAGGCGAGGAAGCCTTGCCCAATTTGCTCTGCACTCACCCCATGCAGTGTACTTTCCCGTTCTAAACACCTGTGAGCTCATATATAGCCCTTTTGTATCTACAATAGTCAGTGTTTACCCACTCTAAAGATATAGAAGCCTTTTTTAGCAGTCAGCTGTAAGCCTTCTCACACACTTTAGAGTCTTTCTCTTCATCTTTGCACATACCCTTCTACACGTTGAGAGTCGTGTTGCTTGCTTTTGCCCGAACTTCGGTCCGTGGTTTCATTTCAGTCAATATATATATATATTATATATATATTGACTAACATTATCGAGTTATGCCTCGATTGAGCCTAGACTTCGGTCTGGAGCGTTTACTGCTTTAATATATATATATATATATATATATATATATATATATATATATATTAACTGTGTGTCGGACTTTGTTTGATAAGCCTAGACTTCGGTCTGGTGCGTTTACTCGCTTTTATATATATATATATATATATTTATATATATGAACTGTGGTCGAACTTTGTTCGATGAGCCTGAACTTGATGCAGTGCGTTTACTAAACTTATATATATATATATATATATATATATTTATATATATGAACTGTGGTCGAACTTTGTTCGAGGAGCCTAGACTTCGGTCTGGTGCGTTTACTCGCTTATATATATATATATGAACTGTGGTCAGACTCTGTTCGATGAGCCTGGATTTTACATCCGCTGCGTTTACTCTGCTTTTATATATATATATACTTATATATATGAACCGTGGTCGAACTCTGTTCGATGAGCCTGAATTTTACATCTGGTGCGTTTATTGCTTATATATATATATTTTGTCCTACCTGGAGTTTACTTCGTGGTGGTTTATCGCTTTTACAGCTTTCTTTACGTTTCGTCCTACAGGAGTTTACTTACGTGGCGCTTGATCTCTTTATGCGACTTTATTTATATTTTGTCCCGCTTTGAGTTTCCTTCGTGGCGGTTGGTATTTATTCTGACTTTATTTACGTTTAAATCCGCTTTGAGTTTCCTCCGTGGCGGTTGATAACTTTTAATGACTTTATTTACATTTCGATCCCCCATGGAGGTGTTTAAGTGGTTGGTGATCTGTGCAGATATATATATTCTGACTTTTATATATATATATCTTCTTTCGCTTTCATACAAATGCGGTATCTTGTGCGCTTAGGAATCATGTGATCACGATTCACTTATTGGATCTAGATTCGGTTCCGTGATGGACATTTTCAATTTATGGCGACTTGTAAATTATTCTGCAGTGTCGAATTTCCTCGGATGGTTTCCATACCCACGAGGAAGTCGGCATTATTTTGTACATTATTTTCATACTGAATGCCTCGCATTAAGTAAAATAAAATCAACCAATAGAACACTTAATAAAATGGGAGTGTAAAAGGTCTCAATTACTATTGAGCATCAGGGTTTGAAAAACCTTTTTTATAAAACATCATTGCTATACCTTGCTAAAAACTGAATTTTTACATAAATTCAAACCCTGTGTATATAGATTCGAACGAGGCCTCACACTACTTCCAAATAACAACACATTGACCTACACACACACACACATTCAGATAATAGTTTCTTGAAAAGAGGCGGTCACCGTGGTAACACGGATGTCGAGGGGTGCCTAACACCTTCCCCCCGCATAACCAAGTCCCCGGACCCTAATGAATCTCGGTTTCACCGACCCGTTTAGTAGTGTCACATCACTGGGTCAATGTGCAAACCTTTTCTCGGTTGTGTTGGTACAACCATTTAAAAAACCAACTTGCGACTCTTAACAGTCCATCGTCGACATTATACATGTCGAACCTTTTTCACTTGTTTTTTCAAACAAATCTCACTTAAAATGAGAACACCAAAGAACAAGTAACGGAAAGGGACACCCAAAAATCCCGACGTCGATAACCCCAAAGAAAAACGAGAAGATTACTATCATATTCTTTCCAATGGTGATTCTTTTCTTGACATATCCTTATCTCCACTGTCTCTAATCTAGAATTATACTTCAACCAAACTCCAAGATCATATAGGTAGTGCTCGTAGATATACTTCGCAAGTGGATGTGCAAAACCCTGTCTTATGATTACATGAGGTTGTATGTCATTAGACATCTTGTATGATAGTGTCAAAACACCCTTCCAACATTAGGTTCGCCTCACCCTATTTGATTCACAAAATATAACTACTAAATGATGTATAAAATATAATACACTTTTCTATACTGTTTAGGGATAACCTCCACAGCTAGAGACCACAGTTCTATTCCTCACATTCTCGCTTTCGACCCACTACACACACTTATTACACAAAAGGAATTGTGAAGCGGTAAGGGTGAGCACAACTAGCCCAGTAAAGAATATCTTGACTAAATATAATTAAATTTTCAATAGCCTTCATCAGTAATAAATCAGAGATTTAGAACATATGGTAGATGATAAAACTTTTCAACCATAGTTGCGCGGTGAACGAAGCGAATCCATTAGAAGAGTCAAATAGACCATAAAATCTATTATCTTCTCTATGTTAAAAGTCCACCAATAATTTTTTATCCCTGTTACATCAATCAACAGTTTCTGTCCACATTCATATGAATTACTAATAATCATAATTGTGGTTCTAAATTCCTCTTCTCATCCAGGACGAAGATAATTTTCATCACCTGTCTTTACCTGAAACATCAAAGATCATGGTTATACTAAATCACAGTTCCTGTTCATAATCATACGGATAAATTCATCTTTGCACTACGGGCCAAAGATATTCATCAATAGTTCATCTTTGCACTACTGGCCAAAGATATTCAACAACAGGTCATCTTTGCACTACGAGCCAAAGATATTCAACAACAGGTCATCTTTGCACTACAGGATAAAGATATTAATATCTCAAAGAAATACATAATCATTTCAGAGTTTATATAAACCATAATTATATCCATGTTGATCAATTCACCTTTGCACTTAAGCTAAAAATATTCAATTGTAAATTCAATGGTCACGATCATACCAGTCAATGATTCAATTTTTCACTACTGGCCGAAGAGAACCCATAGTAACAATCATACCAATAATCTACCCATCTTTACACTCAAGTCAAAGAGAAATTTCTTCACCAGGATTATAAAAATGTTATATATGATAAGAAAAACAATATGATCAAAACATGGATTTAATTCATAAATCAACGATAATTTGGTCAAAAAAAGAAACCATTTTGTAATGAATAGTATCCGTGAATAGTAACTCGTGAATAGTAACTCATGAATAGTAACTTATGAATAGTAACTCGTGAATAGTAACTCATGAATAGTAACTCGTGATTAGTACTCCGTATTCGTACATAATACCATATACGTAAATAATGTCATATACGTAAATAGTGACATATACATGAATAGTGCCGTATACGTGAATAGTGCCGTATAAGTGAATAGTAACCCTGACACAAAAGGTAGAATTTCTACAATAAAATCCATACCAATATTTCGGTATAATGATATTGAAAGAATAACATCATTACGAAAAAAACATCCCTTACAATCCCTCAAAATTCCTTACCTCAAAAGATAGTACTTCTGGCTGAATATCGGATATAACGCTGAAATAAACTTGCATCGTATAGCAACACTCAAAGTATCAAAATACTCACAAGAATACACTCGATAATATAGAGAGAAAACTTGATTTAAATGTGATTTTCAATTCTAACCTAAGCACCCTATTTATAGGAAAATGCTTAGAACAACAAAGCAGAAAATTTAATAAATAATATTATTATTTTTCTAAAACTTCCTATGCACACTAATTGAATCCAAACATCAGACATCCACTCAATAAAAGTAACAAAAATGTTTTTCTTAATTAAAATACTTTAAACTTCAAAAATTAATTATTCCGAAACTTCGGAACTTCAATAATTTATAATAAATAGCCCTTTTATCAGAAAAATTCGAATCTTATGTCCCTCCATAGGAAATTCAATTCTCTACAACTTTGTAAGTTTAAGTTTTTCCAAATTCCAAACAGAAATTGACCGAAATCCACATACGGACGATTTTACAGGCTATAATCAAATTTCAGTCAAAAATGGGGTCCATCAACACACAAAACATGTGTTAAACATTTTTTGTAACAACAATACTCTTCCTCCTCATTTATTCATATATCACACATTCATTGTAAAATATCACCATTATTATATTATTATAATATAATGATAAATAATTTTATCAGAACAGATAAAATATCAATTTTCAACAATTGCCAATTTAAAAATTTTCTCTATCTATGTCCACATAAAATAAATATTTTCCTTATCATATAAATCAATAATTAATTATTCATAAATAATATTACAGAATCACAATATTGACAACCAGGCTGTTCCCAGGAAAGAGGGGGCTTTCCAATAAGGATTTCTCCTTACTGGCGCGTAATTAGGTGACCAAACCTCTCCTTAGACAGAACTTTCTAGACATTGCCAATAATGTTATCTAGTAATATTATTAAAATAATATAAATTATTGATATGATAATGGGAAATACTGTGTAGTGACAATTATTAAAGCAACAATAATATAAAATATCAACGTAGCAATTATTGAATCAATAAAATAAAATATTGAACAGTAATTACTGTAATAATTATTGAGTAATGCCTTCTTCTACGTAAGAATCAATAATTCAAAAATCTTTATGCAATCTGGTATCTTCTTGTTGCTGACGTAGCGTATTATTGTATTTTAACCACCGGGTATTCCAATAGTGTTAACGGTAACGATTACGCTGTTATTTATAAAAACTCAAATTTGTCATTTTCTTCATCCAATCGCTTTTCGTTATGAGGCCCACAAAAGGCTACGCTGTCGTACGAATATTCCCTGACAGGAAGAATAGTCCACGACCAAACAAATATTCCCCAACAACAATGAGTATTTTATAATCACTTGCTTATTTAAAATATTTATATATATCACCCTTAACTTTAAACTTTTATCAATTTAACTATTTAATAAATAGAAAAATTGAATACTTTTATTTCATAAAATTCGGGGTCTTACACTAGTGACCCAGATTCGTGGTGATTTAGGACCATGAATTTGGGGGCGCAATTAAAGAGAGTTCAATTTTTAGGTCATGTGATTGACAAGAATGGAATATTTGTAGATCTAACTACGTTCGAAACGGTTGTGAATTGGTAACAACCAATAACTCCAACAGAAGTACAAAGTTTTCTTAGTTTAGCGGGTTATTATCGACGATTTATAAAAGTTTTTTCAAAAATAGCAACCCCATTAACCAATTTAACTCGAAAGACAGTAAAATACGTCTGGACAAATAAATGTAAAGAGAGCTTCCAAGAGTTGAAGAAGCGACTGAGCATGGCTCCGGTGTTGTCCTTACCAGATGAGACAGTAGGCCTTGTAGTATTTAGTGATGCATCACACAAAGGTTTAGGGTGTGTGTTGATGCAACATGGGAAAGTGATTGCTTATGCATCCCGAAAACTCAAAGATTATGAGAAGATGTATCCTACTCATGACCTAGAGTTAGCCGCTGTAGTTTTTGCTCTAAAAATTTAGAGACATTACTTGTACGGGGAGAAGTGCGAAATATATACAGATCATAAAAGTCTGAAATATATTTTTACACAAAAGGAATTAAATTTAAGGCAACGAAGATGGTTAGAACTGATAAAGGATTTTGACTATGAAATCTTATATCATCCCGGTAAAGCTAATGTCGTAGCTGATGCGTTGAGTAGAAAGAATCAGAGTAAATTGAATGCAGTAACCACCAATGATAGGTTAATAAAAGACTTTGAAAATTTAAAAATTGAGGTGGAATGTCCAACTACCTCTACCAAAAAATTTTATATTTTAGAAGGAGTTTCATCTCTACTTAATAGAATCAAAGAGATGCAAGAAAAGGATGAAGAATGTCTGAAATATAAGTCTAATATAACTCATGACAAGTATAACAAATTCAGAATAAATAAGGATGTAATAATAAGATATGAAGATAGAATATGGGTTCCGTTAAACCAAACTTTAAAAGACGAAATCTTAAACGAAGCTCATAATTCTAAATTTGCCATACATCTTGGCAGTACTAAAATGTACAAGGATTTAAGTCGACACTTTTGGTGGTCAAATATGAAAAGAAAAATAGCCGAATGGATAAGCAAATGTCTCACGTGTCAAAGGGTTAAGGCTGAGCATCAAAAGTCGATTGATTTACTTCAACGCTTACCGATTCCTGAGTGGAAGTGGGAACATATAACCATGGACTTTGTGGTTGGCCTTCCAGCTACACAAAAGGACCATAATGCCATTTGGATAATCGTTGACCGTTTAACCAAATCAGCTCACTTTCTACCTATTAAAATTACTCATAACTTGGATCACCTTGCCAAACTGCACATCAATGAAATTATCTCTAGGCATGGAGTACCTGTTTCCATAGTATCAGATCGAGATCCACATTTTACTTCAAATTTTTGGAAAAGTCTTCAAAAACACTTAGGAACACAATTAAGATTGAGTCTGACTTATCATCCTCGGGGCGATGAGCAGTGAGAGAACCATACAAACATTAGAGGATATGTTGAGAACATGTATCATAGACTTCAAAGGAAGTTGGGAAGATCAGTTACCTTTAGTCGAATTTGCCTATAACAATAGTTATCATGCTAGCATAGGTATGCCACCCTATGAGGCCTTATATGGAAGAAAGTATAGAACACCTTTATGTTGGGATGAAGTCGGGGAAAGACAAATGCTAGGACCTGAAATAATTCAACAAACTACTGAAACCATCAGAATTATACGTCAACGATTATAAGCATCTCAAGATCGACAAAGAAAATACGCTGATCCACGTTGACAACAACGAAACTCTAACGTAGGAAGCCATATATTCTTAAAGGTATCTCCTTGGAAGGGCAAAATACGTTTTGGCAAGAAAGGAAAACTAGGTCCGAGATTCATTGGACCTTTTGAAATTTTGAGAAGGATTGGTGAAAATGCTTATGAAATAGCACTACCTCCTGAGTTGAATCATATCCATAATGTGTTTCATGTGTCCGTATTACGACCATACAAACTTGATTATAAACACGTTATAAAGTATGAGCCAATTCAAATAGAAGAAGATCTTTCTTATGTAGAAGAACCTGTGTAGATCGTCGACCGTAAAGAACAAGTCATGAGAAATAAAGTGATAGCATCAGTTAAAGTGATCTGGAGAAATCAAAACGTTGAAGAAGCTATATGGGAGCTCGAAGATAAAATGCAAGAGAATTATCCTCACTTATTTACTTAATTTGTACTTTAATTTCGAGGACGAAATTCTTATTAGTGGGGGTGAATGTAAAAATCCAAAACCCTAATAAGATTATGTTATGTAAAATTTCGTTATATCAATAAAATTTCTCCGTTCTGAATAAGTTAAGTGTTAATATATACTATGTTTAACAAATTTGATCAAATAAAATTTCGTTCGAAAAACGTCGTGCTTGACACCTCGTGCTTAAAATTTTTTCTTTCAAAAATGGACTTTTCGGTATAATTGTTTTGACAAGTTGCTTTGTCGTGCTTACACTGATAAAATGCTTTGTCGTGCTTGTTAGGATTAGTGAGAAATCTAGGTTAGTAACCCTAGATTAACAAACCCTAACCCTAATCAGCAAAACCCTAACCCTAATTTATAAATCTAACCCTAATTAGCTAATTTAACCCTAATTAGATAATACCTAATCATGGTTAGTAAACTTTAATTAGGTACTAATAAACATCATTTAACAATCCTAATCATTAAAAACAAAACCCTAATCAAGATTAATAAAGATTAGGGCATAATTAAGCTACTAAACTAACCTAACTAGCTCACAAGTAGGTTAGGAGTCACCATTGCAAGTTCCTAGGCTGCACATGACATGCTTGTAACTCCTAAGCATGATAATAGTCATCAGATCAGATATTTTTGGAGGCAAGTTGCTTGAAAATGTCCAGAAAGCCAAGTTAAAGAATTCTATAAATAGGAGCCCTAGGGCTGAGCAAACTCACGAAATTTCTAAGCCAAGATAAACTTATATACTTACCAAATCAAGCTTGGGTGATAGCAGCATCAAATTCAGTAGCTAGAATCAAAAAATCAACCAAGAAAGGTGCAAACCCTAATTCATAATTAGCTCTTTGATCCCGTGTTAGTATTGTTGTTTGGATAATGTTTAGAAATATGTATTAGTATGTTAAAAAGTATGTTAGATTGGTAGAACATGTTTTCATAACATCTAGAGGCCTTAATTAAGTGTTTTTAGAAATCTGGAAATTTTGAAAAACCAAGTCTGACAGCCGATTGTCAGGGCTTGTAGATTCACGTATGTTTATGTTTTGGTCTGTTAAATATATGTTACTTGTAGCCTATTAGTAGGTCTTTAATCTGGAAAAGAAAGCTGGTTCATAAAAACCATAGATTTCAAGTTATGATTGGTCAAAGTGAGTTGACCGTTCACAGATTTCAGTTTTCTGGGTGACCCAGAAAACTCAAGAACAGTTGTACTGGCCACTTTGACCAACCTTTTTGATCACTTTTAGTTTATTGTTTTTGTAATGTTTTGTTTTATAATAACACCCTGATATATGTACTACATATCTATGATCTTAAATTGCATAAACAACTCATAGGATTACTGGAATTAATGGTCAAAACCCGTTGACTGAACTTGACCAAGTTTTTTGGGCTGCCCAGAAAACTGAAGAACACGAAGAACATCGGTTGGCTGTACTTTGACCAGACTAAATAAAGACCTTAGATTTACGATTCGTTCAAGTTAGTGTTATATATATGTACCCTGACATATATACTATATGTTACAACAAACACAACACACATCCAATACACAGAATCAAAAATATTGAAACCACAAAACCGTTGAATAAGCCATGACCACTTTTGCAGGTTGCCCGAAACTCAAAACGACTCGACGGTGACTTTGAGCCTCTATAACTTCCTGTTATATGTAGGTTAAAGCCTGAAATTTGATTCATGTTGTACTACTATAAGAGTACTATAACATCAATACTTGATTGAACCCAAAAACGAAAACAATAGTTAGATATATAAAGCATGGTCAAACTAATCCCTCGAACATGACCAAACGGTTGCCCAGAAACTCAAGAACACCTACATCGACACTTTCTGTCACTAACGGGCTTTAGCGACGGACACAAATTGTTTTTCTAAAAATAAATTAAAAAAATTGGAAATAATTAATAAATAAATATAATTAAATACAAAAACTATTTTAAAAATTATATTAAATAAATATAATTAATTTCTAATATTTTTACATAAATCCAATAAATATTTTATTTTATTTGGATATTATTAATAATTTAATTAATAATAAAGTAATTAAAATAATTACTTATAAATACTAAATAATTATTGAAAAATAAGATTAATGATATAAAAATCATAATAAATGATTATAAATTATTTAAAAATAATAAACAATGTTTTTTTTAAATTTTAAGTAAATATTAATTACCTAAAATAGAAATAAATGATTTAAAAATCATTTAAAGGAGAAATAAATATTTTAAAAATACTTTAAAACTTCTAAAAATTATTTTAATGGATATATAAATTATCTAAAAATCTGATAAAATTTATAAATAAAATTTAGTTCACATATCAACTTATTTTTGTATTCGGTAAAGACATTTAACACCGAAACCTTATAAAATCTAACCCGATCTTATATAAATGCTATATTTGAGTATTGTTATCAATACTAACGAGTTAGAATTATATATATGAACATCGTAGGTATTTATTAAACGAATTGAGTAGCATAACTTGACTGATCTATGCTCAGGCAAGTTTCCTAAATCCTAAACTTATTTCTTCATTATGCAAGTTCTCTAACCTAAATCTCTTATCGAGCAAGTATCTGAACCTTATTTCTTTATTGCAAGTTTCCTAAACCCTAAACTTATTTCTTCATTATGCAAGTTCTTCTTAAACCTTAACTTACTTATGCAAAATTTCTCAACCCTGTTTATTCATTGAACAAAATTTTTATCTTGATATGCTATTGATATAATATACTACACCTATAATTGAATTACCTCTTGTTGAAAGGTTATTGCTATAGATTCAGCATAACTAAGAAATGAATTGTTTATTCATTTTAATTGTTAAGCTTAAATTATTGTGACAAAACCAAATTATTTGGTAAGACATCCTATTCTGAAGTTGGGTATCCCATATGGGATCATTCGGTCGATAATATATTGACACTAATTTGGGTGCATACTCCTAAGATGCATACTCCTAAGATGTTGAATAGGCTGATCCCCTCTCTCATATCTAAACATAAATTTCTAAGTTTGTGTGACTGACAGAAATATAAATTCATAGTGAAATGGTAACAACTATTAGTCAAAATTTGAATTGTTGTATTTCCTCAAATCATATATTGTTATAAATACAAAACTTGCTGAGCATGTCATAGCTCACCCTTGCAAATTATTCCCTTTACAGTTTTAGATGGTAACCCTGGAACATCTGGAGTAGATAAAGGGAAGCGTCCCTGCTTAGATTAGATTATATTCTTGTCTATTTGAATACCTTGTAAAAACAAACTCGTTATGAGAATAATGTAATCGAATCTTAATATTATGATATATATATATATATATATATATATATATATAACATCTTTTATTACCGCAACTGTGTTTTCTTAAATATATAGATGTAAAGTTAGAATTCTTCGAATTTAGTTGAGATCCTTGAGAACTATTTATCTGAATGAGGGTATTAATAACATGGAATGTTCCTGTTGTTATTGATACTCTGGATTTCAGATAGATAGTTACTATTAATACGATAGTATAAATTCGATTGGCATAGACTATATATCTGGGTGAGGATATTAGTAATATGGACTGTTCATGTTATTATTGATATTTTGGATTTTAGATAGATAGATTATATTCACAGATATAGTTCATACATCCAAGTGAGGGTATCCAAACACAGTAATAGTTCTCCTAAGAATTATCATCAGTTATGGGATACTGTGAATTTTGGATTTATGAGAATTATATCTGATAGTCCCTTAAATATAAGCCTCTAATCAGATACCATGGGTGTATAGATTTAAATGCATTATATTGATTCTTAGTAAGCACCATATCAGATACCATGAGAGTATAGATATGGGGGCGTTACATCAACAACAAAGAGTCAAGCATCCACCAGTCTAAAAGATGAAAAGGCCATATATGCTAAGAAGTACTTATCCAGAGAAGAAAGAAAAATTTCTCAAATTTGTATTTGGCCAACCAGCAGCTGGATATGAACCTTGAGGTCTCAAAGTTGTCAAAGAACTAAAGATGCCAAGATTCTCTTAGCTTACATCTTCAAGATTATACTGAATTATCGAAGGACAACTGGAGTAACAAATTGTCAGGAGTGAATAAAAAATTATGCACATCAATGCCTAATCTCATAATATCAAGATAAATGACTGTCAAGAAACTGATAGTGGAAAGGTACGTTTCCTCATCAAAATAAATATGTACATCATGTTGCATCACCTAATGCACTATAACAATATTCTATCAAGAGACCATACTCTACCTAAAAAGGGGAAGAGAGAAAGTACACTGATGTTGGAAAATCAAATGCTAATAAACTTTCTCTCCATCCAAGTTTTAGGATGAAGATTACATCTTGAAAGAAGTCTGAAATAGGTCATAATCATATCAAGATTTAATTTATCTTAAGTGGAGTAATCTTTGCTGATAAGTTAGTATGTATTTACAAACTTATGCTCTAGAATTTTGATAATACATAGAGTATGATAAGTTCTACAAGAGTATCTTGAAGATTCGTAGAAACTAATCACCTCCATGAATCAACCAGATACAAATAAGTGATAGAGTTGATTCTCACTCTGTGAACATAACCAAACAAATGATGAAACCATCACAGAAAAAGAGTGTTTTATTAAAATGGTTAATCTTACACACACTTATCATCATGCATCTTAAAATATCATATCTAAATTGGATGCATGCATAAATATGATTTTTGGTGATCAATATGATGAAAATTCAAATTTATGAGGAATATGGATTTTGAAAACTAACCTGGCAGGACCCATTTAACCATGGGTACCAAAAATAGAAATTTATCTAACCTGCAGGTACTTGATCTATCTGACTACACTAAGGAATGTTGAAGCAGATGACTTTAGTCAAGAAGATTCAACCAGCTAGAGGCTTAAGACATTTCAAAAATGTTTCTAACAAAATCCTTATTTGTCAAAGCCTGTCCTTGAAAACTCGTTGAGCTAACATGAATGAAGCTCACATGGTTACTGATCTCCATATGGAAGCAGACCATTCACCCCAAGATAAAAAGGGTCTTATATGCTCAATCATCCAAAACATATCATCTAAGAAGAACCCTCGATTAACTCATTCTAGAAGCAGAACTCCACAAGTAAAAACTGTCAAAGAAGACTACGTTCGTAGTTCTGTCAAAACTATCATAGAGTGATCAGTCCTGAAGATATCTATTCCTATGATCCAAGGAGATTTAAACGATAGTGATGACTTAAATCAGAAGGAGATATGCAAGACTGCATTCTAATGCACGTGACTAAGTAGAACTCATACCTCTATGAGAAGATAGTACCAACTGTGGGGGAGCAGTGATCTGTTAAAGATCAAAAGCACTAAGAATATCAAAAGTGCACTATGAAGCAAAATACCAATTACAAAGTCCCAAAACTTTGTGGCTGATTAACCAAATAAAGATCCATAGTCAGTGGGAACGTCTCAAAACGTGCCACTGATAACCTTGTCAACCACCCAACTCAAAATCATGGAGCACCTACGATCAAACATCTGATCGTAGTGTAAGAACAGGAGGACACCACGATTACAACCAACACAAATGTCTAATGCGGGTAGAGGAACTCCTCAGTATAAAATGTCAAATGAGATATCAATGCTAATCACGTCTAAAGTTTTTCATCTGGAAAGTGCCTCAGGGACAAACCTGACCCTTAGCTTACTCTAAGAGGTTGGCCCTTCCTGAGCTACCTTAACCCAGAAGGAATGCTTAGTCAAATTCATCTCTAGGGCCAGGACATACAACGTTTGTAGAGTAGATTCTGAAGTGAACTCGACGATCGCAGTGCAACCTCAATGATCGTAGAGTAGGATCGACGATTGTAGTCTTCCCAAAGGATACACTAGCTCATGAGGAGCTCGGAAGAACTAGACACCTGCCAAACTGTTCAGATCATGTGGAGATAAATTTAAATACATTGTGAAAAGATGCTCTGTAAACTCACCTCAGAATTCTAGTGCCCGAACTATCTCGGAGTACATCATTGGTTAAGACATACAACTTCAAGATGAGGATTAGTGTCAAATCATATACTGAAGCATCTCTCAGAAGACGATCATTGAGTTGACAAAGAAAAATGCAGAGTTTATAGCTACCTCACCAAGCTACTCTACGTACTGAAAAGGTCAACAGTCAATCCACGTCAGTAATACTTATTTTCTTAAAAGGAATATCAAACTGAAAAGTTTATGGGGAGTTATAGTTTCTTACTAGGCATCGTGCAACTAATGGCTGGTTGACACATCACAACTTATGCAGAGTCAGAAGAAACTGTCATAAAGACAAATTTAAAATCTCCAAATAGTTATCAAAGGATGTCGAACCTCTCTCCCTCTCTTTTTCAAACCCTAAAATCCTCTTCAAAGTCTAAATTCAGTAAAACCTCCAGTTTCGCCCAAATTGCATTCAACTAACCCTCATAAGAGTTCTGAAATCAAATATCCATATATTTCGAACCCTCAAAATAGAAGAATGGCGTGTTATAACTGGAATCCAACTCGGCTTCAAAAAGTTCGAAAGATCAGAAAGGAAATTCAGAGATATACTTGAGCTTGTAAAGAATGCTGGGTTTTTTTGAATGCTTGGAAGCTAACACTCTAGTCTATACAAAGCTAGTTAAGCAATTCTACTCCAATG
Source organism: Panax quinquefolius (assembly GCA_020205615.1). Classification (NCBI taxonomy): domain Eukaryota; kingdom Viridiplantae; phylum Streptophyta; class Magnoliopsida; order Apiales; family Araliaceae; genus Panax; species Panax quinquefolius. The sequence continues at coordinate 72,632,627 of CM035174.1, forward strand.
CATCAATAGATTCTGGGCTTCTATCTACAAAGGTCAAAGGAGTAAGTCTGAAGATAAGGGCATCAAACATCAACCAATGCCTAGGGTTTCCCAACCAAGGTCTGATAAACCTTGACAAAGTTGACATTGAAGAATGCAAGAAGTTAATGCGTTACAAGAGGAACAAAAATCTGAAGGATATGAAGAAGAAGGAGTTTCCTGAAGAGTTTGAATTCTTGGCTGAGATTATAGGAAAATACATCTTGTGCAAGGACACTGCACATGATACTGTCAGTGATCTGCAATTGAGAGTTATGACTATAATCGTTAAAAAGCAGCAGATGAACTTCGGAGCCCTTATAATTGATTGGTTGACCAAATGGCTAGAAAAGACTGAGATAAAGAAATCTACAGATAAACCACTCACAAAGGTTTTTCATGGAAGACTCTTAAGCATTGTACTAAAGAAGAAACTGAAAAGTAAGATAAAGGATGATGAGGGAGAACCACTGAATGTTCATAGAGTGATGTCCCTACAGCTGTTTGAAAATTGGAAGAAAAATCCTAAGGAAAACAAGAGGCTGATAACTTCTGGCAGCAGCATCAAGGTCTTGGTAAAGAAGAGAAAGGCACAAGTGGTGGAAAATAAGCTATCTCAATATGATGATTCTGTATTTGTAGCAGCCACTCCAACAAAGAAGAAATCTAAGAGTGTGAAGAATACAGAGGCTCCACCAAGCAGTCTCTCCACTGATAAAAAGAGACATGAAGCAGGAGAAGAAAAATCATCAACTACAGAAACCCCAAAAAGAAGGAGTAACAGATTACTCCAAGGGCCATCAAAGAAGAAAGCAAAGGTGATAAAGAAATCAGTCCCAGTTCCCCAAGAAAATCTATCTACCGAAGAAGAGAACGTATAGTCAGAAGATGATAAGGGAACTGAAAGCCTCAAGAGTGAACCCTCAAAGAGCAAGTCCATCAATGAAGAATAAGCTGAATCTATGAAAGAAATAGCAAAATCTAACGGGGAAGAAAAATGTACAAGTCCCATGGCTAACAATCAAAGCAGCAACTCTGCTGCTGAAGAAAGTTTGAAAGCTGAAATAATTGCATCTCCTACTGCTAAAGTCCCAACAAGTTCATCTAATGATTCAAAAGATGTTGAGTCCAAAGAAGAAGAATCTGCCCCTATTGTTGCTGAACACCAAACAAGCTTATCTGATGATACAGAGGCTTTAGATTCTGAAGAAGAAGAAGAGTCTGAAACTTCTATAGCTGAACCTCCAAGGAGAAGAAAGAGCAACAGACTGCTTGCTAAATCTGTCCCAAAGAAGCAAGGAGAACCCTCTACTGCAATCATTGAATTGAGTGATGATAAGCCTGAATCCAAGGGAGAAGATGCTGAAGAAGGTACTAGTGATGAGAATTAGTATGAAGGATTCACTGATGAATCAGATGAAAGAAGTCAACATGATTCAAGCTCAGAAGGTGAAGAAATGGAAAAAGATTCTAGATCTACAAATCAGGAATCAGAGGAATCAACAGAGTATCCTGTTCTCTCTCCAGCTAGAGTTTGCAGAAGAATAGTGGTGGAAGTCCTTGATGAACCACAAGATGCACCACCAAAAAGATGGGTAAGCAATAGAAACGAACAACTCAAAGTTATAAGGATGACTACAGACAATGTGTTTAACAACTGAAACAACATGGAGTTAGACCGCACTACAATTCTGTACAATCCTGATGACCTTCTGATGAGATGGTTTTTCCCATGGATGCCCTGGTTAAAGGCATATACTGAAGATGATGGAAGTTACTTCAGCTGGTGTTACTCATAGTTTCCAAACTTGGAGCTGGTGTCACAAAACTTTCCAAGGGTAAAGAAGTTTGCAACCAAGATTATCAAAGACCAGTCTCACTTCAAAGTATACCGACATGCTGGTAACCACTATATTCCCTACGATTGTAGAGTGAGTTCTGATGGCAGAAAGATTATGCCCAAGAGGATGATCGTAGAGTCTCTTCACTCTACCACTGAAGATGATCAAGTTCAGTTTGAAAAGCTTCCCTCTCTCCAAGCACAATTGTCTAAAATTCCTTCATCCTTCAACAGCGATTGACACTCAACGATTTATAAGATTCTCAATGCTTTCAAAAATATGTCCAAGAATGAAAATCGTGGAGTCCAATCTAGTGTTCAACAAGAGCCTGCCCAACCACATGACCAAACTCCTACAGAGATGGAGTTATTAAAGAATTTTGATGAATTGGTTGAGACAATATCCATCATCACTGAAAAGGAAAAAATATTGTCAAAAGAAGGAGAGAATGTTTTTCAAGACAGACTCCAAGCCACTATGTCTGATATATCTCTCAAAATCAAAGAGAGAGATCAAATCTATCTGAAGGCTATGAATGAACAGAAAGAAGAAGCTCTATGAGCACAGAAGGCTAATGAAGAGCAAATCCTATCCCTCTCTGACAAGATTGACAATCTAAATCAGTCTCTCTCCCTACAAATTGAGCTGAGCCAACAAGAACTTAAGATTGAGGTTGGTAACTCATCTTACCTGATGGAGCAACTTATGTCCCACATGGAGCAGCTTACACAAGTAATTAATGACAAAAAGGGGGAGAAAAAGAGGCATAGAAAGAGGCACTCAAGGAAGATTAAGGAGAATAGAAGAAAAGAAGATAAGAAGGCCAAGAAGAAGGCAAAGAAGAAGATAACAACAGCAGAAGAAAATTCATCATCTGAGGGGGAGCCAAAGGATGATGATCCTATGAATACAAGTTTGAGGGGGAGCCAGAAAAAGAAGAAGATCATGAATCTGAGGGGGAATAGAGAAAAGAAATGAAGTCACTATCCTAGGGGGAACATGAGCAAAAAGATCAAGTAGATAAATAGCTGATCAACAGACATCCTGGAAACACATATGGAGCCAAAAAGGTATATCTCTATCTAGTTAGGTATGTTCTGGATCCAGGATGTAAAGAGTCATAGTTTATGTAATTCCATATTATTATCAATGACATTAATGATTATCTATTTTAGAAATACAGCTGCTCACTATATATAAGATTCATTCATCTCATGCATATGCACTAATTGTTTTTGTCATAATCAAATAAGGGGAGATTGTTAGGAATAAGCATGTGAATGATATTCCTATTTATATATGATTTGATTATGATATAAATGAATGAATATCCAAGTATGCTTACATTAAGAAAAGTTGTAAAGTCCTTTGATAGATAATAGGAACATATGTACAAGGACTTAGAATGAATTGATCAAATATGTTAGGTTGATCCTACATAAGCAAAACAGCTTTGTAAAGTCCTTATAAAGAAATGATGTACAAGGACTATAAATATTGAAAGATCAAGCTTGTTAGGTTGATCTTATAATGTAATAGATAAGCTTGTTTGATTGTCGAGCACTGCACTAGAAATCATAGTCTGCCAGGAGAGTCGAGGAAAACTCAAGAACTATCAAGGCAGAATCGTGGTCTACAAGATAGTAGATCTCGGAGTTTGTAGACTGCCAGGAGAGACGAGGAAGGATCGTAGTGTGTCAAGAAAAACTTCCTCGGAGCCGTAGTCTGCTGAGGAAGTCATGTTCAGAATCGTAGAGACAACCTGTCTAGGAGCCGAACGAGCATCTGCCAAAGCCAAGTCAAGAATCGTAGACCACACTCGAAATCGTAGAGTCTACTGATCATATAAGAGGCAAAGATCGTAGTCGAGCCAGATCAGATGAAGACATCAAGCTTAAGGATAGAAATTGTTGAATGTCAACATCTGATCTCGGAGTCGTAGTGTCTGCATAACCAAATCTAAATTGTAGAGTGCAGAACTAAGGCTTCAACATAGGTGCTCATAACGCCAAGGCATAATCATAGAGCAAACACGATTCTCAACAAATGAGCACTCCCAGAATATCCAAAGTATGAAGCCTCTGGTCTGAGCTGCAAAGATACATCCCACCTGAAGGAAACCAAAGAGCACTCAACGAATGGCATGCAAGCTAACAGAAGATCTAAGCACCAACCCAATCAATATCCAGATTGAGTTGTGAAGCCATTCAAGATGAAGTTTTCCACAAGTTGATCAGAAAAAGACTTTAGTCAAAGTAACCTACTAAGGAAAGTCAGCAAGTGCAGTAGCTATCAAAAGAACAGAAGACAACGATCTTGGGATTAACAAGGATCGTAATGTTTGCCAAACAAAGCAGAAACTGATGAAGTGTACACAGAGATACTGGTCAGTTTATGAAGAATAAGGCTAAAGTGATTAAGCATTGGGTCAGTCCATTGATGATAAGTGAACGGGAGATCACAAGGAGAAAGAGAGCTGGGCATGCCATAAATCTGATGTGTCTTGCTATCCAGAATATGCCAAAACAAGGAGTCAAGCTATCAGTTCCCGAGACCAGTCAAGGCAAACAGAAGTGTTGAAGCACTGCACCAGAGAAGGAAGAGGTGTCGTATATTGAAGATCCAATTAACACTCTTAAGGATCGTAGTGTTGTCTCAACATGTCAATGAGCAACATTCAACAAGACACACTAGGATCAGGTCCAAGAACATATGAATCATAATCGTAGATTTCGGTCATTTGAAGATTGAAGCATTGGCAACGGTTTAATTTGAAGATTGATATTCGAACATAGCTTATTGAGCGCATCGATGCAAAAGGACAACTTCTGACGTTCTAATTGAAAAGTCAGAAAGAAGAAATAAAAGATGACTACCTGCCCAAGACATCAAAGTGACATCTCTGATGGGGTAGGTGAAACAGTAGACTGCAGTGTTAGAAAGTTGAAAAAGGGGATGTCATGTCACATCTGTAGTCTACACCAAATAACTCGAGATCTGCGAAGCAATTCAAATAGCTCCGAATGGCTACATTCCAACGGGAAGGTTATGAAGGAGTATAAATCAACAAGACCTTCAAAGATTAAGAGTTGCAGAGTTGTAGAATCGTAGAGTTGTTGGAATGCTATATTGTTGACTTTACGAGTTCCACCAGAGCTGAACATAACAAGTCTTAGTGACAGTGAGACTACGAAGGTGGAAGTGAAGTAGGTTTGAAGAAGGACTTGAACAGACTAAAGCTTCACTCAACAAGGATGAGAATGCCGTTGAAGATGGCAGCTAAGCTGAGAACCGAGAAGGCCAAGAAGATATCATTCAGAAAAGTGGCAAAGCACAAAGAAGATCTAGAGAGCCACTTTACGAATCACTATGAACCAAAAGCTGAAATAAAATAGATGCAGCACCATGTCTGCAAACTATTTAAGAAGGGTTCAGGGAATACTAAGTGCCAGACGAAGTCTACCAAAAGCTCAAACACTTAGCAAACCTAAATGGTGATGGTACACAGTTGATATCGGATGAAGATGAGCAGAACAGAATGAAGATCAGCTGCACCAGAAGAGATGTGGTCAAGACTCTACGTAGAATGCTAAGAGGACCACACCAAGCTGTTAAGTACAGAAGATGTTCAAGCTTAAAGACATCTTTGCAGTAAGGCACCAACAACAATAACGACAACAACAACAAGTAGCTAGGGCCTGAGAGGTCCTTGTCCGGAGGGACTAAATGAAGTTCCAAGCCTGCTGGGATTGAAGAGTTCCTAGGGAACTAGAGGAGTTCCAAGCCTGCTGGGCTTGAAGAGTTCTTAGTGAACTGGAGTTCCAAGGCTGCTGGCCTTGAAGGAATCTTAGTGATTCAGGGTGCTGCCCTTCCGTAGTGGAAATCCTGCTAGTTAAAGTAGAAGAGTGGATTAGGAGCTTGAGTCTCTGAACCACTTAAAATCTCTTGTGTCTTTTACATTCAGTCATTTACTTACTGTCATTTACATTATGTACCTAACTGCTATAAATGCTATGCATGTATTGACTGCTTACAACTTAACTAACTCTACGAACAATGTATGTATGATCATGAATATATCAATGAAGGGGATCTCTTACTTATTCCATTGTACTTGGAAAAGATTCTTATGTTTGTCATATGCTAATTCATTAGTAATACAAAATAAATGAGAAAAGTATTTGAAATTAAAAAAGATCTATCCAACCCCCCTTCTAGATCTATTGTGTGCCTACTGGGAACTAACACTCTTGAACCTACTGATACATGCTTGGCCAATAAAATTGTTGTGATAATTTTTTAAATGTATGAAAAACTCCCGAGTGCCCTCCAATATTGGAATTGTGAACCTCATGCAATAATTTGTCTCGAATGTTAGCATTAGAAGGAACTATATCTACCCCAAATTGCTTTATTATTTGGGAAAGCTCTTTACGATTTTGATTTGAAAATCGGTTTTGGGTGATAATGCATGCAAAGAAAGCGCCAAAAGAGTCGGATTATCATCGAGCATGGAAGCCATCTCGATAGATCCGAACTCCTGCAATTGTAAGTTTTCACTATTACAGGATCATAAATCCAAATTCTCGGGACGAACTCGTCGAACTCATTTTAAGATCCAATATTACATGTACAATGATTTCACATTATTTAAATATTACATCGTAAAGTAAAAAGTCCATTGTGGGAATCAAGTCAAGATCCAATCGTTAGATCTTGACATCGGGATTCCTAGGCTCACATTATTATACTTAAATATGTATGTACAACATCATAGACTTGATATTAGGTGATTTCATCGGTTGAAATCCCTATATCAAGCCATTAGGACCTCCTCGCTTCTAGATATAGATCTAGGGTACGGAGTGACTGAGATTAACCAAAAGCATTAAAACATCTAGATCTACCATGGATCTAAACTGATCTAGTTTATAGGTTAGAGCCTCATGCTCTATAACTGTTCAAAGAGCTAGATTCGACTTAGATCTAGGTAGATCTAGTCTCTGGACTTGATTTACAACTATATATATGCACAATATAACTGATAAAAATTCAATTTCTACACACTAATACATAATATATATGTAAAACAATAAGTTTAAACGATAAAAATTGATATATCTAAATAAATTTGGTATTTATTATAACATTTACAAAGAAAGTGACCAAAATGAGTGTTTTCACCTTGGGAGACGCGTGAACAAGCTTCTTTTTGGCTTGAGATCAACTTATATATATCCATCTAAACACTCAATTTGTATGATATAGAAGATCAAACAGCGAAAATATGATGAAAAGGGGTAAAACCCGAACCTCTCTCTCTCTCTCTCTCTCTTTCTATCTCTCTCTTTTTTCCTTTTTTCTCTAGCTTTTCCTTCTTGCGTCCTTTGTAAATGAGTTTATGTCTGCTATTTAAAGAGCTGGGAGACCAGCTGCAGATATACCTGTGGTTGGAGCAGGTATATAGGAGGTTGGGCCCCATGGGTCCCACCGCCTTGAAGTTTGTTCCTTCAGTCTCGGTCCAGTGAAAGTTGAGCTCTGTACCCAAAAATCTCAGAAAGTTCTTGCGGAAGGCTGCAAAATACGGTCGATTATGACTGAAACGGAGTCTGAAAAGATGATGCAATAAGCTGAAAGGTATCTTTCGGTTCCCGAGGGTGGTCAACCGACTCGTCTTTGATAGCTCGCAGTTCAATGGTTGTTGCGGTGACTTTTGATGGCCACATCTTCAGTTTTGCGATCCTCGTCCAGTCCGCATTGCGTCTGGGCATCGTTGCACCTTGATATCTCCTCGAGGTTGTTACCGGGGTGAAATGATACTTTTTCCCTACCTCGGGGTTGTCTCCGATGTGAAATGATGCTTTTGCGCTCCTGCAGGGTTAGTCTAAGGAAAGCAAAATTTCAAGTGTCTACAATACTAATTGCCATGTATGCTTATAAGCCCAATCTACGCCTAAGACCAAAATAAAATCTAATTCCCAGCCTTGTTTACTAGCCATTTTGGCAGCCCAAAATGAAGGGGGGGGGGAAGCTCAGTTAGTTCCAAGTTGGGGAACAATAGTTGGTTAATTTAGTTTCCTAATTAGTTAAAGAGCTAATGAGGCTGCAGTAGGGAGCAAGAAAGCTAGGACATGACCCTCCCCCATAGGGGTTGTGTAGGCAGCATTGTGAGGAGACTACTATGCATAATATAGGGTTGTATAAGGGGTTTTTTGGAGACCAACTAGGGGTCAATATTGACAGTTGGGGGAAAGTTCAGTCTCTAAGGCTAGCTCTTCCACCCTAGAGTTGTAAATCCTCTCCATAGTAGCTCAGCAAGAAGAGATAAGTAATAGCCATAAAGAGAGTGAGAGAACTTCGGCTGGGACAGAGCAAAGGGAGGACAAAACAACAAGTTGAAGCTATCATTCCTCTTGCCAATTAAGATTAACATCTAGCAGCTTAAGTAAGGTAAACAAATTTTAGACCCTTGTAAAGATGCAAACTGTGTTAATTTTTATCTTGTATGACCATATTTGTGGCTGGTGATTTTTGTTCTTGCTGTGATTAAGGACCATGAAGGGTTTAAGAGGAATAAGGTTGGGATATAGAAGAAGTTTATGTGCTATGTATATATATATATATATATATATATATATATAAATATAGCCACATGAAGTGATTATATAAACTACACACAATCTGTTTACCAAAATGCCTAAGAAAGGGCTTTTATGTGTTATATGCTAGTTGAGTGTGAAGTCAAGTCCCAGATCTTATCCATGTGCTATAATGATATACCAATATCTACCTGTATGCTTAAATGCTAAATGTGATATGGTTATAGTTTACTTGTGATTACTAGGTTAGATTCATGAGTAAGAATTTAATATGGGGCTGTGATTATGAACTAGAAAAACATGATTATTTTATACCTTAATAAGCTCATACCTTGAGGATAAATTATGTCAAAATGATAGAAGGTATATAATGTGCAGCAAGAGTAATGGTTATCAACGAAAATTAAGTTCATATATGCTCTGTGAATTAGGTGCTCATGAGTCAAATTGGTAGAAATGCTTTGTGGTGTACTTTGTTAGCTAAAAAGGGTATTATGTGACTCAAGTAAACTTGTCAAAGTGAATCACATGACCTCAAAGGGAAGCATGTATAGTGCAGCCAAGCAAGGCCAACCTAGGTTTTGTTTTTAACAGGCCAGTTTGAGCCCTATTTTGAAAGGGCTTAAGCTTGCTTGATCAACTATCCAACCTTAAGAAAAACACCTTGCCATATAGTCTAGATGCCTTTTCAGACCTGTGAGCTAAAAGCTTAACAAGAAAATTCATATAATTCCTTAAACTTTCATGAAAAAGCACCTATGTTACAGTTGCAACAGAGTAGCAAGTAAGTAAGAATTTTTTTTTGAAACTCAGCCATAAGCATTCAAAAAGGGTTGTATTAAAGTTATTTGAAGAAGTAAAATGAAAGAAATAATTCTTTAAAGTTACTCTTAACTTGGCCTAGGACTATTTTGCATACTATACAAATTTCATGCTTAAAGCCCCATGAAAAGGGGGCTGTTTTGTGTCAACAACATCCTAGCTAAGAATTTATGAGACTTGAACCATTTATGTAAATTTCTTAGCAATTACTTGTTACAAATGTGCTTGACTATTCATCTTAACCAAATATGGAGCTGTATTGAATGTTATACCAAATTTATGCCTAAAACTAGGTAAATTGGGTCTGTGACAGGGAAATAGAGACTAACCCTGCTAGGCCATAATGAATATGGGATTAGGTCAACACATGCTTGTTAGAAATGATTCCACGTTATAGCCCAACCATGAGATAATGAAACTAGGGATTCATGTTCATTGACCATGTGTAACAGGAGCTTTTAGTGTCCAAAACATGTTAGACCATTAAGTAAGGTAAGGTCATTATGAAAATGACCTTGGGTAACTATATTAAACTTTCCTAGACTGTCTAAGTGGCCAAAACCTGCAAAATAAAGAGGCTAAAAATGAACTCAAACTGGATCTGTGTTGAACATACTAGTTTGAGCCTTAATAAAAAAGGACTTAGCTTGGTTGAATAAGAAACCGAAACTAATAATAAAATATCTTGGTATATGATCTAAATATAGAACCAGATATTACGATCAAAAGCTTAACCAAGAAATTCATAAAAATCAACAAACTAGCCTAGAAAATCAATGGTGACTGCAATTTTGTAGCAGTCAAAGAGAGAAAATTTATGATCTCGACATTTTTGTTTAAGGCTTAGTTTTAGCATCTTAAAGAGGTTATGTTAGAGGGATCTAAACATATTCCATGTATAGAATGAATAAGGGATGCACGAATTGGTATTTGATTAGTCAAATGCTTAAAATGAGGAGTTTAGAGGGTCAAAACTATGAATACCAATGAGAAGGTCAATGTGATGTTAAAAAGAGTCTTAAATAGGTATAATTCATGTGTCTACATGAGCCCAGGTGGCCATAAGTGAGTTTAACATGGTGGAACAAAACTAAGCAAATTTGGGCCTGTGATGAACAACTCAGATTGAGCCTTACACTGAGTGACCCTGACTTACTTGATTAGAATACTAAACCGACAGAAAAATACTTGTATTATGGTTTGAAAGCTTAAAGAATATCAAAAAGTTTTAGAAAAATCACCAAAAGGGGCATGGAAATTAACTATATTATTAGATATAAAGATGGTACAAGTAAAATATAAGTTAAAGTTGGTTATTAAAGTAAGGTTAACCTTGATATCAAGTATTGACTGTGCTTATTGTAGACACTCAAAATTTTGCATTCCTATTACTGATCATGCAGGAATGCAGAGTCATCTTTTATCTTCCAAAGACAACCCTGGAAGTTAAAATTATCAAAATCAAACCCCGGTGACAACCCCGGGAGATCAAATCCAACCTCGGCGACAACCCCAAGAGATCCAATCCAACCTAAGAGATAACCCTGGGAGATAAAATCAAACCCTGATGACAACCCCAAGAGATCAAATCCAACCCCGACGACAAACCCGGGAGATCAAATTAAAACCCGGTGACAACCCCGAAAGATCAAATCCAACCCCGACGACAACCCCAAGAGATTTAACCCAACCCCGACGACAATCCCAGGAGATCAAATACAACCTCGACGACAACCCCGGGAGATCCAGTCTAACCCCGGTGACAACCCTGAGAGATCAATTCCAACGTTGGTGACAACCCCGAGAGATCAAGTTAAACCCCGGCGACAACCCCGGGAGATCGAGTCAAACCCCGGCGACAACCCTAGGGGATCCAGCTAAAACCTGGTGACAACACCAGGAAAGAAAAAACCAACCGCAGAGACAACCTTGAGGACTGACAAAAATCAACAACAGTCCGATCTCGGAGACAACCCTGAGAAAAGACATCTACAACTGCATCAAACACAGAGGTAACTCGGAGGGGAAAAATAGTAATTTTGCCAACTCAACATCAAAATAAGTCAAATCATTGCCATGAAGGTCGTGTAGGACCATAACATTAAACCCGAGTGAAAAACAGCACAAGATAACTCAACGCATGGACTGCGAAGACTCGAAGATCTAGTCATGGATCCATCTTCTCGGATTTGAAAAATGTCAAATCTCATATCATTGTGTAGCTCTCGGAAAGGGATTTCCAGAAAGGTATATAACGCCTTCATCGGATTCCCGGATTAAAAGTTATGAAGGTTCGAGCAGACAATGCATTGGTCTGAGTGCACGTACTTTAAGACAACATAACCCACGAGGCTCGGGCCCACCTGGCCATAGGTAGACTCGCGGATACTTTGGTATATATATATATAATCATATATTTATATATACACTACAAGAAAAAGGCCTATTTATAATCGCGATATCATTGATCCGCCACGGCCGATAACCATCTCTATGACGATCGATGCGATCGATCGATATAGCGTCAGATAAAACACAATTCGCTAAAATGCACATCAGCGACCACTATTAGCGACCGACGTATCTGCAACCGATATTAGAGACCAAATTCATTGCTAAGCTGAGTCAGCATGGTTCAGGGCAAAGGCTGACGTGGGCCACGTGTCAGCGACCACTATCAGTAACCGCACGCGGTTGCTGATACCCTCAACTGCTTAGAAGTCGCTGATAATTATTAGCGACCGCATGCGGTCACTGAAAACCAGATTTTTCCTGTTTTGCAAAATTCCCAGAAAATTGTACCTATTTTGTACCTGATTTATCCTAACACACATACACAACATTATAAACAATATGCAGAACAATATAAACATCGATCGTCCATATATATACTGACACATACACCAAACTAGTATATAAACTATATAAACCTTTAAAAACCAATATGAATTGAATACATATAAACAAATCTAATCTTTAAGTAACATACAGACATCCAAAGAATGAATATAAAAGTACAAGATTCTCAAATAACTACAAAACAACACTAAATCGGTCGTGAAACATCATTATCCAAATTGTTTTCTCCTTGATCACCCTGTAATTAACAAAATAATAAAACAAGTTATATATATATATATATATATATATATAGTATATATGTTGATACTGGTATTACGACAATATACAACAAATTGATTACCTCGTCGCCATCCCCATATTGCGCTGCTTCTTCTGCCGCCACTGCATTAGCTAACTCATCAGGACTCAGAGTCGCCAGATGCCCGCCCAGTATCTTCAGAAGATCGCGATCTCAACATATAGCTCTCACACAGTCAGCAGAAGTATGAATAGTTGGATTACTCGATGACTATGAAGACTTGGTAGTAGAGCTGCCTGAGCCACTGAAAGATGTGTGTCGTCGTTGTCCTTGACCTTTAACGTAGTTGTCCTTCACAAAAGACGCCCTCTCCCACAATTCTTGATCAATTGGAAGACGTGGTGTTCTTTCAGGATAACGCTCATTCAATAAACGCTTATAAGTATCATGTCATCATGTTAACAATTAAATAGTTAAAAATAAATTGGTAAAACTTGATAAACAAGATCAAGTTGTTAAAACTTATTACCGCTATCTGGATAGCATCAGGCAGACCATCACGGGTGGCCACGTACTGGGAACTGTCGATTACACTCCTAAATTAACCTCACTTTCACTTTACAAATTCAAACAACTAGCACAGTAGTAAGCAATGATCGATTCCACAAAGAGTGATTTGTTTTATATTTATTCTATTATTTTGATAGAAAATAAAGATGGGGGTTTTTGAAAATTATTTTTAAACTAAGAGAACAAGAATTAATGATGAAATTAACTTTGACGCCCCCAAAATAGGTATACATCACTCATCTTGAGTCGCTAATTACATGGTACAAAATTCAAATACAACTTAATTATACAACAATCATTTAAAATACAACAAAACATAATCTAAGAGTTTTAATAAGAATATTGTCATCTAGACAATATCCACACTCAATGGAGTCCTCATTACATTTATTGTCACACTATTTAACAGAATAGTGAGGACTACTAATGCTATCATCCGACCGTCACTCCATTCCCAAGCTAGTCCCGCTACATTCTCATTTCACAGAGAACAGTGAAAGAAAGGATGAGCTCAACTAGCCCAGTAAGAAATATTATGACTAAGATAATGCAAAATAAATTATCATTAGCCTTCAACAATGTCAAACTGATAAAATATAATAAACATCAAGTTTAACTGCAGCGGAACAAGCAATCCATTAGAAGAGTCAAGTAGAGAATAAAATCTACTATCTTCTATGATCTAAAAGGTTTTTCATCATTTTTATCATGAGAGACTCAAACAATAAATAAACCACATCATCCCTGCAATACGGCCAAGGATATTCATTAGTATCACGACCACAAATTATCCATGCACTATAGGCCAAGGATATTCGTGTATTCATCAATGGTCGTGATCATGCCAACAACTGTCCATCATTGTACTACGTCCAATGAGGACTTTTACCACATAATTTGTAACATTACGGTCATGATTATACCGAATAATCCCCGGTTATAATCATACCAAGTCCATCTATGCACTACAGGCCACAGATGACTTTCAACATATTATAAACATGAGGATGATGACAATGATATAAGAATTCAATAAAACAAGTTCAAGGATAAATTTGTAAAGATTTATAATTTAATTTATCCAGAAATCAATAACGTCCAAATTGTCAACATGATACTGCTTTATGGAGTAAAATTCAAGAATGCTCAGAAGAATATTTCCATGAAAAGATACTAGATGAAGTGCAAATATCAAGGATATTCTACTAATTTCATGGAGTATAGAAACCAAAACTTTAATCAACTGAGTATAATAGAATATATGAAACCGCAAATGGATTTTTGCCACCATGCGGTAATCCACGTAGACAGGTTATTCCAACAGAATAATAAAGAATGGAAAAACAGAAGAATTCACCAAGCGTGCGTAATCCGTACAGATAGATTATTCCAACAGAATGATAAAGAATGGAACCGAGTCATAGAACCCGCATGACGATGATATTCCAATAGAATAATAAAGAATGGAACCAAATCATGCGTAATTCGCACAGACAGGATATTCCAACATAATAATAAAGAATGGAATAACAACAGAATTCACCAGACATGTGATAGACCGCACAGACATGTTATTCCAACAGAAAAATAAAGAATAGAATAACAGAAGAATTTCACCATGTATGTTGTACTTCGCATAGACATGTTTCCAACATAATAATAAAGAATGGAATAACAACCATTACGAGTATTGAAAGAAAATAACACTCTTCATGAATACGAAAGAATAATACCTCTTACCTTAGAAAAATTGGATACTAGAATAGTGAGGTAGCAGACTTCTCTTTTTCTTTCTCTCTGTAATAATTGCTCTAAAGCTTTTGTGAATTGGTGAGAAATGAAGGAAGAATGAGCTTCTATTTATAGGAAAATATAGTTTTGATAATTGCACGTTTTGGGGCTCAAAATATTACAGTATAATACCTTCCTCTTTTTATTCATTTTTAATTTAGTCCTGCAAGTATTATCAAACTTGCACCACCTCCCCTAATAGTAAATAATGTGAATTAATAGTTCATTCATGTGACTCAATAGTATAATCATGTGAAAAAACTAATTACAGTATAGTACCTTCAACTATACCTCCATTTTTAATTTAGTTATGCAAATATTATCAATCTTGCACCACCTCCCCTAATAGTACATGAATGTGAATCAATAGTACACACATGTAAACAAATAGTTATAAGCATGTGAAATAATAGCAATTAATTGCTCATTTATCCGATTAATTACTCGATTGGTCAATATAACCTCCAGACATAAATTATTATCGAAATAAATGTCGATTTCCACTAACACTAATAATCCCAACACAATGGAACTATCAATTTCATCTTTAATCAACACAACTTATTCATCATTAATATTATAACTCACAATATTTAACAACCGTGTCGTTCCTGGGAAGAGGGGCTTTTCAATAAGAATTTCTCCTTATTGGCGCGGCAATTAGGTGACCAAACCTCTCCTTGACAGAACTTCTAGACATTGTCAA
Source organism: Panax quinquefolius (assembly GCA_020205615.1). NCBI lineage: Eukaryota > Viridiplantae > Streptophyta > Magnoliopsida > Apiales > Araliaceae > Panax > Panax quinquefolius. Next base: position 72,648,074 of record CM035174.1, read on the forward strand.
TATTGCAAATAATAATATGAATAATTTTGTCGTCTCAATTATTGATTTAATAATATAACATATTATACAGATGATACTGTGACAATAATTGAATCAATAATATGAGAGATATGATGCGTGAATTCTTGTAGTAGCAATAATTGAGTATAACTAAGTGACTTCTCACGTAAGCATCAATAATCAATACCGTGTGCTACTATGCAACCACGCATTGTTAGAGTTTGTGCCCTAGAGGCCAATTATTTGATATAATTGTTTAACATTTTGATATTATATTTGATTGAATGAATGAATGATTTTATTATGGTTTTATTTACTGCGTTATATAAATGTCAACACAATAAAATTCCTTAGAATAATGATACAAATTATATAGTTTCAAGTATGTGACATGAACATGAGATTATATAATTATAATTAGTATCATTATTCTTAAAAGTCCCTAGTCAAGTATTATTGTTGATGGGACAACAATGATGCATTGAGACTAGTATGTGGATTGACTGATGACCAAATCTCATTGGTCATAAATATATGAGATATTAAGTCAATGCATAGTACATGTATTGAAGAACGATGTCTTCGACATACCCACCATAAGAATTCTATGTGGAGCATTATACGAAGTGTCATTAGCAATTCTCATAGTGACAATGATGTAATGATCCTCCGACCTGAAATCACTATATTACTACACAGAAATTTATGTGCTTTGATATCATCAAAGGTCACCTTTAATAGGGTGGACTATAAAGGTGATTATTGGGTACATCATGAATCGTGTAAGGAATATGAATGATCTAGATGGAATTTAACCCTCCTATAAATTAGGGGTGATATCCATAGGCCTCTTGATTAAGTAGGACTATGAAATGCATGACCATGCTCAAATAGTGATTTGTTTCATATAGTCTACTCATTGATCAAGAAAACTCAGATTAAATTATGAAGAGTATGACACATTCCATGACTCGAGTTTAATCAAAGATATCAAGGTTAAAAGGATTAAATTATATTGTAACATTGGTCACGAAAAGGTTGCATCGAATCATCGATCTTATTATTACTTGGGTAGCAGTGATGCATTACTAGATGCCACTCACTGTTTATAATTTTATAATATGATTTTAAAATTATTGCCAACGTAATAATAACCTATAGGTTCACACACAAAGAACGTAATTAAAAGGGAATTAATTTAAATTGTAAAGATTTAAATATGTCAATATGATTGATATAATTTAAATTACAAATTTAAATTAATAGGATAATTTATATATAGGTATATTAATTAAGTAAGACTTAATTAAGATATATATATATATATATATAAATTTAAATTTTATTTTAATTAGATTAGGGTTTTGATTAATTCATATTAACTACTATATATATATATATATATATGATATATAGCAACCATTTTAGGTAACGAATCATAACCTAAGAAAACCCTAGCCGCTCTTAGAGAGAGACTAGAGAAAAAAAGTTTCAAAAATCCTCATCCTTGGTGGCTAGTATCGCGGTTTCTTTTTCTGCAAATCATACGACGATTCGCAGGGCGTTCGTGTGGATACCGTAGAGACGCAGTTCGTTTGGATTGTGTTGGAGATTCGACCGCATCGATTCTAGCTTCAATAATCGGTATAAATTTCTAACCACTGAATTAATTTGGTTTTCGCATGGATCCTGTTTTAGGGTTTCAAAATTGCACTTTAAATTATTTATATTCCGCTGCGTTTTATGTGCCTAAACCCAACACACGTATTACTGTACTTTTAATACCGGGTAGTTCAACAGTTTAACGGTAAAACTTTCACCGTTATTTTTATAAAAAGATAATTTTGTCGTTTTCTAACTCCGACAGTACCTTCGTTGTGGGGTCCACCAATGATTATGCCGTCGTACGAATATTTCCTGTTCAAACGAATATTCCCCGACCAATCGAATATTCCCCGACATAACGAATATTTTATATCAACTTGCTTACTTTGCAAAATTTTCAAATGTCACCCTTAACTTTAACCTTTATCAATTTAACCATTTACTAAATAAAACAATAATTATAAGAAAATAGAATACTTTCATTTCATAAAATTTGGGGTCTTACAATCTCCCCTCCTTATGAAATTTCGCCCTCGAAATTTACGTACGTACCTGGTATGTCGAAGAGATGAGAATACCTTGCTTTCTTTTCGGATTGTACCTCCCCGATTATTTCCTATGTATCATATTGCTTATCTCCTGTATTTCAGATATCATTCTAGAATATAGTTTCAAGACAAGGGTTAATTGACATGCCACATATTATCCCTATACTCTGACCCACCAATTAAATAACAAATAAACTTAGGTAGGTCATACTTGCGAAGGAATTTCCCGTCTCTCCCCTCCTAGTTCTTGTCTCACATCTCAGCCAAGGATCATATCCCTAAGCTTTGATACCAACTGTGACGCCCCCAAAATAGGTATACATCACTCATTCTGAGTCGCCAGATATCACACTACATAAACCAAATAAAAACTTCTTTTATACAATACGACAACAGCGTAACTTAGAGTTTTTACACGAATATTGTCTCATAGACAATATTCAAACTCAAATGAAGTCGTCATTATAATTATTATCACACTATTTCATAGAATAGTGAGGACTACTAAAACAACCATCTGGACCATCAATCCATTCCCCGACTAGACCCATCTATATTCTCATTTCCTAAAGAGAATAATGAAAGAAAAGGGTGAGCTCAACTAGCCCAGTAAGAAATATTATGACTAAAGATAATTAAATTATCTAAAGAATTCAGATATTTAGAAGATAAAAGTTTTCCAACCATAATAGCAGCGGAATCAACAATCCATTAGAAGAGTCAAGTAGAACATAATGTCTACTATCTTCTCTAGATTAAAAGTCCATCGTTAATATTTCATTCCTGTAATACTCATCAATAACTCTTTGTTATACCAAAGACAAAGAGAACTCTCATCACCTGTCGTCACCTGAACTACCACAGATTATAATTAAATTCACAATTCATATTTATAATCAGGTAAATCAACAGTCCATACAACTGTAAAACCAATAACACTGACACTCAGCTCAATAGTATCACGACCACGAATAAGTAATGCACTACGGGCGAAGGATTATCGAGTTTTCACCAATGGTCATGATTATACAGAATAATTGGGACGCCCCTAAAATTAGGTATACATCACCCATCTTGAGTCGCCAGATACATGGTACAAAATTCAAATACAACTTAATAATACAACTGTCGTGTACAATACGACAAAACATAAACTGTGAGTTTGAATACAAATATTGTCTACTAGAGAGTATACAAACTCAAAAGGAGTCCTCATTATAATTATTATCACAATATTTCACAGAATAGTGATGACTACTAATGCACCATCTAGGACCATCACTCTATTTCCCGACTAGTCCCAGCTACGTTCTCATTTCCTGAAGAGAACAATGAAAGAAAGGGTGAGCTCAACTAGCCCAGTAAGAAATATTATGACTAAGATAATGCAGAATAATTTATCGTTAGCCTTCAATAGTGTTAAACTGATAAAATATAATAACTATCAAGTTTAAATGCAGTGGAACAAGCAATCCATTAGAAGAGTCAAGTAGGGAATAATTCTAGACATCAATTATTCATCAATTATTAACAATATATCCTCCAGACATCAATTATTATCGAATCAAATGTCGATTCCCACTAACACAAATAATTCCAACACTATAAAATTCATCTTTAATCAACACGAACTTATTCATCATTAATATTATAATTCACAATATTTAACAACCAGTCGTTCCTGTGAAAGAGGGGCTTTCGATAAAGATTTCTCCTTATTGGCGCCAATTAGGTGACCAAACCTCTCCTCGACAGAACTTCTAGACATTGTCGATATTGTAAATAATAATATGAATAACTTTCTTGAGTCTCAATCATTGATTTAATAATATATCATATTATGAAGATGATACTGAAACAATAATTGAATCAATAATACGAGAGATATGATGCAGCAATTACTGTAGTAATAATTGAGTATAACTGAGTGACTTCTCACGTAAGCATCAATAATCAATACCGTGTATTACTCTTATGATGCTACGCCAGATTATTATACTTTTAACAATTAGGTGTTTCAACAGTTAACGGTAAAACTTCCGCCATTATTTTCATAAAGTATTTTTGTCATTTTCTAACTACGACAATACCTCCGTTGTGGGGTCCACTAATGATTGTGCCATCGTACGAATATTCCCTGTTAAAACGAATATTCCCCGACTAATCGAATATTATATAACCACTTGCTTACTTTGCAAAATTTGTAAATATTACCCACAACTATAACATTATATCAAATCAACACCATAATATTCAAAAATATAATTCGAGAAAATTATTCTTTCTTCATAAAAGTGGGGGTCTTACAACCTCCCCTTCTTATGAAATTTCATCCTCGAAATTAGGGTACATACCTGGTATATCGAAGAGATGAGGATACCTTGACTTCATCTCATATTCTAACTCCCAAGTCGTTTCCTCCACATCGTGGTTTTTCCACAAAACTTTGACTTGAGGTATAATCTTGGAGCGTAGAACATAATCCTTCTTATCCAAGATTTTAACAGGTAACTCTTCATAAGTTAAATATTCCTCTATCTCGTCTGGTTCTAACTCAATAATGTGGTTCGGGTCTTTCATATATTTACGTAACATAGATATGTGAAAAACATTATGCACACGAGACATACTTGGCGGTAAGGCGAGTCTATAGGCCACAGTTCCCACTCGCTCAAGAATTAAAAATGGGCTAAGGAATCGAGGATTGAGCTTTCCTTTCTTTCCAAATCTCATAACTCCTTTCCAGGAGCAACACGTAACAACACATGATCTCCAATATCGAATTCTACGTCCTTTCGATGAAGATCAGCATAACTCTTTTGTCGATCTTGTGAAGTTTTTATACGTTGTCGGATCGTTTGAATCTTTTCTGTAGTCATACGTACCAACTCCGGTCCCAACAACGTTGCTTCACCCACCTCATCCCAGCATACTGGAGAACGACACTTTCTCCCATACAACGCCTCAAATGGAGCCATGCCAATACTTGTTTGATAACTGCTATTGTGGGAAAACTCTACCAATGGTAAGAACTTGTCCCAACTTCCTTTGAAGTCAAGGACACAGAGTCTTAATAGATCTTCAAGAGTTTGAATAGTCCTCTCCGACTGTTTGTCCGTCTGAGGATGATATGCCGAGCTAAATCGTAAATCCGTGCCCATAGCTTTCTACAAACTAACCCAAAATTATGAAGTGAATCTTGGGTCTCGATCAGAAACTATGGATACTGGCATACCATGCAGTCTTACAATCTCATTTATGTACATACGAGCAAGACATTCAAGTGGATAAGTTTCTCGTATAGGTAAGAAGTGAGTAGACTTGGTCAATCTATCAACAATGACCTAAATTGCATCTATGCCTTGAGAAACCTTGGGAAGACCAGTAACAAAATCCATGGTAATGTGATCCCACTTTTATTCTGGAATTTTAAGCGGTTGCAATGGACCTTTTGGTACTTGATGCTCCGCCTTGAGTCGTTGACAAGTTAAACACCTTGAGGTAAACTCCGCTATCTCTCTCTTCATATTGCTCCACCAAAATGAATGTCGAAGATCATGATACATTTTGGTACTCCCAGGATGGATTGCAAACGGTGTGTTGTGTGTCTCCATCATGATTTTATACTTTAAATCAGCGTTGTTAGGAACACAAAGTCTGGAGTTGACTCGAAGTATTCCTTCTTCATCGATTCTTACTTCCGACATAGCACCTTCTTGCACTTTCTTCCTCATACGCATCAGCTCCAGGTCTATAGCTTGAGAAGCTTTAACTTTATCAATTAAAGTCGGTTTTACTCGTATATTAGCCATCATCACATGGGTTTTTGGAGTCTTTAACTCTATCTCCATCCTTTGCAAGTCACACAAAATGGGCCTTTGCGTTGACAATATCACACTCGTACTTGCATATGATCTTCTACTCAATGCGTCAGCTACCACGTTCGCTTTTCCAGGATGGTATTGGATGGTATGATCATAATCTTTCAACAGTTCAAGCCAACATCGTTGTCGCATGTTGAGTTCCTTTTGAGTGAAGAAATATTTGAGGCTTTTATGATCCGTAAAGATCTCCACTTTCTCCCTATACAAGTAATGCCTCCAAATTTTAAGTGCGAAGACAACAGCTGCCAACTCTAGATCATGAGTAGGATAATTCCTCTCATATTCTATGAGTTATCCTGAGGCATAGGCTTTGACTTTCCCATGTTGCATGAGAACACATCCCAACCCTTTGCCCGAAGCATCACTGTAGATGACAAATCCCTCCGAGCAAGATGGTATTGTCAGAACAGGTGCTGAAATGAGTCTCCTCTTGAGTTCTTGAAAACTCTTCTCACATTCTTCGCTCCAACCGAACTTTGTATCTTTCCAAGTCAGCTGAGTTAATGGAGTAGCGATTCAAGAAAATCCTTCCACGAATCTCCGATAATAACCAGCTAAACCGAGAAAGTTACGTACTTCGGTCATTGATTTAGGTTGCTCCCAGCTTTGAATAGCTTCAATCTTTGTCGGGTCAACAGATATTCCATGACTTGATACTACGTGCCCAAGGAATGCTACTTCCTCCAGCCAGAACTCGCATTTCTTCAACTTGGCATCAAGCTTGTATTCACGAAGCTTTTGGAGTGTCAGCCTCAAGTGTTGCTCATGATCTTCACGGCTTTTGGAATAAATAAGGATGTCATCAATAAAGACGACCACAAAGTGATCCAAATATTCCTTGAATACTAGGTTCATCATATCCATGAAGGCAACATGAGCATTAGTCAATCCAAAGGACATGACTAGGAATTCATAATGCCCGTACCGAGTTCTGAAAGCCGTCTTTGGAATGTCATCGGTTCTAATCTTCAATTGGTGATATTCGGAACGAAGATCAATCTTTGAAAAGAATTTGGCTCCTTGCAACTGGTCAAACAGATCCTCAATACGTGGCAATGGGTACCTATTTTTGATGGTGACATGATTCAACTACCGATAATCAATACAAAGTCGCATACTCCCTTCTTTCTTTTTCACGAATAGAACAGGAGCGCCCCAAGGAGACGTACTAGGACGAATGAAACCAATGTCTAATAATTCCTGTAATTGGGTCTTTAACTCCCAAAGTTCAATAGGAGCCATTCGATATGGGGCTTTGGAAATGGGTTTTGTACCAGGTTCAAGGTCAATACAAAATTCAATTTCACGCTCTGGGGGTAGGCCAAGAAGTTCTTCAGGGAATACGTCAGGAAATTTATTAACAATAGAAATATCGTTCAAAACTGACGTATTTTTGTTTAAATCTGTGACAGAAGCTAAGAAAGCTTGACATCCATTTTTCAATAAACGAATAGCTTTATGGCTTGAAATGACCGTGATTGATTTTAATGGTTTGGTCGCTTGAATTCGCATAATAGGTTGATTAGGAATATGAAAACTAACAACCTTACGAAAATAATCAATTTTTGCATGATGAGTAGTTAACCAATCAATCCCTAGAATTACGTCAAACGCAAGTATTTTTAAAGAAATAAGATCGAAAGGTAATGTGCGGTTACCGATTTGAACCAAACAAGACTTATAAACAGTGGATGTAATGAAGGTTTCTCCCAACGGAGTTTCCTCAGATAAGTCAAAGTCTAATTTCTCTGAAGTCAAATTTAATCGTTGAGCGCAAGTAGGAGAAATAAAAGAATGGGTAGAACCGGTATCAAATAAAGTATAGACTTCGCTAGAGTTTATGATAAGCTTACCCGTGATGACCTCATTCGGGTTCCTTACTTTTTGGGAGGTCACAACAAACGCTCTTCCTTGTACTACCAGCTTTGACTTTTTTGGAACGGCCTTTGGTGCCTCCATCTTAGCTGAACTTGTCTTCGGTGAATGACAAAATCGGGCTAAGTGACCTTCTCTTCCACAATTATAACATGCTTTAGACGGCATCGCGCAGTTTGGACTGATGTGTCCCTCCCCTCAACATTTGAAGCATATGATAGGTGGTCGTTCTCCTTCCTTAACAACGGGTGCTAGTGCTGACGTCTTTCCATCATTGTTGAATCTCCTCTTCTTGAAATGTCCATTCTTATTGTTTTAGCCCTGATTACTACCGAAGTGGTTACCATTTCTGGCCTGTTGATTCCCTCCACGCTTGTTGTAACCGCTTCGATGACTGCTCTCACTGGTGTTATCATTTTACCGGCTGCTCTCTTATGGTTGCGTTGACTCGTTATCGCGCTCCACTAACTGAGCCCTATTTACAACATCTGAATATAAACACAGTTAATGAGAAATAAGATGTTGACATATCTCCAACTTCAAACCTCTTAAAAACATCCACGTCATTCTCTCTTCATTATCCACTAAGTGGGATGCAAATCGAGATAACTCAGCAAACTTGGCTTCGTACTGCGACACGGTCATATTATTTTGCTCCAACTTGATGAATTCTACCTCTTTTATATGACGAATACTTTCAGGAAAGTACTTGTCGTTGAATAGTTCTTGGAAATTTTCCCAAGACATCTTCAGTGCGGCAGGTTGAGTACGTTTTACCTATTCCCACCAGTAATCTGCCTCTCCTCGCAACATAAAGGCGGCAAAGGAAACCTTTTGCTCATCGGAGCATCCCAAGACATCAAATATCTTATCTGCTTTATCCATGCTTTCGCCTTAAGTGGTTTTGGATCTCCAATAAACTCCGGTGGTCCCAGCTCCTTGAATTGTTTAGCGGTGACCGTCCGAGAGTTTCCAGTGTTTCCACCTACATTTTGGACGAGCCGCCGTTCTACTTTCTTTGTTGTATGAATTACATAAAAAGCCTCTGAACATTCCATCATTCATCATTTGGTCGGTGTTGTTGTTTGCATGAGGATTGTCGCCTTCACGATGCACATTATCCTGATTATTGATATGTGGTGAATCAACGGTCGCTTTGTGCTCCATTGCTATTCTCAACATTCTCGGATGTCATTTTCGAATCTCGCCACAAAATAAAAGGTTAATTGACATATAACATATTATACTTATATTACGTGACCACCAATTAAATACCAAAAAACTTAGGTAGGTCATACTAGCGAAGGAATTCCCCGTCTCTCCCCTCCTAGTTCTATTCTCACATTTTAGCCAGGATCATATCCTTAAGCTTTGATACCAACCGTGGCGCCCCCAAAATTAGGTATACATCACCATCTTGAGTCGCCATACATGGTATGTAATTCAAATACAACTTAATAATACAACCGTCAAATGTATACAATATGACAAAACATAAACTGTGAGTTTGAATACAAATATTGTCTACTAGAGAGTATACAAACTCAAAATGAGTCATCATTATAATTATTATCACACTATTTCACAGAATAGTGAGGACTACTAATGCACCATCTAGGACCATCATTCTGTTCCCCAACTTGTCCCAGCTACGTTCTCATTTCCTGAAGAGAACAGTGAAAGAAAGGGTGAGCTCAACTAGCCCAGTAAGAAATATTATGACTAAGATAATGCAGAATAATTTATCGTTAGCCTTCAACAGTGTTAAACTGATAAAATATAATAACTATCAGGTTTAAATGCAACGGAACAAGCAATCCATTAGAAGAGTCAAGTAGGGAATAAAATCTATTATCTTCTATGATTTAAAAGGTTTTTCATCACTTTTATAGCTGGGACTCATCTTAATAAATAATCCACATCATCGAATCACCCCTGCACTATGGCCAAGGATATTCTTTAGTATCATGACCACAAATTATCCATGCACTACGGGCCAAAGACATTCCTGTATTCATTAATGGCCATGATCATGCCAACAACTGTCCATCAACGCACTATGGGCCAATGAGAACTTTTACCACATCATTTGTAACGTTACGGTCATGATTACACTGAATAATCCCTGGGCATAATCATACCAAGTCCATCTATGCACTACAGGCCACAGATGACTTTCAACAAAATATAAACATGAGGATGATGACAATGATATAAGAATTCAATAAAACAAGTTCAAGAATTAATTTATCTAAGAACTGATAACGTCCAAATTGTCAACATGATACTGCTTTGTAGAGTAAAATTCAAGAATGCTCAGAAGAATATTTCCATGAAAAGATACTGGATGAAGCACAAATATCAAGGATATTCCACTAATTTCATGGAGTATAGAAGTTAAAGTTTTAACCAACTGAGTATAATAAAGAATGGAATAACAAAAGAAATCACCATGCATGCGATAGATCGACACAGCGTGTTATTCCAATGAATAATAAATAATGGAACCAGGTCCCAAGTAAAAGCGTCTGAGATGGGATATTCCAACAGAATAATAAAGAATCGAACCAGGTCCGGTGTAAAACGCACAGACAGGATATTCCAACAGAATAATAAATAATGGAACCAGGTCTGACGTAAACGCACAGACATGATATTCTAACAGAATAATAAAGAATGAAATAACAGAAGAATTTCACCAAGTATAGGGTATCCCGCGTATACAGGTTATTCCAACAGAATAATAAATAATGGAATAACAGAAGTTCTCTTCATGAATACAAAAGAAATAATACCCCTTACCATAAAAGAAACTGAATATAAGAGTAGGGAAGTAGTAGAATGCTTTTATATAGTTTCTCTATAACTTTTCTCTCTAAAGTTTCAGTGAATTCGTAAGAAATAATGAAGGAATGATGTGACGCCCCCAAAATTAGGTATACATCACCCATCTTGAGTCGCCAAATACATGGTACAGAATTCAAATACAACTTAATAATACAACTGTCGTGTACAATACGACAAAACATAAACTGTGAGTTTGAATACAAATATTATCTACTAGAGAGTATACAAACTCAAAAGAAGTCCTCATTACATTTATTGTCACACTATTTCACACAATAGTGAGGACTACTAATACTATCATCTAGTCCATCACTCCGTTTTTCGACTGTCCCAGCTATATTCTCATTTCCTGAAGAGAACAATGAAAGAAAGGGTGAGCTCAACTAGCCCAGTAAGAAATATTATGACTAAAATAATGCAGAATAAATTATCATTAGCCTTAAATGTTAAGTTAAACGATACAATATAACAAACATCAAGTTTAACTGCAGCGGAACAAGCAATCCATTAAAAGAGTCAAGTAGAGCATAAAATCTACTATCTTCTATGATTTAAAAGGTTTTTCATGACTTTTATCGCTGAGACTCAGCTTAATAAATAATCCACATCATCAAATCATCCCTACACTACAGGCCAAGGATATTCTTTAGTATCACGACCACGAATTATCCATGCACTACGGGCCAAAGATAATCATGTTTTCATCAACGATCCTGATCATGCCATAAAATAATTCATCTTTGCACCCTTGGCCGAAGAGAATCCATAGCCATAATCATACCAAAAACAGATCCATCAATACAAGATGCAGGCCAATGAGGACTTTTTCCACATCATTTGTAATATTACTTAAATGATTACACCGAATAATCCACAGTGTCATAATCATACCAAGTCCATCTATGCACTACAAATACGGATGACTTTCAAAAAAAATAAACATGAGGATGATGACAATGATATAAGAATTCAATAAAACAAGTTCAAGAATTAATTTATCTAGGAACCGATAACGTCCAAATTGTTAACATGATACTGCTTTGTAGAGTAAAATTCAAGAATGCTCAGAAGAATATTTTCATGAAAAGATACTGGATGAAGCGCAAATATCAAGGATATTCCACTAATTTCATGGAGTATAGAAGTCAATGTTTTAACCAACTGAGTATAATAAAGAATGGAATAACAAAAGAAATCACCATGCATGCGGTACTTCGCATAGACAGGTTATTCCAACAGAATAATAATAATGGAACCAGGTCAGGCGAAATTCACACCGACGGGATATTCCAACAAAATAATAAATAACGGAACTAGGTCCGGCGTAAAATGCACAGACAAGATATTCCAACAGAATAATAAAGAATGAAATATTAGAAGAATTTCACCATGTATTCAGTACTTTGCATAGACAGGTTATTCCAATATAATAATAAAGAATGAAATACCAGAAGAATTTCACCAAGTGTAGGGTAGCCCACGTATACAGGTTATTCCAACAGAATAATAAAGAATGGAATAACAAAAGTTCTCTTCATAAATAAGAAAGAAAGAGTACCCCTTACGAGTACAACAAATAATATTCCCTACCTTAAGAAGAAGAGTACTGGATATATGAGTAGTGAAGTAGCAGAATACTTTTCTTCTTTCTCTCTATAGTTTATCTCTCTAGAGTTTCAATGAATTCGTAAGAAATAATGAATGAATGAGCTTCTATTTATAGAAAATGGATCAAGATAGTAACTAACTCATGAACGGTCCAGTTGATTTACTTTAATCTGACGGTCCATATTTAAAACAAAATCTTTTAAATAAAATATAATATATTCTATTTATAATCTAATAAAACGAATAACTTTATAAAAGATTTTATTATGTAAACACTATGCAGTACTTATCTGAAAACACTATGCATAATAAAATATAATATATTCTAATTATTGTCTAATAAAACAAATAACTTTATAAAAGTATTTTGTTTTATATAAAAAAAAATTTACTATGCAAAATACTATGCAAATACTATGCAACACTATGCATAATAAAATATAATATATTCTATTTATAGAATAACTTTATAAAAGTATTACATTTTATATAAAAAAGATTTTACTATGCAAAATACTATGCAGATACTATGCATAATAGAATATAATATATTCTATTTATAGAATAACTTTATAAAAGTATTACATTTTATATAAAAAGATTTTACTATGCAAAACACTATGCATAATAGAATATAATATGTTCTATTTATAGAATAACTTTATAAAAGTATTACATTTTATTACATTAATAATACCAATAAAATAAAACCGGTGACTTATCACATAAGCATCAATAATCAATACTGTGTATACTTGTGAAACCACACGATTCTTCGTGTTTTTACTACCGAGTAGTTCAACAGTATTAACGGTAAAACTTCCGCCGTTATTTTTAATAAAATATTTTTGCCGTTTTCTCATTCCAACAATAATTCCGTTGCGGGGTCCACCAATGATTGTACCGTCATACGGATATTCCCCGACAAAAAGAATATTCCCCGACCAATCGAATATTATACGACAACTTGCATACTTTATAAAATTTATAAATACTACCGACAACTATAACATTATATCAAATCCACACCATAATATTCAAAAAAATATTTCGAGAAAATAAAATCTTTATTCATAAAATCTGGGGTCTCACAAATGAGCTTTTATTTATAGAAGAATAGACTGCATAGTTATGAACGGTCCAGATTGATTTACTTTAAACGGACGATCCAGATTGGTTTACTATTAAAACTTAAAGCAACGGTCCATACTGATTTACTATTAAAACTTTAAACCAGCGATCCATATTGATTTACTATTATAAATATCCACCAGCGGTCCATATTGATTTACTATTATATCTTAAACCAACGGTCTAAAAAATTAGCACATCTCCTCCTGGAATAATATTGTACCCAAAAATAATTTGGACCGAACAGAAATATATTTTACGGGTGAATAGTACTCCGTGAATAGTAACTCGTGAATAGTAATATGACACGAAAAGTGTCTCGAATACCCGATTGAACAATATATCCTCCAGACATCAATTATTATCGAAACAAATGTCGATTCCCACTAACACAAACAATTCCAACACTATAAAATTCATCTTTAATCAACACGAACTTATTCATCATTAATATTATAATTCACAATATTTAACAACCAGGTCGTTCCCAGGAAAGAGGGGGACTTTCCGATAAGGATTTCTCCTTATTGGCGCGCAATTAGGTGACCAAACCTTTCCTTGACAGAACTTCTAGACATTGTCAATATTGTAAATAATAATATGAATAACTTTGCCGTCTCAATCATTGATTTAATAATATATCATATTATGATATGATCTTTATAATAATTGAATCAATAATATGAGAGATATGATCAAAGAAATTATCAGTAGCAATAATTGAGTATAACTGAGTGACTTCTCACGTAAGCATCAATAATCAATACCGTGTCTACTTTGTAAAACTACGCCAGACATTCTTTACTTTTAACACCGGGTGTTTCAATACTTAACGGTAAAACTTCCGCTGTTATTTTCATAAAGTATTTTTGTCATTTTCTAACTACGATAATACTTTCGTTGTGGGGTTCACCAATGATTGTGTCGTCGTACGAATATTCCATGTTAAAACGAATATTCCCCGACCAATCGAATATTATATAACCACTTGCTTACTTTGCAAAATTTGTAAATATTACCCACAACTATAACATTATATCAAATCAACACCATAATATTCAAAAATATAATTCGAGAAAATTATTCTTTATTCATAAAAGTTGGGGTCTTACAATAATCCCTAGTCATAATCATGCCAATCCACAGTCGATCTATGCATAACTGGCCAAAGATGACTTTTACCACATCATTTGTAACATTACGATCATGATTATACCGAATAATCCCTGGTCATAATCATACCAAGTCCATCTATACACTACGGGCCAAAGATGACTTTTACCACATCATTTGTAACATTATGGTCATGATTATACCGAATAATCCCTAGTCATAATCATACAAAGTCCATCTATGCAGTACGTGCCAAAGATGACTTTCATCACAATATAAGCATGAAGATCATGACAATGATATAAAGAATCAATCAAGTGAGATAAATGATAAATATTAATTATTTATAATTCAATTTATCCAGAGTTTAAGAATATCTAAATTGTCAACATGATCACTAATTGTGGAGTGAAATTCAAGAATAATATTCATGTATCAAAAATAATTTGGACAAAAAAGAAATATATCTTCTGGGTGAATAGTACCATGTGAATAGTACTTCGAGAATAGTACCTCGTGAATAGTACCCCGACATAAAAAGTGCCCCAAATACCTGAGTGAATAATATTTGAGTGAATAGTAACCGGGTGAATAGTAACTCGTGAATAGTACTCCGGCACGAAAAGTGCCCCGAATATCCGAGGGAATAGTAATCGGGTGAATAGTAACCCATAAATAGTAACTCATGAATAGTAACTCGTGAATAGTATTCCAGCATGAAAAGATCGATAATTATCAAGAAAGCTCAGAATAATATTTCCATGAAAAAATATTGGATGAAGCACAAATATCAAGGATATTCTACTAATTTTACGGAGTATAGAAGCAATACTTCAACAAATTGAGTGTAGAAGTAGGAATACGAAATGAAATAATATTAATCACATACTATAGAGTATGAAATAAAATATCAGTTCATACGAATATTAAACGAAGATAATATCCATACGAATACAAAAAATAATATCTCTTCTGAATATGAAATAAATAATACCCGTTACCTCAGAAGAAGACTGGATACTGGATTAGTGAAGTAGCAGACTTCTCTTCTTCTTTCTCTCTATAGCTTCTCTCTCTATAATTGCTCTTGTGAGTCTTAGTGAATTGGTGAGAATGAAGGAAGAATGAACTTCTATTTATAGGAAAATATAGTTTCGATAATTGCACGTTTTGGGGCTCGAAATATTACAGTATAATACCTTCATCTTTTCCTTCATTTTTAATTTAGTCATGCAAGTATTATCAATCTTGCATCATCTCCCCTAATAGTATATGCATGTGAATCAATAGAACACACATGTGAACAAATAGTTATAAGCATGTGAATTAGTAGCAATTAATTGTTCATTTATCTGATTAATTACACGATTAGTCAATATAACCTCCACACATCAATTATTATCAGAATAGATGTCGATTTCCACTAACACTAATAATCCCAACACAATGGAAATATCAATTTCATCTTTAATCAACACGAACTTATTCATCATTAATATTATAACTCATAATATTTAACAACCAGATCATTCCTGAGAAAGAGGGGCTTTCAGATAAGGATTTCTCCCTATCAAGCGCCTGAATTAGGAGATCAAACCTCTTTTCTCGACAGAACTTTCTAGACATCGTCAATAATGCAAATAATAATATGAATAACTTTGTCGTCTCAATTATTGATTTAATAATATAAAATATTATGCAGATGATACCGTGACAATAATTGAATCAATAATATGAGAGATATTATGCAGCAATTACTGTATCAATAATTGAGTATAACTAAGTGACTTCTCATGTAAGCATCAATAATCAATACTGTGTGCTACTATGCAACCACGCGTATTACAGTACTTTTACTACCGGATAGTTCAACAGTTTAACGATAAAACTTTTGCCGTTATTTTTATAAAAAGATAATTCTATCGTTTTCTAACTCAAAGCGATTCCTCAAGTTATGGGGTCCACCAATGATTGTCTTGAGTCGCATTTAATATTCTCTGTTAAAACGAATATACCCCGACCAATCAAATATTCCCTGACACAACGAATCTTTTATATCAACTTGCTTACTTTGCAAAATTTTCAAATGTCACCCTTAACTTTAACCTTTATCAATTTAACCATTTACTAAATAAAATAATAATTATAAGAAAATAGAATACTTTCATTTCATAAATTTCGAGGTCTTACAAGTTTCACCAAGTACAATAATCAATTAATCAATTTATCATTATTTTTCCTTCAATGAAATTATTAGCCCTAGATAACAATAAGCTCTGCTATCCGAAATTCTCCGTAGATTATCGCTGTATAAAACAAACTCTCCACCAGATTCTAACTAACATACAACCTAGAACAAGCTCTCTAGATTTAATATGATATAAGCATTAAGAAATAGAGAATTAGGCTAATCCAAGCAACAAACACATAAGCTCGATTTGTATAACTTGTTTTCTGATAATCTTAGCAATACACAAAAGCTTGTCCACAATTATTATTACCAAGTTGCTACTTATGATGAAGACAGATATCAATTACACGTAATACCAATCTTAATCTAGCATATGATAATGATCAAATTAACTCAATTGGCCATATTAAATCAATTAGATCAATTAGCATGCAATCAATGAAAATAGATTATCACAAGAAATTTCACACAAGAAGGAATAAATAATAATACTCAATTAATCAATTACTTGTAACAAGGTTTTACCTCCCTTTAGAACTGAATAAAAAGAACTAGTCTGACATGCTCTTGAGTCTGCACTCCAATAGATGATAGTTGATAATTGAATGAATAAAACCCTGACTATCATCCTCTATTTATAGTGCTAGACAAAGTCCTAAATCCTATGAAATTAGAAATCCAAATCCTAAAAGGAATTACAAATCATAACTAGTTTCCATAAAGAAATAGAATCCAATTTGGAAATAAATCTTAGTCTAAAGATATCCTATCTAATAGAAATATTAATCCAATTCCATGTAGAAATCTGTCCAAATCTGCATTTAGAAACTTTCCAAAAATCCAAGATTTCCCAATTTTCCCGCTCAAAATTCGCTGGGGCGAATTTTCATTTCCTGTTGCGACGTTCTTTGGTAAAACGAGCATAACTTTTGATCTGGGAGAAGTTATGGGGCCTGCTACATGTCAAAACGAAGATATCGACGATGTCTACAACTTTAATTCTTTGAGATTTGATAGATTATGTCTGGATCAAGGTCCAAAATCAGGCTCCAAGTGACTGCTATGGAAATTGCAACTTCGAAACTTTGAGGTTCAACTTTCGTCTCGTAAAAAGATCATAACTTTTTCATATGAACTCCGATTGAGACGATTCAAGATGTTCCGAAAAGCTAGGAATAAGGTCTACAATAAAATCCAAGTCCCAGGCCAAGACCATGCATCCAACTTAATGTTAAAAGCCCTGCAATTTCCTGTTTTTCCTTATTTCAACTTCAATTCTTCCTGAAATCATTAAACACCTTAATAAGCTCATATACACATAAAACATGCAATAACACTAAACATAAAGGAATCAAAATAAATGAATAATATGCACTCATCACGTACACATCCAGTCAATGAATAGATTGAGACTCCTATACAAAACATGATTGTATTACTAAGTAAAAATGTGATATATATTCTACAATTCATGATTGTAAACAAATTAAAACTATTCATATGTACCCTCACAGTAATATGATGCAACTGTGAAATACTACCGCCCTTGTATGTTCCTTTAGCCTTTTCACCGTCAGGTACACTCGAGGATCTGTTAGTGGCGGCAATCTTGCGTCTTTTCACCCAGCTCTCAACTCTCCATTGGGCACACATTTCAGCCCATATGGACTGGGTGCACCACTAGGGGCTATGCTCGTGTATGTAGTCCTCTCCCTGGCCTGGATGGTCGATCGATGCATTGTGAAGGGCTTTTTCTCGTTCTTTGTTCAAATTATCTTTGGTGCGGACGGCGCACTTCTGCCAGAATAATGTCTGTATCATTGAAGCTTGTGCGTCCTCTCATCTATACCTTTTCTGCAAATTAAACAACAATAATAATATTAAAACGGTACTTTTAACATATAATCCAACACTACTAAACAATTATCCTTACAATATTATATTATCTGTCATAATTTAAAAAAAACATACCTAAAATTCAGCCCAAACTGCATCCTTGTGGGCGATAGGTGTCCTCGCCCACGTAATCACAGGGGTGGGCCAATTCTGTAAGCACAGCTGTGAAATGCACTTCACGCTCTTATTATCTAAAAAATCACTATAATATATAACAATTTACATCAAAGATAAGTAGATATATTAAAACAATAGAATCTAAAATGCTTATATATAAATGATGAGGGACATACGTGTTATTCGGAGGAGGATGAATCTGAATAAGAATCTGATCATCCAGATTAGTAGGGGCCTTTGGCACATAATTAGGCCCCCTACCAAAGCCGCGCTTTTTCTACGCTGCTTCAGAAGCCATATCTATATATTACAAATTTTAAGATGTTATTATGACTTATATTTGATTACATGTATATATGAATATAAAATGACAATAATGACAGGAAATTTCATTTAAATAGTTAAGTACATAAACATGACAATGATATAAAGATGTTGGTATGAGTTATATTTGATTAATGTATATATTTGCTATATACTTTGTATCACATGTCTTAAAACTTAAGGGTACAAGGTTTTAAATTCTTTGTTCAAAACAGCCCTTAAATTGTATAATGTTTGAATGAACAAAAAAGTTGAGGAGATAATGTTTCTAAAGTAGCTAAATTAGTTGAGCTTTTATTCTGGGAATCCACATGATGTGGATAAGTAAAATGAGTGGGAGAAAATAGTAATTTATACTTCAAAGAGAGTTCAATTTATGAGCTTTGCATATCGACTAGGCTTTCAGAGTTTTTTTAATTCAGTTATTTCTTTACTAGGCTTATTCCCACAAGATCTAGTCATACGACATTTGATATATTGAACTATGAGGGACAAGATCAATGTTACTAGAAAATGTCGTCGAATCATAAAATCTCGAAATTTACTCTCCTGATTGTCAATCTATTCAATCAATAAAATTGAATGAGTTTCAAAGTTAAATACACAATAACAAATGGACATAAAACAATAATAGTAAATTCATATTTTTGTTCACAAAGCCATAAATAGACTATCTATATAAACACAATCTAATAGACTAGACTCTCTCTTAAAATGGTGAAAAACAAAGTACATTTAAGATTCACAATTTACTAATGAAATATTAGATTCTAAATAAAATTTAAACCATAGACTAGACTCTCCCTCAAAATCAAATTCCTACAAGTTTGGTGCCATTTATTTCTGTGAAGAGGTAAGGTAAACCAACTCAGAACAAGAACACAACCGAGGCGAGGCTCTAATGGGCTGAAAATGTGGTCACCCGACCAGCTTTTAGCTATTTTAATCTGGGCTATAACCGATTATCCTGGAAGGGCTTAACAAACTTGGGCTTGTTGTCAGAGTCCTCCACCCTATTCTTTTTCAACATTTCTTCTTCACCTTCTAGTTGTGTCAAAATTAATGTTGTTAAAGCCAAGAGGATAAATAATATCCAATATAATACATATATATATATATATATATATATATATGCACTTAAATCAAATGAAGGCTTAAATCGCATACAAAGAGGGATTTCAGAATATTTTTTGGTAGAGACATATAAAAAGTATCTAAACTCGAGAAAAAATAGAGACGGAGTTTTGGGCAGTCGCACATCTGAAGTAAATTGTAAAATTTGGACAAAAATTAGTATATATAAATCCAATTTATGCTTTTAGTTAATGTCTCGTCAAAGGGGCATCCCACAATCAATAACCTTGGTACGCATATGTTATTCCAAAAATATAATAATTCCTTTCTATTTCAAATACCTAATCAACCCAATTTGGAAAGACACAAGTCTATTCTAGAATCCATTCAGGATGAACAACACAAACTGAACTGGATAGCAAATATCACACTACTAGCTTGAGGATAGACATTTATTTAGAAATAAAGGGCTTAAAGGGCTTACCGGCGGTGGTACCGTGGTGGTGAAGGCGTCGGCCGGCCGGCGATGTTGGTAGTGAACCCTCTTCTTTTCTCCCCCTACTCCCTATTCTCCCTCGTCTGTTTCTCCCTCTCTTTATTCTTCTGTACTAATTCGAGCGAATGCATGAATCTGATAATGTTTATGAGAATCAGCGACCGCATCCGATCGCTATTTTTTCATGATATGGACGTATCAGCGACCGCTAGCGGTCGCTGCTATTGAGTAGTCGCCGCGCCAAAGTTTAGCACCAATTTTTGGGAGGGAAATTCATTCCAGTGACCGATCAGCGACCGCATGCGGTCGCTGATATAAACTAGCAACTAGAATCTTATCGGTCGCCGATAGCGGTTGCTATTATTATTATCAGCGACCGGATAAGGCGGTCGCTGATATCATTGGTCATAGATAGGCCTTTTTCTTGTATTGATATATATATATATATATAGTGGTTCCATCCACGTTGATCGGTTCTTTGTGGGAGCAACCCCACGGCTCGTGAAATTTCTTTGGAGTAAAAAAAAAAAAAATCACGTGCCAAAAAGGGGTTGTTCCACAACCCGATTCTTATGGATGGAACCCCATATATATATATATATATATATTATAAGACCGAAATTTTTTAAATAAAAAAAATTTCCTTTATTTATTATTTTGAAATAGTAAGGGTGGATTTGATTAATGTGGATAGTTATGGGTAAAATACGCAAATATTTGAATAAGCAAGTGGTTATAAAATATTCATTTGGTCGTGGAATATTAAATGCTCGTCGGAAATATTAAATGCAATGGTATGATCTTTTATGGGTCCCATAACTGAAAGCGATTGGATGAAGAAAATGACAAATATAAGTTGTTTATAAATAACTGGCGTAGTTATTCTGAGATTAATCTTGTTGGAATACCGGTGGTTAAAACACACTAATCGCGTTGTTGAGCGATGCTACCTGGTATTGCACCAATTATTGATTCTTACGTGAAGAAGCACTACTCAATAATTATTACGATAATTCTTGCTCAATATTTTATTTTATTGATTCAATAATTGTTGCGTTGATATTTTATATTCTTTGTTGTTTGAATAATTGTCATTACACGATATTTTTTATTATCGAAGCAATAATTCATATTATCTGAATAATATTATTAGATAACATTATTGGCAATGTCTAGAAAGTTACATCTAAGGAGAGGTTTGGTCACCTAATTACGCCGCCAAGATGGGAGAGATCCTTATTGAAAGCCCCTCTTCTCTGAGGAGCGGCACGGTTGCGATCTTGTGATTCTGTAATATTATTTGTGAATAATTAATTATTGATTTATATGATGAGAAAAATATTGATTTTATGTGGATATAGATGGAGAAAATTTTTAATGTGACAATTGTTGAAAATTAATATTTTATCTTTTACGATAAAATAATTCATTTAAATATATTATTTTAATAATATATTAATGGTGATATTTTTACAATGAATATGGGATATATGAATAAATGAGGAGAAAGAGTATTTTTGTTGGATTAAATGTTTAACACATGTTTTGTGTGTTGGTGGACTCATTTCTTGATAGAAAATTGATTATAGATCGTAAAATCGATAGTTTGTGGATTTCGGTCAATTTACATTTGGAATTTGGAAAAACATTCTTACGCAAAATTGTAGAAATTGAATTTCCTATAAAAACTCTCGAGATTCGAGTTTTCGATAAAAGGGCTATTTATTATGAATTATTGAAGTTTTGAGTTCAAAATAATTGATTTTGGGAGTTTTAATTAATTATTTTGAGAAAAACGTTTTTGGTGAGTTTGTGAACCTCATTTAACATGTGCTATGGCTGAAATCAGATTTCAAAGGTGGGTTAAGGAATTTTGTTTATAGATAATATTATTATATTCAATTTTCTACTTTGGTGTTCTAAGCATTTTCCAATAAATAGGGAGCTTAGGTTAGAATTGAAAATCACACCAGAAACTGAAGTTTTCTCTCTATTTCTCTCTCGATATTTTGAGCGTATTCTTGTGAGTATACTTTGAGTGTTGATATACGGTGCAAGTTTAAGTCATAGCCTATATCCGGTGTTTCAACTAGAAGTACTGTCTTTCGAGGTAAGGGATGTTATTTTCTTCTTAAATGATATTATTTCTTCAATATCATTATGCTGAAATATTGGTTGGAACTTTTTATCAAATTTGGAACTTTTTCATGTCGGGGTTACTATTCATGAGTTACTATTCACGAGTTACTATTCACAAGTTACTATTCATGAGTTACAATTCACGAGTTACTATTCACGAGTACTATTCACGAAGCGTGAAGATGTTTTTTTGTGAAATTTCTATCTTTTGGTGTCGGAGTTACTATTCACGATACGGTACTATTCACGTATCGACACTTATTCACGAATCGACCTTATTCACCTAAAAAATAAAATTTCTTCTTTTCGTCCAAAATATCTATTCTGGATACTAGCTTTGATTGTATCCATGTTTTGATCATTCTTGAATTTTACATCACTGTGATTATTTTTGAGGTATTGTTGGACATGGATAAAACAAAGTACGAATCTTAATCCTTAATCCTTGTCATTTTGGTTTCACTGGATTCGTTTCTTTAAAAATATTTTTCATCATCCTTAGTCTTAAATGATGATATTACTGAATATCTTTGGCTTGTAGTGCAAAGATGAATGATTTCTTGATGAATATCTTTGGCCCGTAGTGCAAAGATGAACAGGTGTTGAGATGAACATGACCGACTGATTAATATCTTTGGCCCGTAGTGCAAAGATGAACAGTGTTTAGATGAACATGACCAAACCGATGAATATCTTTGGCCCTGTAGTGCAAATATGAATATTTGATTCCAGATATATATTGATTGATGTTACAGGGATAAAATATCGACGATGAACTTTTAAATTCATACATAGAAGATAGTAGATTTCATTCTCTCGTAACTCTTCTATGAATTATTATTTCATTGCGAATATTGATCTGAAACTTGTTGTCTATTGTATTCTATCAGATTTTTCCCTGTTGAAGACTAACGATAATTTGTTGTACATTATCTTAGTCATAATATTCTTTACTGGACTACTTGAGCTCACCCTTTTCCTTGTTGTTCCATTTTTCTTCTCAGGAGGCGAGAATGTAGCGAGTACTAGTTGGGGTATGGAATGAAGGTTCTAGAGATAGTTGTTTAGTAGTCCTCACCATTTTTGTAAAATAATGTATCAATAATTATGATGGGGATTTATTTGCGTGTGGATATTGTCTAGATGACAATATCTGTATTTAAACTCACAGATTATATGTTGTAATAATAAAGTTGTAGCTATTTCTGTACCATGTATTTGGCGACTCAGAATGGGTTGGATGGAATGGACCTATTTTGGGGCGTCACGGTTGGTATCGAGCTTAGGGATATGATCTCTGGCGGAGATCGGGAATAGAACTAGGAGGGAGAGACGAGTAAATCCTTCGCTAGTGTGTCCTACCTAAGCTTATTTGTTAGTTATTCAAAGATATAGGGATATTATGTGATATATTGATTTCCTTAATTAACCCTTGTTTTATGGCGGTGATTTGAGAATGTCGATTGAGAATATTAACAAAGGAGTAAATGAGATCGTGGAGATGCATGTACTTTACCAACGAGGAGAACATGCAACAGTCATAAATGTACCTCCATGAACAACACCACCGAGCAAATGATGAACGAGGGATGTTTAGAAGCTTTTTCGATTCATGCAAAATCGAATTTAGGAGACTCGTGTTCAAAATACGAGGAGGAAATGATAGCAATTCACGGTGGTCACACACAAGCGGCTTCAAAGAGTTGGGACCACTGAGTGCAGGGAAAGCCGGATCCGATTAAAGCGAGACGGTCAAACAAATTACCAAGATATTCGATGTCTTGGGATGCACGGAGAACAGAAAGTTCCATTCGCTACTTTTATGTTCCGTGGCGGCGCTTAATTCTTCGGTGGGAATCATGAAGCGTACCCATCCAATTGCGATCGACATGTCATGGGAGACATTTGAAGCAGTTCAATGACAAGTACTTCCCTAAAAGTATTCAATATATGAAGGAAGTGGAGTTTATTAGGCTGAAGCGAATAACATGACGGTGTCCCAAAGACGAGGCGAAGTTCATGGAGTTATCCAGTTTGCACCTCATTTGGTGGAGAATGAGGAACGTATGACGCGCGATGTTTACGAGGTTTGAAACCCGACATACGTCGATATCTCATTTCTCATAAATTTTCTCTCTTTGAGATGTTGTCAGCGAGGCTCGGTTGTTAGAAGCGAGATAACGAGTACGTTCAACCAAGGGACCATAACCGAGGATCATACAAGAAGATAGCGATCATCGAATAACGATAACCGGCGGAGAAAGAAGAATACGATTAAAGCGGTAACCACTCGGGTGGTAATCGTGGCCGTGAAAATAGAAGAAGCGAGTCGGGAGGAGATTTTAAAAAGAGGAGATTCAACAACGACCATGTGAAGATGTCGGCCAAGTGAGAATCGTTCCAAGGAGGAGAAAGACCACCGGTCATATATTACAAAATCTTTGGAAAGAGGGACATATCATTAAACCCCCTAGCAGTTTAAGGTATGCTATAATTGTGGAAAGAAGGACATATCGCTCGAGATTATGCGATATCGAAACCCAATAAAGCGGGAATGGTGACTCAAAAAGATGTCCCGAAAAAGTCAAAGTCAACGGTTCTTGGAAGAAGCGTTTGTCGTGGCCGGTCAAAATCGAGAACCAAGCGAAGTTAGCACAAGTTAGTTAATTATAAATTCTTGCGAAGTTTATACCTTACTAGATACCTGGGTTCTACCCATTCTTTTATCTCTCTTGCTTGCGCTCAACGTTTGAACTTGACTACGGAGAAATTAGACTTTGACCTATTTATGGAGACTCCGTTAGGAGAAACTTTTATTACATCCGTTATTTAGAAATCTTGCTTGATTCAGGATGGCACTATCACATTACCTGTTAACCTTATTTCTATAGAGATATTTGCTTTTGATATGATTTTAAGGTTAACTACTCATCATGCCGAAATTGATTACTTTCGTAAGGTTGTTAGTTTTCATATTCTTAAGCAACTTTGTTATTCAATTCAAGCAATCAAACCATTGTAATCAAACATTTTCATATCAAGCCATGAAGTCATTCGTTTATTACGGATGTCAAGTTTTCTTAGTCTATGTTATGGATTTGAATAAAGACACGTCAGATTTGAATAATATTCCTGTTGTTATTAATTTTTCCTGACATATTTCCTGAAGAATTTCTTGGCTTACTCCCAAAGATGATATTAAATTTTGTATCGACTTTGAACCCTAGATAAAAACTCATTTCTAAAATCTCATATCGAATGGCTCTATTGAACTTCAGGAGTTAAAATTCAACTATAAATTTGGTACTGAGCCTTTATCTGGTGACTTCCTTTGTGGAATACAATCGAAAGCGGACTCTCAGTAGGGAAACACCATATTAGATGCGATAGTAAACCGATAGGTGTCATTGTAACGTGCTATCCAAGGTTGGGATATGAGTCACGATTGAGAACAACCTAAGTCGATGTAATCGAAATACGTAGCTTTCTAGGCTTAGTTGGTTATTATCGGAGATTCGTTGAAGGATATTCTAGAATCGCTATTCCATTAACGCAGCTGACTCGTAGAGATACAAAATTCGAATGGAGCAAAGAATGTGTGAAGAGCTTCGAAGAACTCAAGAGGAGACTCATTTCAGCACATATTCTGACCATGCCATCCTGGAAAAGCGAACGTGGTAGCTGACGTGTTGAGTAGAAGATCGTATACAAGTACGAGTACGATATTGTCAAAGACTCATTTCATATAATTTACAAATAATAGAGATGGAGATGAAAACTCTAGGTACCCACGTGATGATATACTGAGTATAATCGACTTTAATCGATAAAGTTAAAGTCGCTCAAGCTACACACCTGAGTGATTTAATTTGAAGAAGGAGGTGCAAGAAGTTGTTATTTTAAAAGCGAGAATCGGTGAGGTGAGGAAAGCTCAAACCTTCGATTTATTAATCCATTTGAAATTCTCGATCGAATAGGAACTGTGGCCTATAGACTCGCTTTTACCGCCAAGTATGGCGCGTGTTCATAACGTTTTCACGTATCGATGTTACGTAAATATGTGGACGATGACCGAACCACGTCATTGAGTTAGAACCGGACGAGATAGCCAAGACTTAACGTCACGAGGAGGTACTGTCAAGATCTTGGATAGGAAAGAACATGTCCTATGTCCGAGGTTATACCACAAGTTAAAGTTTTGTGGAGAAACCATGCTATTGAGGAAATAACACGAGTCGAACATGGAAATGAAAGCGAGGTATTCTCATCTTTTCAAACACTGTGTATCGTCACGTCAATTTCGAGGACGAAATTTCATAAGGAGGGAGGTTGTAAGACCGAAATATTTTAAATAAAAGGAATTTCCTTTATTTATTATTTTGAAATAGTAAGGGTGGATTTGATTAATGTGGATAGTTATGGGTAAAATACGCAAATATTTCGAATAAGCAAGTGGTTATAAAATATTCATTTGGTGCGTGGAATATTAAATGCATCGCTTCGGGGAATATTAAATGCGGACAGTAGTAGTCTTTATGGGTCCCATAACTGAAAGCGATTGGATGAAGAAAACGACAAATATAAGTTGTTTATAAATAACGGCGTAGTTATTCTTTATTATCTTTGTTGGAATACCCGGTGGTTAAAACACACTAATACGCGTTGTTGAACAAGATGACACCGTATTGCACCAATTATTGATTTTTTTCGTAAGAAGGCACTACTCAATAATTGTTACGAATTATTCGCTCAATATTTTATTTTATTGATTCAATAATTGTTGCGTTGATATTTTATATTCTTTGTTGTTTCAATAATTGTCATTACACGATATTTTTTATTATCGAAGCAATAATTCATATTATCTGAATAATATTATTAGATAACATTATTGGCAATGTCTAGAAAGTTACATCTAAGGAGAGGTTTGGTCACCTAATTGCTTGGCCCAAGATGGAGAGATCCTTATTGAAAGCCCCTCTTTCTGAGGAGCGGCTGGTTGCGATCTTCGTGATTCTGTAATATTATTTGTGAATAATTAATTATTGATTTATATGATGAGAAAATATTGATTTTATGTGGATATAGATGGAGAAAATTTTAATGTGACAATTGTTGAAAATTAATATTTTATCTTTTTCGATAAAATAATTCATTTAAATATATTATTTTAATAATATATTAATGGTGATATTTTTACAATGAATATGGGATATATGAATAAATGAGGAGAAAGAGTATTTTTGTTGGATTAAATGTTTAACACATGTTTTTGTGTGTTGGTGGACCCATTTCTTGATCGAAAATTGATTATAGATCGTAAAATCGTTAGTTTGTGGATTTCGGTCCATTTACATTTGGAATTTGGAAAAACATTCTTCTCGCAAAGTTGTAGAGAATTGAATTTCCTATAAAAACTCTCGAGATTCGAGTTTTACGATAAAAGGGCTATTTATTATGAATTATTGAAGTTTTGAGTTCAAATAATTGATTTTTGGGAGTTTTAATTAATTATTTTGAGAAAAGCGTTTTTGGTGAGTTTGTGAACCTCATTTAACATGTCTTATGGCTGAAATCAGATTTCAAAGGTGGGCTAAGGAATTTTGTTTATAAATAATATTATTATATTCAATTTTCTACTTTGGTGTTAAAGCATTTTCCAATAAATAGGAGCTTAGGTTAGAATTGAAAATCACACCGAAACTGAAGTTTTCTCTATTTCTCTCTCGATATTTTGAGCGTATTCTTGTGAGTATACTTTGAGTGTTGATATACGGTGCAAGTTCAAGTCATAGCCTATATCCGGTGTTTCAACTAGAAGTATTGTCTTTCGAGGTAAGGGATGTTATTTTCTTCTTAAATGATATTATTTCTTCAATATCATTATCTTTGAAATATTGGTTGGAACTTTTATCAAATTTGGAACTTTTTCATGTCAAGGTTACTATTCATGAGTTACTATTCACGAGTTACTATGCACAAGTTACTATTCATGAGTTACAATTCACGAGTTACTATTCACGAGTACTATTCACGGCGTGAAGATGTTTTTTGTGAAATTTCTATCTTTTGGTGTCGAGAGTTACTATTCACGTGTCTTTGGTTATATTCACGTATATTGACACTATTCACGAATCTGGCACTATTCAATCAAAAATAAAATTTCTTCTTTTAGTCAAAATATCTATTCGGATACTAGCTTTGATTGTATCCATGTTTTGATCATTCTTGAATTTTACATCACTATGATTATTTTTGAGGTATTGTTGGACATGGATAAAACAAAGTACGAATCTTAATCCTTAATCCTTGTCATTTTGGTTTCAATTGGATTCGTTTCTTTAAAATATTTTTTCATCATCCTCGGTCTTAAATGATGATATTCTATGAATATCTTTGGCATGTAGTGCAAAGATGAATGATTTCTTGATGAATATCTTTGGCCCAGTAAGTGCAAAGATGAGCAGTGTTGAGATGAACATACGACGATCGATTAATATCTTTGGCCGTAGTGCAAAGATGAATGGATGTTTAGATGAACATGACCAACTGATGAATATCTTTGGCCTGTAGTGGAAAGATAAATATTTGATTCCAGATATATATTGATTGATGTTACAGGGATAAAATATCGACGATGAACTTTTAAATTCATACATAGAAGATAGTAGATTTCATTCTCTACGTAACTCTTCTATGAATTATTATTTCCACTGCGAATATTGATCTGAAACTTGTTGTCTATTGTATTCTATCAGATTTTTCCCTATTGAAGACTAACGATAATTTATTGTACATTATCTTAGTCATAATATTCTTTACTGGACTAGTTGAGCTCACCCTTTTCCTTGTTGTTCCATTTTTCTTCTCAGGAGGCGAGAATGTAGCGAGTACTAGTTGGGGTATGGAATGAAGGTTCTAGAGATAGTTGTTTAGTAGTCCTCACCATTTTTGTAAAATAATGTATCAATAATTATGATGGGGATTTATTTGCGTGTGGATATTGTCTAGATGACAATATCTGTATTTAAACTCACAGTTTATATGTTGTAATAATAAAGTTGTAGTTATTTACATACCATGTATTTGGCGACTTCGAGAATGGGTTGGATGGAATGGACCTATTTTGGGGGCGTCACACACACACACACACACACACACACACACACACACACACACACACACACACACACACACACATATATATATATATATATATATATGAGAAACCCTTCATATGGCAGGTTCTATGGGTGTTTATCTGTTACCCCTTTTTGAATAGTTGATAAACTTATTGGAAGGTGAGATTGAAACATAAATATACCAAGTGGCAAAACTTGTAACTTTTATTTTAATATGAGGACCCCACATAGTCGACATGTTGTCGGTTTGTTTAAATAAAACAAATTTTTAATATTAAATAATGCCGTAGGGACAAGCTCTTACTGGTATTAAAAAAAAAAATACCAATAGGACAAGCTCTTACGACATAAAAAAAAAAAAAAAAAAAAAATCTAAACCAAACAACCTCTTAAACATATAAAAAATAGTGGCACAAGTTCTTTATTTGCTATTTTTTATAACAATATTTGTTATTTTATAAAAACAAATATTTTTATAAAAACTAATATTTTATAATAACAAATATTTTTATAATTCTTTATTTGCTATTTTTATAAAAATATTTTATATTCTTTATTTGTTATTTTATAATAGGATATAAAATAGGATATAAAAATATTTTATAATTCTTTATATAACAAATATATGCTATTGTTATATAAAATAGGATATAAAATATCATAAAGAATTAATATTTTAAATTAAAGTGGGAAGAAATTAATATATTTTTATATAAAGAATTATAAAAATATTTTTATATCCTATTTTATATCCTATTATAAAATAACAAATATTTTTCTAAAAATAGCAAATAAAGAATTATAAAAATATTTGTTATTATAAAAATATTTGTTTTTATAAAATATTTTATATTCTTTATTTGTTATTATAAAAATATTTGTTTTTATAAAAATATTTATTTTTATAAAATAACAAATATTGTTATAAAAAATAGCAAATAAAGAACTTGTGCCACTATTAGATTTTTATACAAGCCGGAAGAGGTTGTGCCGGTTTAGATTTTTTTTTTTTTTTTTTTTTTTAAGTCGTAAGAGCTCATCCTGTTGGTATTTTTTTTTTAACAAACCAGTGAAGAGCTTGTCCTCCTGGCTTCTGCATTATTTAATATTAAAAATTCATTTTATTTAAACAAACTGACAACATGTTGACTATGTGGGGTCCTCATATTAAAATAAAAGCTTACAAGTTATGCTTCACTTGGTATATTTATGTTTCAATCTCAAATTTCTTCCAATAAGTTTATCAACGGTCCAAAAAGGGGTGTTAAGATACCATCTATAAAGAATTAGTCATATGGAAGGGCTCTATATATATATATATATATATATACACACACACACACACACATATATATATACGATTTGTCTTGGATTGCAAATTAAGTGGCCTTTTTCCAACTTTTAATATATATATATATATATATATATATATATATATATATATATCATATATATATTTACATTCAACAGCTTATGCACTGGATTCCAAATTCGTGGCTTTTATCGCTTTAATATATATATAAGTATATATATATATATACATATATTAATTATTTAATGTGATTAAATATCAGTTTTAACTGTTCATTCAATGTAAATCTGTAATATTTAAATATGTGGACTAGATTTATCTAAATCTAGTCATATCTAACTTTTAACCGATTTAAAGGTTGTAAAACTAGAACCATTGAGCTAGAATGACTAAGATTTTTTTAAATCTAGTTTTCTTTCTAGTTTTTGTAAATTTTAAGCAACCACGTGACCCTAAATTTGTATCTAGAGGGAACAGGAAGCTTTGGCTACATGTATGCAAGGATTTAACTGATAAATCCTTTTATTTTGCGACGTTTAGATTAAATATCTGTTTTATTTCAGTATCTTCATTATGTAGGCTATCCATATAATATTATGTGAGCCTAGGAGTCCCAAGATCTAAGATCCAGCTGGAGGATCTACATCTGGTTCCCATGATGGACCTTTTCAATTATACTGCTAGCTTGTAAATCATATGTGTGGTGCTCGGACATTCTTTGATGGCTTTCATGCCCATAAAGAGCCTGAAACTTATATGTATATTATTTTATCGAAGATGTTTCGCATCTTGAGAATAAAATCAAAAAAAGCCGAATAAAGAATAAAATGGAAGTATCAAATGCCTCAATTACTATGTGAGCATAAGGGTTTGAAAACCTATTTTCAAAACATCATCTTATATGCCTTGTATTAAAATTGAACTTTTATACAAGTCAAACCCTTTGTATATAGGTGCAAAAGAGGCATAGCACTACTTCCAAATAAAGCACTTAGGCCCAACTAACTGCAACACACACATTTCAAATAATTAGGGAATTGAAAAGACGCGGTAACCGTGTCTTCACGGAAGTTAGGGGTAACACCTTCCCCCCTCTTAATCAAGCCCCCGAACTCTATGAATCTCGATTTCTAAAGCCTGTTAAACAGAGTCCAATAATTGGGCCTTTTACAAAACTTTTCATAAAGTCGGTTGAGTTGGTACCATTTCATTTCTACCAACGGCGGCTCTGTAAATTTTTTTTCAAATCATCGACATTTCATGTCAGACTCTTTTGTCAATTTCACCCTTTCAAACCAAATTCGAACCACGTAGAAAACATAAAGGGTAAGAAATCATTAAAAGAGGAATTTCAAAGAAGGAATTTTTCCCCGACGTCGACAAGTGGCGATTCTCCTGGGGACAGTAGAGGGCTTAAACCACTTTTCAAACTTTTCAAAAATCCATTTTTAACTGCATGTGTGTGAATGATATCTTTACATTAAATAGATGTGAATAAATGTTCTAAATTATGCACTTTAGTGCCTCACAAAATCTCTATGTTCTGTAGTAGTGCCTCGCACAATGTCATCATTTCATACGGTGAGACACGATGTATGTGAATGTATGTTGTGTAAGTCCTCCACCAGGAGGCGAACCCGTCGGTATTTGATTACTGGACTCAACGGAGAATAATCCCGTGAGGCTTAAGAAAGGTACCACTCAGATCCGCTCCAATGGAAAGATCGGATTAACTTCCTATATAGTAAATTGCAATGATTTGGAGACCTTCATGCCAAAAAGTCATGCGAGTAGCCTAAGATAGGCCAGTCTCTGATAAACCAAGCGCGAAGGGGAGTTTCTTCATGTTTTTCCTTTTCAAATCCATGTAAATTTTGATTCAATGTAAATCTAAAGAAAAAAAAAAAGAAAAATACATTCCATTCCCTATCAAAACCTGTCATGTTATCCTGTCATCAAAACAACTGACATCTGTTTTGCAGAAAAATATTAAACACCCCCTAAAACAGACACATTGCATAACATTCAGACTATTAGTGTTTACCAAGACTAATCTACATAATCTTTTTGTAGGGAAGCAGTTGGTCCCATTACCCAATTAAAGTCTAAAAAGGCATTAAGTCCATCTTTAGACATGGCTGCAAGTGCCCAATCTGAATCTACCTCTATTTCTCGAGAGGAGTTCGAGGGACTAAGAAACTAGATAGCAGAATTAGCTTTCTTTTTGAAAGAACAGAACAAAAAGACTTAGGGTCAACAAATACCCACTAAAACAGAAACCTCTACACAGGGAGGAAGCCAGGGTACTGACAAGAAAGAAAAGGAAGCATAGATACCTGAATCTCAAATCCATGAAAAATCCAACAAAAATCCTGAAATCACCAATCTTACAAAAGATCGAGAAACTGGTGATATTCTAAAGAAAGTTCAGTAAATGGAAGAAACCATCCGGTCAATCAAAGGGACTGGAGCATATGGGAGTGTGACTCACTCAGACCTCTGTATCTTTCCAAGGGCCTGTTATCCAGAAAAGTTCAAAACTCATAATTTTGATAAATATGAAGGATTAGGAGATCCTTACACTCATTTGAATGTGTTCATATGAGAACTTGGATCCTATGCCGAGGATGAAAAGCTAAGGATGCAGTTGTTTCAGAAGAGTCAGACTGGGGAGGCCAAAGCTTGGTACGCCAGACTTGACAATTCTAAAATCCACAGTTGGGAAGAACTAACCTATGCTTTTTTAAATCAGTACACCTTCCAGTCAGAAATGTTTCCAGATAGATATCAAATCACTAAGGTTAAGAAGCAAAGTAGTGAATCTTTCCGTGAATATGCCCAAAGGTGGAGACGCTTGGCTGCTCAAGTCATTACATCAATGATAGAAACCAAGATGGTAATGACATTCATTTACATACAAGAAGCTCCGTTATGATAGAGGGTCCTAGCAGCTATAGGAAAGCCATTCTCAAAAATGATTAAACACGGGAAAATGGCTGAAATGAGGTTAAAATCTGGAAAGATAAAAGACCTTACTGCTTTAGAAGCCATGGCTGAGCACATTCAGGCTGGAAGCTATGGGAATAACCCTTGGAGGGTTCATAAAAAGAAAGAAGAGGATGTATCCTTCGTACTGCAAGGACAAACTCAAAGAGGCAATCAAAACTTGCCCATTCAAAGAAAAAATTATTCCCCTTTTCAAACATCTGCACAATCCTCAAATCCTCCATTGCATGAAGTTGGAGAGGTCAGACGTCGAAGATTTTTCACACCCTTAGGGGACTCATTGGAAATTATATTAAAGCTTATGACGGCACAAAATAAGATTGTCCAACTCCTTTTTCCAGCCAATCCAAGTGGAAGAAATTTTGATACAAACAAGAAATGTGCTTATCATTCTGGAGCTCCGGGTC
Source organism: Panax quinquefolius (assembly GCA_020205615.1). Taxonomy (NCBI): domain Eukaryota; kingdom Viridiplantae; phylum Streptophyta; class Magnoliopsida; order Apiales; family Araliaceae; genus Panax; species Panax quinquefolius. Next base: position 72,682,789 of record CM035174.1, read on the forward strand.
ATGATACCTAAGATTGCTGGTCTCTCAAACACAAAATCCAAGATATGATAGACAGTGGGGAAATTGTGGTAACTGTACAAGAGCAACTACATGTTCAAGATAATCCTCTACCTCAACACAATGAAGAGAATGTCAACATGAACAGTATGGGAAGTGAAGACGGTTCCAAGTACGACAAGTATATAAGGGACTCATCCAAAGTAAACAAGGATAGCTCTGGCAACTGGGAGTATTCGGAAAGTCAATTTCTAATAGAAAAAGAACTAAAGGCTATCAAAGAATAGATTGGTTGACTGGCAGAACTGATAGTACATCAACACCAAATAATTTGACAGTTGATCAGTCAAGGACAAACATATATCCTCTCCATCATAACAAGGGATCAACAATGATTGCAAGAGAATGAAACTTGGAAAGAAAAACTTGTAAGGAAAGCAAGATCCCAGGCTCGTCAAGAGTATGTGGATAAAAGAAAATTTACTCCTTTGGGTCAACCGATGGAAGAGATCCTACATATATTGATCAACGAAAGGAAGATCACAGAATTGTTACCTCCGATCAATCCCCATTCCAAGAGATTTGATGCTATCGAGATATGCCAATATCACTCCAACACTCCTAGCTATAGCACAAAAAGTTGTTGGGCACTCTGTCACCTTATCCAAAATATGATCGATAGCGGTGACCTGCAAATGGTAAATAGTGGGAAAACCCTGCCTGAAGAAGAGGAGATGTTTCCCCCTGGAACACAACAATGGAGGGAGGTTATAACAATCATAAACACCTCTTACAATCCAAGGAATGAAGGTCAAAAGAGTAAAGAATCCTTTGAAAGTGGCTACTCCCGAGCCTCTGATATTGCCATTCAGACTGCAGTATCCTATAATCAGTTTAAAAAGAGTACCCTGGAATTATGGGAAGGATGAGGGATCAACTTCAAATCAAACTGCTGCTATATTGAAGGAAAACCCGTTGTATATACCTCAACGAGTAATGAAGCCATTCATTAAATCCACGGGAAGAGTGTCCGAGGAGAAAGTTAAAGAATTCCTCAGCAAGATGGGACATAATGAAGCTAAAGTGGTGCAAAGATTGAAAGAAGCACCCCGACAGATGTGACGCCCCCAAAATAGGTCCACACAACTCATTCTGAGTCGCCAAAAACAACACTACTAATGCGAACTTTCCTATTACAATAATTGAACTATCGTGCAAAATACGATGACACATATAATGTGAGTTTTAATACAAATATTGTAACGTATATAATACGACAATATTTATACTCAAATTATTACAATACCATATAAAGTACAACAGCAAATATTTCAAGTTCTCAAAGGAATACGAGAAGATTTATGTCCTTCTCATTTTAATGGAGTGCATTTTTAACGCTTCCAAAGTCGGGTTCTCATCACCCTATTATTATTCACCAAAACTAAATATTAAATGATGTATAAAATACGTCACACACATTTGAAGTTCTCGGTATATTTATTATGCCACACTATTCTATAACTTGATGAGGATTGCGACTAATTCGAAACATCACTTTATACCCATGTTCTCTCTGCTAGTCCCAGCTACACTTTTATTTCCTGAAAGGAATTGTGAAGCAAAGGGGTGAGCATAAATAACCCAGTAAAGAATATTATGACTTAAGATAATTAAATTCTTAATAGCCTTCATCAGTAATAAATCAGATAATTAGAACATTTGGTAGATGATAAAAGTTTTCAACCATAATTACAGCGGAATCAACAATCCATTAGAAGAGTCAAGTAGAACATAATGTCTACAATCTTCTCCAAATTAAAAGTCCATCATTAATATTTTATTCCTGTAACACCAATCAACAGTTCTTCATTGTACCCAAGACAAAGAGAACTTTCACCACCTGTCTTTACCTGAAACACCAAAGATCATGGTTATACTAATTCACAGTTCATGATAATTATGCCATTAAATTTATCTTTGCACTCCAGGCCAAAGATATTCAATTGTAACACCAATAATCATGCCAATTAACAGTCCATCTTTGCACTACGGCTAAGGACATACAACTATAAAATCAATAATCAACAGTCCATCTTTTAACTACGAGCGAAAGATATACAACTGTAACACCAATAATCAATAGTCCATCTTTGCACTACGGGTCAAAGACATACAACTGTAAAACCAATAATTATCAGTCCGTCTTTGCACTACGGGCCAAAGACATACAATTATAACACCAATAATCAATAGTCCATCTTTGCACTATGAGCCAAAGACATACAATTGTAAAACTAATAATCAACAGTCCATCTTTGTACTACGGGCCAAAGACATACAACTGTAAAACCAATAATCAACAGTCCATCTTTGCACTACGGGCCAAAGACATACAACTGTAACACCAATAATCAACCATCCATCTTTGCACTACGGGCCAAAGACATACAACTGTAAAACCAATAATCAATAGTCCATCTATACACTACGGGCCAAAGATATATAACTATAAAACCAATAGTCATGATTATACCAATACACAATTCCGGTCATGATAATACCAATACACAATTCCTGGTCATAATCATACTAATCAACAATTCATCTTTGCACTACGGGCCAAAGATAACTTTCCAACACAAATTTAATTCTAAGGATGATGACAATGATATATATAATGAATGGCAGAAATAATCAGAATAATAAGACAAAATAGATCTTAGTGATTTTCAACTTAATTATCCAGAGTCCAAATTGCCTACGTGATATGCAGAAAATCGATTAGAATTCTTAATAGAATATAAAGTTCAAGTAAATGTGAATTTCCCGGATTAAATATAATAACTTAAAACTAAATAGAAAGATTCAGGTCAAGATATTAGATGAAACACAAACTATTAAGGATATTCTAATCATTTCAGGACTTTTCACCATTTAATGATAAACTGAAGAAACTAATAATAATATCTTACAATAATATGGAGTATGAAAGAAAATGATACCCCTTACCTTAGCACGTGACTTGATTATGCTTTCTATGAAATTGATCAACTTAAATAATGCTTGCATTCCTTATCTACACTTGGAGTAACCTTACACTCAACAGAAATACACACAATAATATACTCACAATATTTTAGTAAAAGAATTTTATATTTTTAGTGTAGTGATGGTGTGTTTTGTTTCTCATCTTAGCAGTCTATTTATATGGGAAATTGAGGAAACAACTAGCACACATGCTTTGACAAAATAACCAAATGAGGTATATAATAATGCTAGTAGTGGAATTTGTGGTCCCACAGAGAAAATTAAACCAACTTGTACACATTTTAACAATAATTGAGTTATGGTCCAAACTACTTTAGAAAAAGTAGAGTGTCGGCAAGTCCTGCCAAACTTACTTTTGTAAAAAGAAAATAATTGAATAAATATCTGTATATCGTACTTATATTTAATCAACACCTTTTATTCATCAATTATTTACACATTTTCAATCTTTCAATAATTATTCACAATTATTAATATAGACTCACAATACTTCTAACTAGTCTAATTATATCATATCAAATAATATGAGTTACTGAGCAATAACTACTGTGACAATTATTGAATGAAATACTGAGTGACTTCTTACGTAAGAATCAATAATATGAATCATTGACCAATATCGCGTGTTACTGAGGAATACAGTGTACTACTGTGGAATCAAGCATATTACTGTATTTTTATCACCGATATTTCAACAGTTAACAGTAAAAATAATTTCGTCAATTTTTAAAAAGGTTATTTCTGTCGATTTTCCTATCCGACGATTATTCTGTTATAAGGCCCACCAATGATTGGTTAATTCGGCGTCGTCGTACGAATATTCTCCAGAAAAAAGAATATTCCCCGACCAAATGAATATTCGTAATAAATAATTATATACATGATAGGGAGAAAGTAAGTGCATGATAACCAAAAACATTGGAGGCCTCAGTGGTGTCTTCATCGACACAACTCAGTTTTCCCCCGAATAAATCTAGGGCTCAACTTACCCCCGAATAAATCCAGGGCGTGAGACCACTTGAGCATAGAGGATTTTACCAGGACTCGAACCCACGTTAATGGGGACTTATGTCCAGCTTCCCACCACTAAGCCACAACCTCAAGCGATGATATAATATAACAATATAAATATATAAACATTTATTAAATCAACACATTACTACAAACAATGTAAATTCTATTAAAAGTCGGGGTCAACACCAAAACATATTTACCTCGAATAACATATAAACCAACTAATAATTCATTATTCATTCAAGTTATCTTTTTTTATCGCATTATATTCCAACATTTATAAATGAATAACAAAACTAAAGAAACCCATATATGACAATTTATTTTAAAAACATCAGTCCACTACTATGGTATTATCACAATTAACCAAAAATTAACTATCAATTTATTTAATTTTAACAGAAACTAGACTTCAAATACTCTAGTTTAGCATCGAAATTCACCAAAATTGGATTTTAAATTATTAAGTTATACATTTTTAAAACTTAAATTTTGTTGCTAGCTTGAAAAATTCCAAACAAGTCACCTCACAAAATTCATAACATATCAGACGTTATTCTTTAACGGTTCAAAATTTATGGACATATACTCAACTTATATATGTATAACATATCCTAAAATTACAACGATCCAACGGTCGGATTAAAAATTATAACTTACGCAATAGAGCTTAAGAAAACTAATTTTTCAGACTGTGAGTCCTTCGGACCAGTTCCATTCAAAACAGTCACCACGAAAAATTCGCAAGGAATGTTTGGGTGAATCTAATTTTTGTGTTTAACTTACTTCCATGGCTTTATTTTTGATATACGACTCATCTCCTAACTCATTATACACAAAGAGTTATGGATTTTACAAAATCAAGTAGTAAACTAATTTTTTCTGAAATTTTTAGATTTTATTTTTCATTTGATTTCTTGATTTCTCTAATTTGATTCATGTTTATGGAAGTTTAATCCATCACAAATTAATAAGCATAACATATGCTCTTTCTATAAATTTCATAAAACTTAATAACCATGAAAATCAAAGATTAGCAAAGGTTTTGAGTTTACCTTTATTTGTATTCATTTCTTCTTCCTTCCTTTCTTTCCTTCTTTTTTCTTTTTTTCTCTTCTCTCTTCTCTCTTCTCTCTTTTATCTCTTTTATTCCTCTTAACATTTTGGTATGGGAGGAAGTGTAAGGAATGGAAAGACAAGTGCTGATCATTGCTCTTATTAGGCTAAAACATAAATTCAACCTCCCATGTCTCATCTCATTTAATGGACCAATAATAGGCTAGTTAGGTGAGGGAATAAGGAAAGTCATGGACTAAATGAAAAATAAGTTCAGTATTTTCACCAAAATCAACATGCTTAACCGCCCCTTCCCATAGCCCACAATATTCTAAAAGGTTTAATACTCCTCTATTATTAGCTCATTTATCCGATTAATCGTTCATTTGACCATTTATCAATTTAATATTTTACAATTTTAGAATAATAATCATAAATTAAATTAGACTTTCATTTCATAAAATTCGGGGTCTTACAACAGATATCCATTATGGATTTGGTTTTATCTTCAGAAGATCGTCGCAAGGTCTTAGTGAAAGTGCTGGAAAAAGCTCACCTGCCAATGGCAATAGATTATGAGAAGTTTCATCAATTTGTAGATCATATTTTCAACAGCAATGTGATATCTTTCACTGATGACGACATACCATCAAAAGGAATGGGTCATTGCACATAGCAGTGATGTACTCAGGGTATGTGGTAGGAGGCATTTTGATAGATGGAGGATCGTCCTTAAACATATGTCTATATGCCACATTAGAAAGAATGAAGATCAATCCCAATCGAATCTAAAGCAGCCACATAGTCATAAGAGCCTTTGACGGGTCTCGACGAAATGTTGTAGGAGAAATTGAACTGCCATTGGAGATCAGTCCACATACCCTCTACATATCCTTTCAAGTATTGAATATCACCACATGATATAATTTGTTGTTAGGAAGACTATGGATTTATTTGGCAGGAGTAGTTCCATCCACCCTTCATCAACAAGTTAAGTACATCATTAATGGCATTCTGGTAATTATCAATGCTGAACCAGAGTATCCTGTCCAGGTACAAAGCGATATGCTTGTGATCAGTCTCAATGAGGGAATTGATCATATTTGTTTTCAAGCACTTGAGGTGAGCAACACTCAGTATCAACCTATCGAGGCCCCAAATTTAAAGCCCAGAGTTTCCACCGAAGTAATTTCGGCTATTCAAGAAATGATATCCTTGGGTTTCTAGCCTGGACAAGGGTTAGGGATGAGTCAGCAAGGAATTAGAAGTCCAGTTCAAATTCCTAGCCAGACAGGGAAGGCTAGATTAGGCTATTCTTCTGGATCATACCCTAGGAACCAGCACAAGCATCCACTGGTTCCTTCTTCTACTATCATGCTACCAAACCTTACGGATGCAGGATTTGTGAAGCCTATGAGGAAAATCATTGTGGCTTTATCAGGAATGCTAATTCCTAAGGTTAAAACATCCAGTGAAAAAGAAATCCAGACTCCTGTTAAGGAAGACAAGAAAAGGAATGAAGGGTTCCTGCAAGAAGTGCAAAACCGGTTTGCAAAGATACATTTCCTAGCATATACTGAGGGTATGAACAAGGATATCCCATATAATGATTATCCAGAAGATTAAATCCTGACCCCTCTCATAAATAGGGCTAAGGAGAACTGGTCAAAGAAAAGTACTGACCCTGATATGAATTCAGTCATGGTCATCATCAAAGAGGAGGAGGACATCAACTATCCCTTCATCACAGCTTTCCACAAAGACTTAACCTTGGAAAATTGGAGCATCACTCCTTGCATCAATCTAAAAGGATAGAAAGGGCAGAAAGTCCATATGCCCTGAAATGTAGATATTATTGACTACTTACTTTTGTTGCAAGGTATTAGCAGTTACTTTTGTCATGCTTTTGCTGACACTTTGTATGATCAAACAATTTCATATATTAAGTGAAAGTATTTTGTTTTCAGGACTCTAGAGTTGGATTTGTCCAGCCTAGTTGATGAAATGCCAAATCTTCACAATGACTACAACTTTGATGTAGAGTTGGAGTTTGACTTGATGGGGATTGAGCAAGAGGAGATAGAGGACTATGAGGTGCCTGGTGAGATCAAAGAATGGGTCTAAGAAAAACTCAAACCAAACCTTGATCAAACCACCACTATCAATATTGGAACCTCAGAAAACCCTAAAGAAATCCAGATAGGCATGGACCTTACCCCAAACCAAAGAAAAGACCTGATTACTTTACTAACTCAATTCTAGGATGTGTTTTCATGGTCACATAAGGACATGATTGGTTTGTCTACTTACATTGTCATCCACCGACTACTCATTAAAGAGGGATTTAAGCCCGTCAAATAGAAACTTAGACGACTAAAATATGAGTGGAGTCTGAAAGTCAAAGAAGAAATTGTTAAACAAGTCAAAGCAGACATCATCATAGTATCAACCTACCCTGGCACTCAAAAATTTTTGGCGGTCAAAGGTGCGTGTCGGTTATGCGGATCGTGAACTCTCTCCCCTTTGGCATTTCGATATGGGTTACAAAGCCATTGAATTCGACTGTCTGAACTCAGTGTCAACACCCTACCGTTCCCTCAAACTTGGTTCACATAATTTCTCAAACAATTGGTGTACACAGAAGTTACTTCCCCCAAATTTGTCAACTTTTGTGGTAGGAATTGAAGGAGAAGAAGAAGAATGTGTATGATTGTTACTCACTTGCAGATGCAAGCTTAATTCTCCCAATAGAAACTCTAATTTGAGGTTGTGTGATAAGTATGTGCAAGGTTGTGAGGAAATTATGTTGAGAGGGTGTGAACATATATAGAGATGGTATGTGGAGAGAAGGGGTTGAAGTAATAGAATAGTGGTAATGGGTTTATGGGTAATAATGGGGTGAGATGATGAAGATTTATGGCTAAATCGTGGGTAGGGATTAGTAGAATGGGTAGACGTTGAAGTATAATGGGTAGGATTTGTAGTTGAAGTGGGGGGAAAGAGACGTAATGGGAACGAATTGAGTAAATGGGAAGAAAATGAAGTGGGCACTTGTGTAGTCGCTAATTAAATTAAGTTTGGGATTCCGTTTCCCATACAGGCGAAAGTTAATTGACAGTTGAGCATTTTACGGCATGCCATCTACTCTTAATAAGTTGGCGGCTTTGTCTTCGTTGTCTTCATTCTATGCCACCGAATTTGCATTTTCCCATCCTGGATGTGACGCCCCCAAAATTAGGTATACATCACCCATCTTGGGTCGCCAGATACATGGTACAGAATTCAAATACAACTTACTAATACAACTATCGTGTACAATACAACAAAACATAAACTGTGAGTTTGAATACAAATATTGTCTACTAGAGATTATACAAACTCAAAAGGAGTCCTCATTACAATTATTATCACACTATTTCACAGAATAGTGAGGACTACTAATGCTATCCTCTGGACCATCACTCCGTTCCCCAACTCATCCCAGCTATATTCTCATTTCCTGAAGAGAACAAAGAAAGAAAGGGTGAGCTCAACTAGCCCAAGAAGAAATATTATGACTAAGATAATGCGAATAAATTATCATTAGTCTCCAACAATGTTAAACCGATAAAATATAATAGACATCAAGTTTAATCTGCAAAGAAACAAGCAATCCATTAAAAGAGTCAAGCGAAAATAAAATCTACTATCTTTTATGATTTAAAAGGTTTTTCATCATCATTATCATTGGGACTCACTTTTAATAAATAATCCACATCATCGAATCACCCCCGCCTACTACCAATGATATTCTTTAGTATCACGACCACAATTATCCATGCACTACGGGCCAAGAATATTTGTGTATTCATTAATGGTCATGATCATGCCAACAACCGTCCATCAATGCTCTACTGCGGGCAATGAGGACTTTTACCACATCATTTGTAACATTACGGTCATGATTACATCAATAATCCTTGTCATAATCATACCAAGTCCATCTATGCACTACAAAATACGATGACTTTCAAAAAAATATATAAATATGAGGATGATGACAATGATATAAGAATTCAATAAAACAAGTTCAAGAATTAATTTATTCAGAACTAATAATGTCCAAATTGTCAACATGATACTTGCTTTGTAGAGTAAAATTCAAGAATGCTCGTAAGAATATTTCCATGAAAAGATATCGGATGAAGCGCAAATATCAAGGATATTCCACTAATTTCATGGAGTATAGTAGTCAAAACTTTAACTAATTGAGTATAATAAAGAATGGAATAACAAAAGAAATCACCATGCATGCGGTACTCGCATGATGCAAAGTTATTCCAACGAATACTAAATAATGGAACCAGTCGGTGCGAAATTAAGCACCGGCTGCGGATGTTCCAATGTAATAATAAAGAATGGAATAACAACGAAATCACCTTGTATGCGGTATTGATCGATCGACAGTTATTCCAATAGAATACTAATAAGGACTTTAATCAGTCCGGTAAAATGCACGCATGTGATATTCCAATGTAATAATAATAAAGACGGACTGGTCCTGTCCCAGCGAAAACGCATGCATGTGATATTCCAATGAATAAATAAAGACGGAATCAGTCCCACAAAATGAATGCAGACAGGATATTCCAATGTAATAATAAAGACGGAATAATAGAAGAATGTCACAAAGTATAGGGTAGATCACGATATCAAAAGTTATTCCAATGAATAATAAGAAATGGAATAACAACAGTTCTCTTCATGAATAAGAAAGAATAACACCCATTACCGTAAAAGAACTGAATATAAGAGTAGTTAAGTAGTAGAAAACTTTTATTCTTTCTCTCTATAATTTTCTCTCTCTAGAGTTTCAGTGAATTCGTAAGAAATAATGAAGGAATGAGCTTCTATTTATAGGAGAATGGAAAGACACTATGTTAGAAATGCAAATTATCGGATGACAATTTTGATAACTCAAGATGCAATTTTGTCAAACCTCCAACCAATAAGAATAAATTAAAAATAATAATACATATAACCCACACAATTTGTCAATCAACCAACCAATAAGAATTATAATACATATATATATATATAATACTCACATGTTATAAACATATATATACATATAATACTAACTACCTTTTATAAAACAACATCATTTCCCCACCATTTCCCACTCACATAATACTATATTATATATATACACACACACCACAACCTTATATACATAAATTTCCTCCCCTATACGTATCTCTCTCCCACCCCCATTTCCAAAATTAGTTTTTCAACACATATGGGCCCCACATGTGGCCCCCACATGTGGGTCCTACTTTTAAATAATTTTCTACCGATTATTTTGAAAAATAGATAAATGGGGGTTCATAAAATAAGCAAAACTTCATAAAATCACCTTAATAATTTTAACAACATTTATCACTTTTATTATAATTCACAATTTTAATCGACCAGGTCGTTCCCAGGAAAGATGGGGCTTTCCAATAAGGATTTCTCCCTATTGGCACGCAATTAGGTGACCAAACCTCTCCTTGACAGAACTTCTAGACATAGTTAATATTGCAAATAATAATATTAATAACTTCGTCGTCAATTATTGATTTTAACAATATAATCAATATCGACAATAATTGAATCAAATAATATGAGATACTATGCAACAATTACTATAGCAATAATTGAACATAACTGAATGACTTCTCACATAAGCATCAATAATCAATACCGTGTGCTACTATGCAACCACGTGTATTAATGTACTTTTACTACTAAAGCGCTTCAACAATGATCAACCAGAAAACTTCCGCCGCTATTTTCATAAAAATATTTTTTGTCGCTTTTCTCAATCCGATAATAATTACATTTGTGGGGTCCACCAATGATTGCGCTTGTAGTTGCATTTAATATTCCCCTCTAAAACTAATATTCTCCCACCAATCGAATATAATATAACAACTTACATACTTTGCGAATTTATAAATACTACCCACAACTATAACATTATATTAAATTTATTCCATAATATTCAAAATGATAATTATAGAAAATTCATCTTTATTCAAAAAGTTGGGGTCTTACAACCTCCCTTCTTAAGAAATTTAAGCCCTCGAAATTAGGGTACATACCGGTATATCGAAGAGGTAAGGATACCTTGATTTCATTTCGATTCTAACTCCCAAGTCATTTCCTCAACATCGTGGTTTCTCCACAAAACTTTGACTTGAGGTATAACCTTGGAGCGTAGAATATGTTCCTTCTTATCCAAGATTTGAACAGAACCTCTTCATACGTCATATCTTCATTATTTCGTCCGGGTTCTAACTCAATAATATGGTTCGGGTCTTCCACATATTTACGTAACATGGATATGTGAAAACGTTATGAACACGAGACATACTTGGCGGTAAAGCGAGTCTATAGGCCACGCTTCCTACTCGATCAAGGATTAAAATGGGGTGATGAATCGAGGATTGAGCTTTCCTCTCTTTCCAAATCTCGTAACTCCTTTCCATGGAGCAACACGTAACAATACATGATCTCTTATATCGAATTCCACGTCCTTTCGATGAAGATCAACATAACTCTTTTGTCGATCTTGTGAGGTTTTTATACGTTGTTTGGATCGTTTGAATCTTTTTCGTAGTCATCATGTACTCTCTCCGGTCCCAACAACGTTGCTTCACCCACCTCATCCTAGCATACTGGAGAACGACACTTTCTTCCATACAATGTTTCGAATGGAGCCATGCCAATACTTGCTTGATAACTGTTGTTGTAGGAAAACTCCACCAATGGTAAGAACTTGTCCCAACTTCCCTTGAAATCAAGGAAACAGAGTCTTAATAGATCTTCAAGAGTTTGAATAGTCCTCTCCATTGTCCGTCTGTCTCGAGGATGATATGCCGAGAGCTAAATCAGAATCTGTGCCCATAGCTTTACGCAAACTAGCCCAAAATCATGAAGTGAATCTTGGGTCTCGATCGAAAACTATGGATACCGCATACCATACAATCTTACAATCTCGCTTTATGTACATACGAGCAAGACGCTTCAAGTGTATAAGTTTCTCGACAAGAAGAAATGAGCAGACTTGGTCAATCTATCAACAATGACCCAAATCGCATCTATACCTTGAGAAACCTTAGGAAGACCGGTAACGAAATCCATGGTAATGTGCTCGCACTTCCATTCTGGAATTTCAAGTGGTTGCAATGGACCTTTTGGTACTTGATGCTCCGCCTTGACTCGTTGACACGTTAGACACCTTGAGATAAACAGCGCTATCTCTCTCTTCATATTTCCTCACCAAAATGTATGTCGAAGATCATGATACATTTTGGTACTCCCAGGATGGATTGAAAACGGTGTGTTGTGCGCCTCCATCATGATTTTATACTTTAAATTTGGGTCGTTAGGAACACAAAGTCTGGAGTTGACTCGAAGTATTCCTTCTTCATCGATTTTTGCTTCCGACATAGCACATTCTTGCACTTTCTTCCTCATACGCATCAGCTCTAGGTCTGTAGCTTGAGCAACTTTAACTTTATCAATTAAAGTCAGTTCTACTCATACATTCGCCATCATCACATGGGTCCCTGGAGTCTTTAACTCTATCTCCATCCTTTGTAAGTCACACAAAATAGGCCTTTACGTTGACAATATCGTACTTGCATATGATCTTCTACTCAATGTGTCAGCTACCACGTTCGCTTTTCCAGGATGGTATTGGATGGTATAATCATAATCTTTCAACAGTTCAAGCCAACGTCGTTGTCGCATGTTGAGTTCCTTTTGAGTGAAGAAATATTTGAGGCTTTTATGATCCGTAAAGATCTCCACTTTCTCCCCATACAGGTAATGCCTCCAAATCTTTAGTGCGAAGACAACAGCTGCTAACTCTAGATCATGAGTAGGATAATTCCTCTCATATTCTTTGAGTTGTCATGAGGCATAGGCTATGACTTTCCCATGTTGCATGAGAACACATTCTAACCCTTTGCCCGAAGCATCACTGTAGATGACAAATCCCTCCGAACCAGATGGTATTGTTAGAACAGGTGCTGAAATGAGTCTCCTCTTGAGTTCTTGAAAACTCTTCTCACATTCCTCGCTCCAACCGGACTTTGTATCTTTCCGAGTCAGCTGAGTTAGTGGAGTAGCAATTCAAGAAAACTCTTCTACGAATCTCCAATAATAACCAGCTAAGCCGAGAAAGCTACGTACTTCGGTCACTGATTTAGGTTGCTCCTAGCTTTGAATAGCTTCAATCTTTGTTGGGTCAACAGATATTCCATGACTTGATACCACGTGCCCAAGGAATGCTACTTCCTCAAGCCAGAACTCCCATTTCTTCAACTTGGCATAAAGCTTATATTCACGAAGCTTTTGGAGTATCACCCTCAAGTGTTTCTCATGATCTTCACGGCTTTTGGAATAAATAAGGATGTCATCAATAAAGACGACCACAAAGTGATCTAAATATTCCTTGAATACTTTGGTTCATCATATCCATGAAGGCAAAGAGAGCATTAGTCAATCCAAAGGATATGACTAGGAATTCATAATGCTTTCGTCTTTCAGTTCTAAAAAGCCGCCTTTGGAATGTCATCGGTTCTAATCTTTAATTGGTGATATCCTAACGAAGATCAATCTTTGAAAAGAATTTGGCTCCTTGCAACCGGGTCAAACAGTCATCAATACGTGGCAATGGGTACCTATTTTTGATGGTGACATGATTCAACTCCGATAATCAATACAAAGTCGCATACTCCCATCTTTCTTCTTCACGAATAGAACAGAGCACCCCAGGGAGAAGTACTAGGACGAATAAAGCCAATGTCTAACAATTCTCGTAGTTGAGTCTTTAACTCCTCGAAGTTCAATAGAGTCATTCGATATGGGGCTTTGGAAATGGGTTTTGTCTACCGGTTCAAGGTCGATACAAAATTCAATTTCACGCCTCTGGGTAGGCCAGGAAGTTCTTCAGGGAATACGTCAGGAAATTCATTAACAATAGAAATATTGTTCAAAACTAACGTATTTTTGTTTAGATCTGTGACATGAGCTAAGAAATCTTGACATCCATTTTTCAATAAACGAATAGCTTTATGGCTTGAGATGACAATGATTGATTTTAATGGTTTGGTTGCTTGAATTCGCATAATAGGTCGATTAGGAATATGAAAACTAACAACCTTATGAAAACAATCAATTTTTGCATGATGAGTAGTTAACCAATCAATCCCTAGAATCACATTAAATGCAAGTATTTTTAATGAAATAAGATCGACAGGTAATGTGTGGGTACCAACTTGAACCGAACAAGACTTATAAACCGTGGATGTAATGAAGGTTTTTCCCAACGGAGTTTCCACAGATAAGTCAAAGTCTAATTTCTCCGGAGCAAATTTAATCGTTGAGCGCAAGTAGGAGAAATAAAAGAATGGGTAGAACCGGTATCAAATAAGGTATAGACTTCTCTAGAGTTTATGATAAGCTTACCCGTGATGACCTCATTCGGGTTCCTTGCTTTCTGGGAGGTCACTACAAACGCTCTCCCTTGCACTACTGGCTTTGACTTTTCTGGGACAGCCTTTGGTGCCTCCATCCTAGCTGAACTTGTCTTCGATGAGCGACAAAATCAGGCTAGGTGACCTTCTCTTCCACAATTATAACATTCTTTGGATGGCATTACGCAGTTTGGACTGATGTGTCCCTCTCCTCCGCATTTGAAGCATATGATAGGTGGTCGTTCTCCTTCCTTAACAATGGGTGCTGGTGCTGACGTCTTTCCATCATTGTTGAATCTCCTCTTCTTAAAATGTCCATTTTTATTGTCTTGGCCATGATTACCACCGAAGTGGTTACCATTTCTGGCATGTTGATTCCCTCCACGTTTGTTGTCGCCGTTTCGATGACTGATACCACTGGTATTTTCATGCTTCCGGCTGCTTTCTCTTGGTTGCATTGACTCGTTACCGCGCTCCAATAACTGAGCCCTATTTACAACATCTGAGTACAAACACAGTTTATGAGAAATAAGATATTGACGTATCTCCGGTTTTAAACCTCTTAAAAACATTCGCGTCATTCGCTCCTCATTATCGACCAAATGGGATGTAAACCGGGAAAACTCTGCAAATTTAGCCTCGTATTGCGACACGGTCATATTGTTTTGTTCCAATTTGATAAACTCCACTTCTTTCATGTGACGAATACTCTCGGGAAAGTACTTGTCATTGAATAGCTCATAGAACTTCTCCCAAGACATCCGAAAGTGCCTCAGTCGGTTACGCTTTTGCGATTCCCACCAATGAATCCGCCTTCACGCAACATGAAGGTGGTGAAGGGAACCTTTGCTCTCTCGGAGCATCCCAAGACATCTAATATCTTGGTGATCTCGCTTTATCCATGCTTCCACCTTAAGTGGTTTTGGCTATCCTATAAACTCCTATTGTCCCAGCTCCTTGAACTATTTAGCAAAGGACCATCGAGAGTTTCGGTGTTTCCACCTACATTTTGGACAGAGCCACTCTGCTTTGATGTTGCATGAATTGCATAAAGTCTCTGAATAGTCCATCATTCATCATTTGGTCAGTGTTGTTGTTTGCATGAGGATTGTCGCCTTCCTGATGCACATTCTCCTGATTATTGATATGTGGAGACTCAACGGTCTCTTGTGCTCCATTGCTATTTTCAACATTCTCGGATGTCATTTTCAGATAATGCCACAAAACAAAGTTTCATTAACATATAACATATTATCCATATATTTTGACCGACCAATTAAATACCAAATAAACTTAGGTAGGTCATACTAGCGAAGGAATTCCCCGTCTCTCCCCTCCTAGTTCTAGTCTCACATCATAGCCGTGGATCATATCCTAGGCTTTGATACTCAACCGGACGCCCCAAAATTAGGTATACATCACCCATCTTGGGTCGCCAGATACATGGTGCGTAATTCAAATACAACTTACTAATACAACCGTCAGGTATACAATACGACAAAAACATAAACCGTGAGTTTGAATACAAATATTGTCTACTAGAGATTATACAAACTCAAAAGGAGTCCTCATTACAATTATTATCACACTATTTCACGTAATAGTGAGGACTACTAATGCTATCCTCTCGACCATCACTCCGCTTCCCCGACTCATCCCAAATATATATTCTCATTTCTCAAGAGAACAAAGTGAAAGAAAGGGTGAGCTCAACTAGCCCAAAGAAGAAATATTATGACTAAGATAATGCGTAATAAATTATCATTAGTCTCCAACAATGTTAAACCGATAAAATATAATAGACATCAAGTTTAACTACTGCAGAAACAAGCAATCCATTAAAAGAGTCAAGCGAAAAATAAAATCTACTATCTTTTATGATTTAAAAGGTTTTTCATCATCAATTATCGCTGGGACTCAATTTTAATAAATAATCCACATCATCGAATCACCCCGCTTACTACGGCCAAGGATATTCTTTAGTATCACGACCACAATTATCCATGCACTACGGGCCAAGAATATTTGTGTATTCATTAATGGTCATGATCATGCCAACAACTCGTCCATCAATGCTCTACGGGCCAATGAGGACTTTTACCACATCATTTGTAACATTACTACCATGATTACAATCGAATAATCCCCGTCATAATCATACCAAGTCCATCTATGCACTACAGGCCACAGATAACTTTCAAAAAAAAATATAAATATGAGGATGATGACAATGATATAAGAATTCAATAAAACATGTTCAAGAATTAATTTATCCATGAACTAATAATGTCCAAATTGTCAACATGATACTGCTTTGTAGAGTAAAATTTAAGAATGCTCAGAAGAATATTTCCATGAAAAGATACTGGATGAAGCGCAAATATCAAGGATATTCCACTAATTTTATGGAGTATAGTAGTCAAAACTTTAACGAGCTAAATATAATAAAGAATGGAATAACAAAAGAAATCACCATGCATGCGGTACTTCACATAGACAGGTTATTCCAACAGAACACTAAATAACGGAACCAGGTTAGGCGAAATTCGCACCAACAGGATGTGCCAACAGAATAATAAAGAATGGAATAACAACAGAAATCACCTTGTATGCGGCACTTCGATGTATAAAGTTATTCCAATGAATACTAAATAATGGAACCCGTGTCAAAGTAAATTACGCACAATCGAGGATGTTCCAACAGAATAATAAAGAATGGAATAACAACAGAAATCACCTTGTATGCGGTACTTCGCATTGACAGGTTATTCCAATAGAATACTAATAAGGACGGAATCAGGTCCGGTGTAAAACGCATGCATGTGATATATTCAAATGTAATAATAATAAAGATTTTAACCAGTCCCAGTAAGTAAAACGCATGAGCATGTGATATTCCAATGTAATAATAAAGATGGAATCAGTCCCATAAAAAAAATGCATGCATGGATATTCTAACGAATAATAAAGACGAAATAATAGAAGAATGTCACAAAGTATAGGGTAGATCACAGCGTACAAAAGTTATTCCAATGTAATAATAAGAAATGGAATAACAACAGTTTCTCTTCATGAATAAGAAAGAATAACACCCTTTACCGTAAAAGAACTGAATATAAGAGTAGTTAAGTAGCAGAAAACTTTTTTTCTTTCTCTTTTTAATTTTCTCTCTCTAGAGTTTCAGTGAATTCGTAAGAAAAATGAAGGAATGAGCTTCTATTTATAGGAGAATGGAAAGACACTATGTTAGAAATGCAAATTATCGGATGACAATTTTGATAACTCAAGATGCAATTTTGTCAAACCTCCAACCAATAAGAATAAAGTAAAAATAATAATACATATAACCCACACAATTTGTCAACCAACCAACCAATAACAATAAAGCAAAAATAATAATACATATAACCCACACAATTTGTCAATCAACCAACCAATAAGAATTATAATACATATATATATATATATATATATAACACATGTTATAAACATATATATACATATAATACTAACTACCTTTTATAAAACAACTTCATTTCCCCACCATTTCCCACTCACATAATATTATATTATATATATACACACACACCACAACCTTATATACATAAATTCCCTCCCCTATACGTATCTCTCTCCCACCCCCATTTCCAAAATTAGTTTTTCAACACATATGGGCCCCACATGTGGCCCCCACATGTGGGCCCTACTTTTAAATAATTTTCTACCAATTATTTTGAAAAATAGATAAATGGGGGTCCATAAAATAAGCAAAACTTCATAAAATCACCTTAATAATTTTAACAACATTTATCACTTTTATTATAATTCACAATATTAATCGACCGTGTCGCTCCTGTGAAAGATGGGACTTTCCAATAAGGATTTCTCCCTATCATGCCGCCTTGATTAGGTGACCAAACCTCTCCTCGATGTAACTTCTAGACATAGTTAATATTGCAAATAATAATATTAATAACTTTGTCGTCAATTATTGATTTTAACAATATAATAAATATCGACAATAATTGAATCAAATAACATGAGATACTATGCAACAATTACTATAGCAATAATTGAACAAAACCGAATGACTTCTCACATAAGCATCAATAATCAATACCGCAGCTACTATGCACCCACGCGTATTACATCGTATTTTTACTACCGAGTAGTTCAACAAGATCAATGGTAAAACTTCCGTTATTTTCATAAAAATATTTTTCATCGCTTTCTCGATCCGCCAATAATTACATTGTAGGGTCCACCAATGATTACATGCACACAATGCGAATATTCCCTGCTAAAACGAATATTCCCCGACCAATCGAATATAATATAACAACTTGCATACTTTGCAGAATTTATAAATACTACCCACAAATATAACATTATATTAAATTTATTCCATAATATTCAAAAATGATAATTATAGAAAATTCATCTTTATTCAAAAAGTTGGGGTCTTACACTGCAAGCCATGAAACATGAAAATTATTAGATTGTTGATAAATTTGGGCATGAATGAAAGATTTCCAAGAATCATAGAACGAATCAATAAAAAAATTGATAAACTAAAATCCTAACCTATAATATAACTAATACGAAAAAAATTCAAATGAAAAATAAAATAAAATAAAATAAATGATTGGGTTGCCTCCCAATTAGCACTTTATTTTAAGTCATTCAGCCTGACTACTCCCTGTTTCATGGTGTACTGGCGAGGGTAATGTTGACGACATCCCAGTTTGAATTGCCACCCCAGTAATGCTTTATCCGTTGACATTGACCTTGAACATCTCTAATGGATTACGACTGTAGAGTCCCATGGCTCTATGTGGGAAAACGGTTTTGATAGTGAATGGTCCCGACCACCTCGACTTAAGCTTCCCTGGGAACAACCTCAATCGTGAGTTGAACAATAGTACTGATTTCCCCGGCTCGAACGTTCGGTGCATGATCTTCTTGTCGTGCCATTTCTTGACTTTTTCCTTGTATAATTTAGCATTCTCGTATGCATGAAGTCAGAATTCATCGAGCTCATTTAGTTAGAGTAGCCTCTTTTCTCCCACAGCAGCTTGATCAAAGTTCAATTTCTGAATTGCCCAATAGGGTACTGTAGCTCCACAAGTAGGTGACACGCTTTCCCGTATAGTAATTAATATGGTGACATACCAATCGGAGTTTTATACGCCGTCCGGTAAGCCCATAGTGCATCTTCCAACCGGAGAGACCAACCCTTTCGTTTCGGATTCACTACTTTTTCCAGAATTCTTTTCACCTCCCTGTTCAAAACCTCTGCTTGCCCACTTGTTTGGGGATGATATGCAGTAGCGACCTTGTGGTTGACCCCATACTTTGCCAAGAGAGCTGTAAACGATTTGTTGCAGAAGTGACTACCTTCATCACTTATAATGGCTCTCGGCGTGCCAAATCTCGTAAAAATATTTTTCTGCAAGAATTTGAGAACCACCTTGGCATCGTTAGTCAGTAGTGCTACTGCTTCAACCCACTTCGACACATATTCCACCGCAAGCAGAATATACTGATTGGAAAATGATGAGGGAAATGGCCCCATGAAATCAATGCCCCATACATCAAAAATTTCAACTTCTAGAATTGTTTATAGGGGCATCTCATTCCTTTTCGATATGTTGCCCACCCTTTGACATCTATCACATGTTTTCACAAATTGGTGGGCGTCTTTGAACAATGTCGGCCCATAAAACCCGGCTTGAAGCACTTTTTCTGCCATACGCTCACTCTCATAATGTCCCCCATATGCCGATGAGTGGCATTCCTGCAGTATGTTATGCACTTCACTGTAGGGGATACACCTAATCATCTTGTCGGCGCACTATTTGAATAAATAAGGCTCATCCCACATATACCACTTGACATCATAAAGAAACTTCTTTTTCTGTTGTCATGTAAGATCAGGAGGAAGCATGTTTCTCACTAGATAATTCGTGATATCAGCATACCATGGAAATTCTGCATTTAACCCAAACAGTTGCTCATCCAGGAATGACTCGTTGATTACACATCTATCTTCTTCCTTTTTTATCCAAATTTTCCAGCCTCGATAAATGGTCGGCAACTTGATTCTCCGTACCCTTCCTATCTTTTATTTCCAAATCGAATTTTTGGAGAAGGAGAATCCATCGGATAAGGCGTGGTTTAGCATCTTTTTTCGTAATTAAATACCGAATAGCCGAATAGCCGAATGATCCGTGTAGACTATCACCTTAGTCTCGATCAAGTAAGCCTGGAACTTGTCAAACGCATACACCACTGCAAGCAATTTCTTTTTCGTAGTTGTATAGTTCATTTGAGTCTCCGTGAGCGTTTTGCTTACATAATATATGGCGTGAAATACCTTCTCTCGGCGTTGTCCCAAAACAGCCCCAACCGCGTAGTCGCTGGCATCACACATCAGCTCGAACGACATATTCCAATCTGGTGCGACGATAACGGGGGCTGTAGTTAACTTCTTCTTCAACAACTCGAAAGCCGACTTACATTCCTCATCAAAATGAAACACAGAGTCCTTCTCTAAAAGACTGCACAAAGGTTTTGCCACTTTAGAGAAGTCCTTTATGAATCTTCCAGAACCCAGCATGTCCTAGAAAACTTCTAATTCCCTTCACTGAGTTTGGTGGAGGCAGTTTCTCGATGGTTTCCAACTTAGCCTTGTCGACCTCTAGTCCATGAGCCGATACCTTGTGTCCCAAAATTATGCCCTCCTTAACCATGAAGTGGCATTTTTCCCAGTTGAGTACAAGGTTAGTATCTTCGCAGCGTTGTAACACCATTACCAAATTCCCTAGGCAAGTATCAAAATTGTCTCCATAGATAGAAAAGTCATCCTTGAAGACTTCTACGTTTTTCTCCACCATGTCTGAGAAAATGACCATCATACACCGTTAAAAGGTAGCAGGTGTATTACACAACCTGAATGACATTCTCCTGAACGTGAATGTGCCATAAGGGCACATAAATATAGTCTTCTCTTGATCCTCAGGAGCTATGGCGATCTGGTTATAGCCCGAGTATCCATCCAATAAACAGTAGTAGTCATGTCCCGCCAATCTGTCCAACATTTGATCGATAAAGGGTAGCAGAAAATGATCTTTTCGGGTTGCCTTATTCAACTTCCTATAATCAATGCACACCCTCCAACATGTCACTGTTCTTGTCGGAATTAACTCGTTATCATCATTTTGTACTACGGTCATTCCCCCCTTTTTCGGCACACAATGATACGGACTAACCCACTTACTGTCGGAAATAAGGTAGATGATACAGGCATCTAACAATTTCAGAATTTCCTTCTTTACCACTTCCTTCATAATTGGGTTAAGTCGTCGTTGTTGCTCCACCGTTGGTTTTGCATCATCTTCCATCAGAATCTTGTGCATGCAAAACGAAGGGCTGATTCCCTTGATATTTGCGATCGTCCACCCTATCGCTGTTTTATGTTCCCTAAGCACCCGCAATAACTTCTCTTCCTGTAAATTGTTAAGTGCAGCAGAAATAATCACAGGTAAAGAATTTGAATTGCCTAAATATGAATACCTGAGGTGTTTAGGGAGTGGCTTGAGTTCCAGAGTTGGTGGCTCCTCCAATGATGGTTTTAATTTTTTTGTGGCTATCTCCACCGTGTGTAGTAGTTCAAATGGTGTTTTGAAATGGCTAACTCGTGCCAATGAATCTATCATCTGTAAGTAGTCCACAAATTCTAGGTCCTTGAACTCTTCATCCCCCAATAATGTTGTCTCTAAAAGATCGTTGACCAAACTCTTTCCCATGTCTTCGTTGACTATTTGATCAATGATTTCCATCCGAAAACACTCTTCTTCATTCGTGGGAAATTTCATGGCTTTGAAAACGTTAAACTTAACTTCTTGATCTTGGACCCTCATCGTTAGTTCACCTTTTTGTACGTCGATGAGTGTCCTACCCGTCGCCAAGAAAGATCTCCCTAGGATAATCGGGATGTTCTTATCCTCCTCAAAATCCAAAATAATAAAGTCCGCGTGGAATATAAACTTATCAACTTTGACCAATATGTCTTCCACAATGCCTCTCGGATACGTGACTGACCTATCCGCCAACTGTAATGAGATGTTCGTAGGCTTTGGAGCTGGCAAACCCAATTATGTGTATACTGATAACGGCATAAGGTTCACACTCGCTCCCAAATCACATAAGCATTTATTGAAAGTCGTATTCCCGATCGTACATGGAATGGTGAAACTCCCCGGATCTTTCAACTTGGGTGGCAACTTTCGCTGTAAAACCGCACTACACTCCTCTGTTAGTGCCACTGTCTCGAAATCTTCTAACTTTTTTTTTCTGGACAGAATCCCTTTCATGAATTTTGCATAACTTGGCATTTGCTCTAAGGCTTCTGCGAACAGGATGTTAATCTGCAGTTTCTTAAATACTTCCAAGAATTTTGCAAATTGTTTGTCTAATTTTTGCTTTTGAACTCTTTGCTGAAACGGCAGTGGAGGATACACAACTAGCTTGTCATCTAACTTTGTTTTCTCAAATTGCGTATTCTCACCCTGTTTTTCTGCAACCACCTTGTTGTCATTACTCTTATCATCCGAGACTGCTGAATTTTCTGCATCTTTCCCATCCAACTGTTTTCCACTCCTCAAGGTGACTGCCTGACACTGTTCATGATTTCCCTTAGGATTTCTTTCGGTGTCACTTGGTAGGGTCCCTTGTGGTCTGTTGTTCAATGCTAAAGCAATTTGTCCCATCTGGTTTTCTAAATTCTTGATGGCCATTTCTTAAGATTTCATTACCATTTCTTGTGATTTCATTGCCATTGCTTGATTCTTCATAGCTACCTCATTACTCGTTATATACTTTGATATCAATTCCTCTAAATTTGATTTCCTCTCTTGACGTTGAACTGTTTGTTTTTGATTCTGAAACCCTGGGGGATACGACGGTCGTGGAGCTTGCTGATTCTGATTATTATTCCACGGCTGATTCAGATTATTCCTATTCCCCTGATTATATGCATTCTGATATGTATTCTGAGGAATTCTGTTGTAGCTACTCATGAATTGTACCGACTCTGGGTTGTTTTCGTATTGATCCATCGAATGTTCCCCCGCGCATAACTCACAAATAACTGTAACTTGTTGTGTCTGTCCCCCTGACCAAACGTCGAACTTCTTAGAGAGTGCTGAAATCTGTGTCGTTATTGTCATCACTCCATCTACTTCTAACACTCTAGCGACCGTAGGTTATGTCATTCTTGTCGTGGGCCACTGGTAGTTGTTAGCCGCCATCGTCTCTATCAACTGGTATGCCTCCTCATAAGTTTTTTCCATAAACGCTCCCTCCGATGCTGCATCAATACTCGTTCTAAGATTCCCATGTAGTCCGTTGTAAAATGTATTCATCTGCAACCATTTGGGCAATCCGTGATGTGGGCATTTTCTGAGTTTGTATCTCTCCCACGCCTCATACAGTGACTCCCAAAGTTGCTGATCAAACATGGAAACCTCGTTCCTCATCTTTGCAGTTTTTGCTGGCGGGAAGAATTTTGCGAGGAATTTCTGAGCCAAGTCCTCTCATGTCGTTATCGAACCCGCTGGTAGAGAGTGTAACCAACTCTTCGCCTTGTCCCGCAGAATGAATGGGAACAAGCGAAGTCTAACTGCCTCATCCGACACCCCAATATACTTGAAAGTGTCGCAGATTTCTAGAAAACTGATTAAATGCTCGTTCGGATCGTCATTTGCCATTCCCCCAAACTGCACTGAATTCTGCAACATTTGAATTGTCCCAGGCTTGATTTCGAAAGTATTCGCAGCGATTGCAGGCCTGGTGATACTTGACTGCAGCTCAGTCACCTTAGGTGTTGCAAAATCCCTCAACGCTTTCTGGTCTTCGGCAGCCATTGCTTCTTCCTTATCAGAGTTTTCGAATTCTTCCCTTGTTTCCTTGATCCACTTACTTAACTTCTGAAACCTTCTCTCAATATCGTCCTCAAAAGGAAGCAAGTCTGGATTTTTGGATCGAGTTTGCATAAACCAATGTCAAAAATGTGAAATAAGAAGAACAAAACAAAACAAAAAGTGTTCAAGTAAAACTGGACTAATTAAACTGATATTGTAAAAATATTAAAATCTAAACTAAATTATCCCCGGCAACGGTGCCAAAAACTTGTTGGGTAAAATCTATATATGCAAAACACGCAAGTATATGTGGTCAACAAGTAATATAGTAATGAATAAAGTATCGTTCCCACGAAGACAAATTAGCAAGAAATTTAACTTCACAATTATCAATTTCATATTAATCCTAATTCTATTAAACTATTCAATTCAATGGTTTAAAATTATAGAAACTAAATTAATAAATAAATAAACTATCACAAAACAACCACAAATATCAAAATCCAGAATTTTAAACAATTGATGGAGAATTAGACTTATGATTTCACCCTAAGCTTCACTCTGATTTTCAAACCTCTATTCCAATTCAACTCAATATCCCAATTTATTAATCAAGAAAACGAATGTAGTACTAGCCACCTCTCGATGCACTAATACCGTATTAACTTAATCCACAAATTAGATAGAACCAAGTTAAACACCTAAATCAACCAACTCGCTATATCTCTATGTGAACTGAAATTAAAGAAGGTTTAAGATTAAGTTCTCTATCTGATTACATGTGATGTCAAGCATATCTCTACCTTAACAATAATCAAGAATCTGTTATTCACAAAATTCATGATATATGCTATATTAACTACGTCTAGATTTGAATATCCTTTCTCGATTCCATACAAATCCACAAAGAACTGTTGATCAAGCAATTCATAAATTCACGCTCAAATTAATATAGATAAACTGAAAATACTTTATTGAACTGGAAATCAAAATTATTAAATCATCGTTTCACCCAAGGATCCATCATAAGCCTAATAAGCGAATTAGTTCATAATGAATGAAATAAAAATTGAATAATTCCAAGGAAACATCCTTCCAATTACAAATATAAAACTAAGATGAAGAATAATGCGAAACCACCCTTCACGTAGCCTTAATCTGCAATCGTTAGGAAATTCTCTTTAAAACACTCCTCCAAAGCTTGCTATCAATTTCTGGAAATAATCTTCATGATATTTCTTCTGTGTTTTTTGAATTTGTTGTTTGTCGAGTAATAGATGTCTCTCACATAAGTCCCAGTCGAATCCTTTATTTCCTGGAGTCCCTATGTGATTACAACACTAGAAACCATGTAGTAGCAGACAAATTAAAATCGAACAGAGACTCAATTTAGTTGAGACCCCCGCTTTGTGCCGGGGTATATGCCTAATATGAGCTCATACAGTGGCATGCCCATTGCTAATTTCCACAAAAAGCTGTCGAGTAAATTTTTTCTTTCCTTCACGAATTCTTCCCGAAATGATCCCAATTGACTCCAAATCTTGTTAAACGCTACAATGACCACCCTACACATAAAAGAACACAAAACAAATAAAAATGAATATGAAAACAAGAAAATAGCAACAATTAAGCGTGAAATGAACAACGATTCATGGATATGAAATCCACTTATCAATTATACCCCAGTTCATCAAACTTACCGTACATTGGAAGTTATGGACTTGCCACAATAATATAAGTTAAAGAACTTATCCTAGTCAGACCATAGGCGTCCATTCGCTGAGGGGTTCAAAACATACCATATTATTACGAGTCACGAACTTACCATATGCATTGGTTTTAAGAACTGCACCTAATCCTAATAATATCTGACTAATCTTAATAGTTTCTAACTATCAAATATACACATGAGAAAAGAATCACCTTTTTGCCACATATACATTGATAGCGCGATACCAACATTCCAATGATTATCAATGTGATAAACTGAGTGCAAGTACAAAGCACTCGCACATACAAAGGTTTGTACAACTCAGCCATCACATTAGTCCTCAATTAAAATCCCACCTAACTTTATCTTGCGTATAACTTGCTCTTTGCTCGATACGAATTCCTCGCATCACATCATCTATAACTCCTCGTGAGTTATCTCGTACTATTTTATAGTACTCCATCTTCATATCATTAAGCTATAATTATTCAAATATTACAGACCATCTTTCTTCTATAACTTAAACAGATCACGTCGTGATCTTATTCTATAATCATCTCCCTTAAAATTCTTTTCTTAACTCGTGATCGTTTTGTTTTACGATCCCCTTTCTTTCCTTTCATTTATGACATTATTCGTTATGTTGGCTATTGGAGTTAGGTAACTCCCATTTCTTATCTACATATCTTTTCAAGATTCTTCTTTGAATCTTTATATATATATATAACACTTCTTCCTTTAAGAATTTTTAACTTCATTTACATTGCTAAACATTTCATTTGAGTTCCACATTTTCATCATACGTATCCACTTACTAGACTTGGTACACATCGAGTCTCTACCAGTTTCAATATGGTATGCTGAGTGGTTTCCCACAAACAACCAACAAACTAGGTTCCGAGTTGCTAGTTCGTATATACCTCCGTTCTATGAAGGAATCGTTTAGCTCAGATACCATACCTCAACTACTAAAGAGTACAATTGTACCATACTTAATTATAACTTTTATTCTTAACTTATTTACAACTCTCTTCTTATAGACATTGTCTATTTGTTCTCACCTTACATTCTTATTATTGGAGTTGGGTAACCCCATAACACTGCGAGATTCTTCTTTGAATGCTCTCACGCATGATTTAATCCCTTCCCTATATGTTTCTTAAATTACTTCTTATTGATCAAACTCTATCTGAGCTTATTCTTTCATTATCTTCACATCTTTTCTCTAAGGTTATAGCCTACGGTACTCCTACCTAAGATTTATAACCTACGGCTCTGATACCAACTGTAACAACCCCAAAAATCATACAATTTAATTCTCGATTTCAGTAGTTAATAATACATTCAACCTCTAATTTTACATCATTAAACGATAATACAACCATTGAAATTTGCGGAATAATTAAAATTTTCTATTACAAACTATCCTCGTTCCCAAAACCTTCAACCTTTACATCTAAATATCTTAGAATCAATTTAATACTACAATAGTTTACATCGCGAAACAATATTACAATTCAACATTAAACATCATTCGGAACCTTAAACATGGTTCAAATAATAATAACACAACCAAAGTGTATAAATCTTCAAGTATCACATCTGATTCATGTCTTTCAAGTAACACATAACTTTACCTCGAAATCTTAACCTGCAAAAATGGTTATTTGCAAGGTTGAGCTCGACGGCCCAGCAAACTCTAACAGTTTTCATGCATCACATAGCACATAATAACATGCTCAATATATAACATACATGTTGCAGTTCATATAACAAGTATAAAGATCGAGTTCCTTACTCAATCAGCATGCTTTAATCAATCCACGTAGTCATAAATTAACTTTAACATTTCATGCTTTCAACATAAATATAACATATCATGTTATTTGCAATTAAGATTTAAAACAGTTAATGATCAAGTTCACATAGAAAATAAGAACTGAAAGACTTGCCTGATTCGTAGTTTATGAACTACGACTTAACTGCATATCGCTTATTTGCACTTTGTGTATTCTTACAAAGTTATATCATTATTCACATTAACTATTAGTCACATAGTAACGCATAGTAGCAATAAACTTTACTCTACAACTCATAACCCTTCTTATTAATCAATACACAATGTACTAGCATCCTTTTTCACACATAAAACTCATTTCTAGTTAAACTTGTTATTTTAGCACAAGTCTTAAGCTACCATACAATTATCATAAATTACAAGTGTTAACCATCACAACAACTGTTTACTATTCATCATGCTCACTAAGTTCTAATATACCACATTCATCACTTACTAACCATTTGAAACTTTGAAACTACTAACAAATAACACGATTCTGTTTTAGCTATATTATTACATGTCTATTATACTAACACCTCATTAGACCAAAGTATGTCATTACCCCGAAAGCAGAATGACAAAGAGTCTAGCCTCGAGATCGATGTATGGTAGCGCGAATATCTTTACATACACAAATAAGCAATTCAAGTGACTTTTTAGCCTTAGGCACTAAATAAGAACACTGCTTAGTGCACAATAGAAAAGAGCTCTGCCATATGAAC
Organism: Panax quinquefolius; assembly: GCA_020205615.1. Classification (NCBI taxonomy): domain Eukaryota; kingdom Viridiplantae; phylum Streptophyta; class Magnoliopsida; order Apiales; family Araliaceae; genus Panax; species Panax quinquefolius. Next base: position 72,711,609 of record CM035174.1, read on the forward strand.
AAGAGTGGCCATTTTAGCCCAACAAACACAATTTCACCCACCAAACAAAGGAAATTAACATATACAATAAATATAAAACTATCATAAACATGATTGCTAACATATTCATCAGCATAGAACAATTTAACAACACTTTTAACTATTTTAATTTCTCAAATTTCTCATTTTCATATGAAAACTCCATTTTTGAGTTTCTTCACAAAAATCGACACTGTGATTTCAATTCCTCACCAAATCACTTCGTTCAAGTTACATTATATTCATTTCTTAATGAACTAGCATAATCAATCTTCAATTTACAGTTTATCATACTGATTGACCATCATAATTGGTACTTTTATAAAACATATGAAAAAACATATATTATCATTACTTTTCTACTATAATACAAAATTAGCATACAATTCTTTCTTAAACACAAACTCTAATCATCATAAACACATACAACTATAAGTACTCAGTAGTATAATCATCAATTTAAAAATTTTGAATTCACAGATCATTCAAATTATACCGTATTCATACATATACATATATAATATCAAAGTTATAGAACATACCTTCAATTTGCCTGTTAATTCCTGCTAAACACTGAAGATGTTGTGAAATTCTTAGGTTTCTCTCAAATTCTCTCTCAAGTTCTCTGAATTCTCTCTTCCTCAGACTAATAAAACTGACAACCCAAGTATACGTAATATAAAATAAATTGTTATGGCCTTAATACGTATACTAATTATAATGTCAGTTATAACGCTTAGGTTATAAATATATTATATTTATTATTTATTTTATTTTATTTATATTATTATAATTCAAAATTTAAAATCTAAAAGCCATAAGACTTTGTTTGGCAAAAAGTCTTTAAAATAAAGATTTAATATCTTTAGGCCTTGTTTGAAGTTAAACCCATCTAAAACTACTTTAATTATTTTAATAAATAATTTAGTTTATAATTCATAATCACATATTATTTATTTGGATTTCCATATCCAATAATAATCAAATAAATTAATTACACAAACTATATTTAAAATAAATATTCTACTTAAACAAATATCACAAAATTATAATCTCATTATAATTTTTATTTAATAAGTTATCATACCATCTTAAATTATTAAATTAAAACAACCATATAACATCTCATGTTATGTTACAACTCTCTAAATTATAAATTAATTTAATTTAGAATATTATCTAATCATAAATATTTACTAATAATAACCACATCAATAAAATATTTATTTCATTTAATAAATATTTTAAATTACAATTACTAAAATCTTGGATTGTCACAGTGGAAAGCCAATGATAGAGATTGTTGAAAACGGCCCTTGGCAGAGCATCGAAAAGATCTGGTGTCATGAACCATTGGTCTTGAATGCGTTAAAATATCCAGATTTGTTCAGGGGTATAATTCGTCAGAAAGATATCCCCAGCAGAGATATCAGGAATGATTAATAGTATAAACCGTTGGTGATAACTCCAACATATCATCGGGAGAGTCCGGTGATGTAAGTCGTTGAAAACTACTTCAATGAAGGTCAGAATGATTGACAGTATAATCCATTGACGACAACTCTAGCGTAGCATCGGGAAAGATCCGATGTTGTAAGCCGTTGAAAACTACTTCAAAGAAGGTCAGAATAATTGACAGTGTAAACCGTTGGCGACAACTCCAACGTAGCATCGGGAAGGGTTCGGTGATATAAGTCGTTAAAAATTATTTCAACGAAGGTCAGAATGATTGACAGTGTAAATTATTGGCAACAACTCCAGCATACCATCGGGAAAGATTCGGTGATGTAAGCCGTTGAAAACTATTTCAACGAAGGTCAGAATGATTGACATTGTAAACCATTGGCGACAACTCCAGCGTAGTATCGAGAAAGATCCGGTGATGTAAGCCGTTGAAAACCATTTCAACGAAGGTCAGAATGATTGATAGTGTAAACCGTTGGCGAAAACTCCAACGTAGCATCGGGAAGGGTCTGGTGATGTAAGCCGTTGAAAACTGCTTCAACAAAGGTCAGAATGATTGACAGTGTAAACCGTTGGCGACGACTCCAACGTAGCATTGGGAAGGGTCCGGTGATGTAAGCCGTTGAAAACTACTTCAACGAAGGTCAGAGTGATTGACAGTGTAAACCGTTGGCGATAACTCCAACGTAGCATCAGGAAGAGTCCGATGATGTAAGCCGTTGAAAACTACTTCAACGAAGGTCAAAATGACTGACACTACAAACAATTGGTGACAACTCCAGCGTAGCATCAGGAAACATCTGATGATGAAAACCGTGGAAAACTATCTCCTTCGGGGAGGACCGATGATGGAATCTGTTATATAGATCCACCAGCCAAGGCACTGCGAAGGTTCGGTGATTTTGAGACCGTGGTAAACTACTGTTCAAGTCGTCGCCGAGGAAATTCAGTGATGGTCAACCTTCACAAAACTACTGTTCGAGTAAGTGTTGTGAGGATATTGTGGAAGCAAGCAATAAAAGTTCTATCTCCAGCAGAACTATCAGCATCAACCTGATAGAAAGCCAGAATGGTGGTGACAATCCCAGAGTAACGGCAGAAAAAATCCAATGATGACAACCAAGGCAAGCTAACATTAGGGTAAGCATCAATAATCCCCAATTGGGTCACTAGTCAAAAGAGGATCATCCCCGACGGAGGTAAAGTCAAAAAGCGCATCTAAAGACAGAGAACGTGGGTGACAAATCCCGACGTCGAATTCAGAAAGGTCCAGTGGTATCAGCCATAGGAAAATCTCCCCAGCAGGGATCTTGACAACATCTCTACAACATGATGTCAAAACAGTCTCAATGGTGCTAACTGGCATTTCAAACCATTGGCATCAATCCAATATAGCATTGGGAAAGACCCAGTGATGAAAGCTTGATAAACTACTGTTCGAGTAGACATCAAGGAAATTCAGTGGAGACCATCATTGACAACTCCATCCTCAACAGAAATGGCGGGAGCAGTCAATGGTAGAATACCGTTGGAGGTCATTCCACACTAAAACAGTCAGAGCACATAACATCATATTATGTTGCATTGCATGGAATCATTTAATCTTGTCAGATTTCAAGTGTCTAGTAATCTTTATCATGTTCATTCCATTGCATTTCATAAATATGATAAAGAGGGGCATTTGTAGACACTTGAAATTTTGCATTCATGTTACTTATAATGCAGAAGGGCAGAGTTGTCCTTTAGCTTTCAAAGACAACCCTGGAAGTCAAAATCATCAAAATAAAACCCCGGTGACAATCCTAGGAGATCCAGTCCAACCCCGGCGATAACCCTAAGAGATCAAATAAACCACAGTGACAACCCCGGGAGATCAAATCCAACCCCGACGACTGTAATAACCCGAGAATTTAGATATTTATTAAAATCTTAAAAGATTTAATTAAGGTTAAATATTAAACCTAGACAGAAAATAAGTGTATGTATTTAACATTTTTAGGAATAAAATTTGTGAATTTAAAAACTTTTGGTAAAGGTTTACAGTGTTAAGAGTATCTGTGTATATGATCATATGTGTGTACAGTATGTGGTTAAGGGTCAAGGGTTGACCGGATAAAGTATATCAGTCACAAACCCTAATAATATTTTAGAACCTCGACGTTCAATGAGAAAACCCTAACGAGTGTTAAGAAACCCTATTACCGGTTCTAGAAACCCTAGTTTCAGTTTCTAGAAGCCGAAACCCTAATTCAGAATATTAAAACCCTAATTGGGAAGTTTGAAAATAAGTATAAGATTTTTATGTTATTGATTTTATATTTAATTAGGGAAAGCCCTAATTGATTATTAGAAAACCCTAATTGTTCAATTGGAAACCCTAATGTACAATTATGGAACCTAATTGCTAAATTAGCAATTTTAATTAAGGAAATATAAATCATAATTGGCAAACTTGAATATAATTATCGAATCCTAATTATAATTTAGAAATATTAATTTTCTATTTTGAAAACCTAAATTGGAAATCCTAGAAATTTATTTTTTAAAACCTAAGGGTTCAAACCCTAAACTCTAAGGGTTGGAGCATTTGACAAGTTAGCCACTAAAAGTAAAAACCAAATGACCAAAGTGCCCTTTTTAATATTTTAATGAGGTGGAGTGTAGATCTAGCCCTACCTGTGGTTGGTGACCAACTCTAGCTAGCCACATGGTCTAGTAATCACCTTTAATAAGCAACCAACTGATCAAATGATCAGCCATATGCATCACATCATATTATATATAGATTGAGAGAGATAAAATGCACACTTTACTTTTCAACATAGCCAAGTCTTCTCTCTCTCTCCCCTCCGAAATTTTAGAGTGATAGTGAGTGATAAGTTAAGCCAAGATCATGTGTTAGCTTGCCAAGATCAAACATCAAGGGCCAGAATCAAGATCAAACTCAAAAAGGAGGTATAAACCCTAAATTTCGAAATTCTTAGATTTGATGTTAGATGTTATAATTTGTTGTTTAAAGTTGTGTTAGAGGGTGTTAATAAGTGATCTGGGTTGTTAGATCATGGATCTATAACATCTAGAGACACGAAAATTAAGTTTTTATAAACTGACTTTGAACCCTAAAATGTTGTCTGACAGCCATATGTCAGGGCTCATAGATCCTTGTATGTTAATTATTTGTTGTGTTTTAAGTTATAGACTTGTAGTATGATGTAAGGGCTTTAATCTAGAACTTGAATCAAGCCCAGATCATGTCTAGATCGCGAGTTATGAATGGTCAAACCTAGTTGACCGATCATGAAACTGAAATTCTGGGCAACCTAGAATTTCCAGAAATTTTGACAACATCTTGCAGGCCTCGGATCTTGCAGGTCTTAATTAGTTTGGTCAAGTTGGTGTTTGTTTTGTGTAGACTGACATGCTTACTACCTATACATGCCTCTAAATTACCCAAATATGTAACAGAATCGAATTTAATGATGGTCAAACTTGGGTTGACCAAACTGCTCAAGAACATTTCTGGGAAACCCAGAAATGTTAAAGAACAGTTTTCGTGACTACTTTGACCGGCCCAGATCTTACGTATGTTATGTTGTTAAGTTTATGTTATGCTATGTAATGGTTCTACGACATGAGCACTATACATTTGGACCTTAAGAACCACATCTTAGTGACCAGAACACCATGAAAAGTGAACCACAAAGTGGACCCTCGACACTGCTTGAGTTTCTGGGCAACCCAGAAACTCAAGAACACGTCTGACAACAACTTTTGTTGCTTAGATCTCACAGATTTGTTACGTCTTGACCATGAGAGTTGTTCGGGGTTGTAATGTGACATTAATACTACAATATTAAAACATTAGCAAGCCAGAAATCATAAAGACCAAAGATCTAGCCTTGGTCAAACATGGTAATCTTGCTAATCGCCTATGCAGCTTACGGGTTTAGTGAAGAACACCTATAGCGATGGGTCTGTCGCTATATGGCCCTTTAGTGACACTTATTTTCGGAAAATAATTATTTTTATTAAATAAATCGAATAAAATGGTTTTTAATTATTAAAAATACAAAATAAATTCCTAAAAATTATTTTAAAGTTCGAAAATTAGTTTTTAATTATTCTGAATATATTTCATAAATATTTAATATTTTTGGAATAATAATGGTATTTAGTTTATTTAATTAGAATATTAAGTAAATTACGTAAAATGATTTTAATACATGAAAAATCATGAAAAATTATATTATGGTATAAAAAATATTTTAAGTTATTTTGATGACTTTTAATATTTTGTGATGAATTTCATTAATTAATTAATATTAATGGTAATTAATTTATGTACTACATGTATTAAATAAATTATGAAAAAAATATAATTAATGATTTATAAATCATATAAAATTATTGAAGTATTATAAAATATTTTAAGTTATAAAATATAACTTTTGATATTTTGTCATGAAAAACATTAATATTTAATATTAAAAGCGATTATCGGATAATACATTTAATCGCTTTAAAAATCATATAAATATGATTTTAAAGTATTAAAATATTTTGTGATATTATAAATATATTATAATATTATGGCGTGTATTTCATTAATATTTGATAATAAATAGATATTGAAGATATTAGAATATTGTGGTATTTAAATTAGATAAATACGATTTTAATGATTTAAAAATCAAGATAAATGATAATAAGTATCTGAAAATTATTACAAGCTTATGAAAATTATTTTAACTGATTAATAAATTACCTAAGATAATTGTTAAGTATTTAGGCAGAGTTTAATTGAACTTCAACTCGATAATTGTCTAACTAGGTCGTCGGGATGTAATAATATTACCGAACACAACTTAGACTGCAATGGTTTAACTCCATACTAGGTCTTATGTGTTGTATAGACTGAGAGGATTATATGGTAATGTGTTTAGGTTATTTTATACTGTGATAATATTATTCTAATGTTTGGAGATCGGTATTATCTATATTAGGTCTTCGGATAAAGCTAAGTTATATTTCGTAACGGTAATCAATGATATAGGCAAGTTTTTCTTAAGAGTTATTTCATTCAGATATGTTTATGGTTAATCATTGTTGATTGCCATGTAGAATTGTACTCTGTACATATTGTATGTATAAGTCAGGTATGAAAGGCTGATCACCTTCATTACCATTCGGTTCAGATATATTTGTTCATGTTTAATACTTGTTCAGTCAAAAGTTTGTTCCTGCTAGTTCACAATTATATTGTTGAATCATAGCCAGCTTATTATTAAGATTCTTTTACTCATGATATATCGTTAAATTATTGAACTTAAACTTGATGGGAAATCTTATGCTCACCCTTACTAGATCATGATAAAACATTACAGATTAAGGCGAATGCGTCGAATACAAGGAAAGGTTAAAGACAGTTCCAGTTTAAAGTTATTGTGTACGATTAGATTTGTAATAGTAATGTGTGATAATATCTTTGTATGTCAGATAGGATAATGAATTGTGTATAAGTTATGGTTGCTCGACCTTGGGGATAGTGTATAATATTTAATGTATAAACAATTTATATTTATATCTTCCGCAATAGTTAGAACTAGTGACCCAGATCCGTGGTGATTTAGGACCATGAATTTGGGGGCGCTACAACGACAACCCCGGGAGATCCTGTCCAACCCCGAAGACTACCCTGGGAGATCAAATCAAACCCCGGTGACAACCCCAGAAGATCAAATCCAACACCGGAGACAACCCCGGAAGATCAAATAAAACCCCGAGGACAACACCAGGAGATCAAATCCAACCCCGCTGACAACTCTGGAGATCAAATCCAACCTCGATGATAACCCCAGGAGATCCAGTCCAACCCCGACGATAACCCCAAGAGATCAATTCCAGCCCCATCGACAACCCTGGGAGATCAAGTCCAACCCCGGTGGCAACCCTGGGAGATCAATTCCAGCCCCGAAGACAACCCCGGAAGATTAAACCAAACCCTGACGACAACCCCGGGAGATCAAGTCAAACCCTGGCAACAACCTCGGGGGATCCAGCTAAAACTCGGCGACAACATCGGGTAACAACAAACCAACCTCAGAGATAACCCTGAGGACTTACAAAAATCAATAGCAGTCCAATCTCGGAGACAAGCCTGAGAAAAGATAGCTCCAACTACATCAAACATGGAGGTAACCCGGAGGGGAAAAATAGTAATTTTGCCAACTTAACATTAAAATAAGTTAAATCACTGCAATGATGGTTATGCAGGACCATAATGTCAATCCCGAGTGAAAAACAACATAAGACAGCTCAAAGAATAGACTGCGAAGACTCAAAGATCTGGTCATGGACCCATCTTCCCAAATTCAGAAAATGTCAAATCCCATGTCATTGTGTAACTCTCGAAAATGGATTTTGGAAAAAGCATATCACGCCTCCATCGGATTCCCGGATTGAATGTTTTGAAGGTTCGAGCAAACAACGCATTGGTCCAAGTGCCAGCACTTTGAGACGATGGGACCCACAGGCTAGGGCCCACCCGAGCAACCGTAAGTAAACCCGTGGTTATCACGGTTAGACCCATGGCTACTTTGGTCTATAAATAGACCCCCCCCCTATTAGCCAAAAAAGAAAAAAGAATAAGAGAAAAACAAAGGAAACTCCATCTATTTCAGTTCTTAACCCATCCTATAGTGTTCCAAACTTCAATATTCTTCTTTGTAAACACTTGTATACATATATACTACGACATATCAAATTTTAACCGATGAAAACTGAGTTTTCAAGCTCCAAAAGCAGTCTAAACCTTCCTTGTAGCACACTGTAAGATCTTTTCTGAATTGAAACTTTTTTTCGCTTTAATATATATATGTGTGTGTGTGTGTGTGTGTGTGAACTAAATAGTTGAGCCTGGATCGACAATCTGTAGCTTTTACTTACTTTCCTATATATATATATATATATATATATATATGTGTGTGTGTGTGTGTGTGTGTGTGTGACGCCCCCAAAATAGGTCCACACAACCCATTCTGAGTCACCAAATACATGGTACAGAATTCAAATACAAACTTCATTTATACAACTATTAATTTTCGAGTAAACTACGGCAAAACATAATCTGTAAGTTTTAATACAAATATTGTCTCGTAGACAATATCCAAACTCAAATAAAGTCCTCATTACATTTATTATCACACTATTTTATAGAATTGTGAGGACTACTATAGCAATCATCTTAGACCATCACTCCATTCTCCGACTAGTCTCAGCTATATTCTCATTTCCTGAAGAGAACAATGAAAGAAAAGGGTGAGCTTGACTAGCCCAATAAAGAATATTATGACTAAGATAATGCAGAATAAATTATCCTTAGTCCTCAACAATGAAAAATCGGATATAATACAATAGACAACAAGTTTTAGATCAATAACTGCAGCGGAAATAGTAATCCATTAGAAGAGTCATGTGGAGCATGATGTCTACTATCTTCTATGATTTAAAAGCCCATCATAAATATTTTATCCCTGTAACACCAATCAAAAAATATTTCAAATCAACGAATTATCCATGCACTACGGGCCAAGGATATTCGTTAGTATTACCAGTGGTCGTGATCATGCCAAACAACTGTCCATCTATGCACTACGGGCCAAAGAGGACTTTCACCACAACATTTGTCTGTAAAAATTACAGGTCATGATTATACCAATACAAAATTCATGGTCATAATCACTACGGACCAAAGATGACTTTCACCACAAAATAAGTGTAACGACCGAGAAATTCGGATTTATTGTAAAATAATTTTATTTAATTAAATATTGAATAAAATTATATTATATGTTACAATTGTGTGTTAGTAAGATGAAGGTCGTTCTATAACCTAGATATATTGGAATGTCGTAGTATGTTGGCTACGTGATGGAATTATAGTGTTTGAATTTCCAAGACGAAAATAAAAGCTTTCCGAGAAATTTTCTGAAAACTACTATTCACGAATTTCTGCTCGGGAATTATTTTTGAACTTCCAAGAAATACGTAATGATAGAATAGTAAGGGAGGATGGAATATGTAATAATATTTCAGTTATGACAAACGCAGCTTTTCGCCTGTATACTAAATTTAAGAATGTTAAGGCACGTAAAGATTTGTTAATGTATGATCGTATAATAGCGAGTATTATACGAGATATGAATACGGGTATGATACGAAGTATTATATGAGTATATACGAATGAAAGTATAGCGTCTATGACGAAAGATTATACAAACTAGTATACGTAAGGGATACGAGGATTTTACGTTAATCGTTTAAATCCTATTATATTGGATTTTTAAGTTTTGTGTAGGAATGTTGCAAGCCCAATTGGAAAGATGTTAAGGCCCGATGAAATGTAATGCAAGCCCAATGTTTATGCCCAAAATATTTAAAACTAAGAACCGGATCCGTGGATCGAACCAATGGGTAAACGGTTAAGAAAAACCCATGGGGCAACCCATGTGGGCCCCATAGGTGAGTCATGGCTGATCTTAGTGAGCAAGCAAAGGATAAGATGAGTGATTAGCAAGGAATGAATAGTAAGGAGGTGATTAAGGAGGTGGGATAGCCTAAATGACCAAACTACCCTCACCTTAGGTTTTCTATAAATAGAAGCTTTGGATTTTCATTTTGTTGCTAATTCAAATTTCAACAAACAACTTATAACTTATTTAGTTAAGAGAAAAAGCAAGAAAAGCTAGTTTTGTATTTCAAGTAGAAAAAGAAGAAGAATCAACTTGATCATCAAGGGTAAGAATCCTAGATTATTAATCTTCCATCTCTTTAATTGTAGGTTGTTAGAGAAGAGTTGGTTGATAGAATAGGTATGCTATGAAGTGATGAGAATGACTAATCAAGGGACCTAAACCTTAATAAGCCATGTATAAGTGAATCATACTTTTATAAGTATTGGAGTAATGAAGAACATGTAAGAATTTGACATGTAAATGAGTTAATGAAATATGTTTGGTTAGGTTGTTAGATATATGAAATGAATCCATTTGAAACGGTGTAAAAATCTTAAGTAAAGAAGTTATGGCAAAATTTACGAGATTAGATGATAATCGTCAGAATCGTTAAATTCTCGGAATGGAAGTCAAAAGTTATCATTGAACTTGGAAACATTGGTTTTTGATAGAGAATAGTCTCAATTGGTATTCTAGAGTTGCGGACTCAAAAATGACCAAATTTCGACTTAGAACGAAGAAACGAGCTTTGAATGTTCACGAACGTTTATCGTTTTCGTAATAATGAACTAATCGGTGAATTCTGAGCTAAAATATTTGAAAATGAAATGTTTTCTAATGAAATCATAGAGTATGTGATTTTTAAACTAACAACTTTTGAACGACCCAATTCGGATTTAAAATGAATAAGTTATGAACCCGGGAAATTCACAGAAGAAATGAATCGTGGTAATCGTTCGAGGCTCGAGTCTGCGCCACGTACCCGTAGAATTAAGGTCGCGTCGCATGGCGCCAGGTAGGACACACCAACCATCAGAAAGTGGCGCCAAGCGGCTTGACTAGGATATATAGGAGTTGCCATGCAGTCGAGTGAACGTGACTTAGAATATTTGTAAAGGCATGTGTGTTATAAGTCTTATATGTGAAGTTGAAATATAGCCACCAACACTAGGTTATGCATAGAGAAGAAAGTTTATAAAGATAAAAAGAAAGTTGGTTAATTAATGATGAACTATAACATTAATAAAATTGAAGTAGCATCCTCAATGATGTTAATAACATTAAGAATTTCAACTAAAGGTTGAAGAAAGACTGCTGGAATGTAAGTGTAAAACAATGCGATAAATGTAACCAATGTTAACAAATCTAATGAACGATTAGATTGAGAAGAAGGGTAAGATACGTTAGGAACCATATATGTTTGATTATGACCTAATGTGGTATGTTACATGATTATGTATTGTAGAGACCTTAAAGAATCAAAGAGAATTTGTATTGACTGTAGAAGACGCTAAAGGCAAGTATTCTGACCCTTGTCTGAGTTCTTTGGACAAGCTTTGTAAATTCATGTATCTTACGCATGAATTAATGTATGATGAAGTCGAAGCCAATTCCTTCGGCTAGACTTAAGATGTTTTACGGATTTCTTATAATCTATCGAACTATTGTCAATGTTGTTAAGTTTTGCCAAAATATTTTGGGTATGGTTTTTAAAAGAAGATTGAGTATGCATGAATAATTTTTTTGTCGTCAAACGATATGCACGTGAGTTTGCCAAACCTTAAATGTACATACGTTTAAAAAAAGTAGTGTTGTACAACATAGAGTACTATAGGCTGATCAGCTAGATGTGCTGTAAGATATGTCGGACTTACGGACTTAGTGTCGGGTTGTCCTTTTCAAAGAAAGAATGAAATGCTCAAGGATACCTTCTAGGTATCTTCGGTACTATTCCAGATTTACGATTTGGTTGTGGAATAATAGGTTTATCTATAGGTTCCTCTTATTTGACTTATAGTGATTTGTGGTTCTTGAACTCTTCAAGATCTATTATCCTCCCACTAGCCCCTTCAATGATAAACACATTTATCTTAGAAGGCAGCGTGTTTCGCAATAAACAACTTTTGCTAAGTAGGATTACAGAACATATACCCTAAACTTACTTTAGGATGTCCCACAAATATGTACTTGTCAAATCTTGTCCCAAGCTTATCCTTTGAAAACTTTTCACATAAGTTGGACAACCTTTTATCTTAACATACTTAAGATTAGGAATCCTCCCTGTCCATAACTCTTATGGAGTCTTGGGGCCGGATTTTGAGGTTACCTTTTCGTAGATATGCAGCCATTTCTAGGGCATAAACCTAGAAGGAAATTGGAATATCGATAAAATCATTATGGACCGCACCATGTCCAACAAGGTACGATTTTTCCTTTCAGATACATCAATCAATTATTGCATATCAGTAGGCGTCCATTGTGAGAAAACCATTTGAGATGATATAGAAACTTATTGCACAAGTATTCCTTCCTCAATCCAATTAAAGAATTCTAATACTTTTCAATTAGTTTCACTTCTAAATTCTTTGAACTTTTCAAATGATTCAGACTTGTATTTCATCAAATACAAATATTCAACTCTTTAAATGATCATCTCCTTTTCTTATACTAGTTCGTTTAATTTGCAAAATAATTTTTCACGTAAGTCAAGTATACAAAATCCATTAAGTATAATTTCAGTTCTATAAAAACATTATTATTCTAAATATAACAACAATTGTTCTTAAATATAATACCAACAAATTTTATTGTCCAACAACAAAATTGGAAATAATGTTTCAAACGAGAACTAGAGTACAATAACAAGTTATTGACTTAATAGACTTACTTGTAGGAAATACTAAACAATATGTTCTTATGGCTAATACAACAACCTTTGCTTCATTTTCACACATAGGATTACTTATCCCTTGTTTAGCTTTCTACTTCTGATTGGTCCCTTCATAAATCTATATTTATGAGAACTAAAGTCGGTATCCAATACCCAAGTAGAACCTTAACTTATAAAAAGATTAATTTTAATCATGAACAAAACTGTATTTCTAACCGAAACTTCACTAAGCTTCTTTGGTTAGCCTCTGCAAGATGCTTCTCGCAGTTTCCTTCCGGTGTCGTGGCTTATTGCAGTGGAAGCAAACTCCTTGATATCCGTATCAGTTTTGATCTTATTATCCTTTATTTTTTTTCCTTTCTATTTACCTTCTTACAATCGTTCTTCTTTTCAGAAGATCATTTGGCCCCTCTACCAGTAAGCCTTGGTCTTTCTTGGTTGGAAAGTGACTCTTAATATTTTTCAACATGTTAAGCAAATTAGTGAGGCTGATATCTAGCTTGTTCATATAAAAATAAACAACAATTATGAGAAGAAGTCTAGAGTGGCTGTAAGATCAAATCTTGGCTCAACTATCCATCCATGACAAAACTCGTTGTCTTAATTGTTTAATCAAAATGATCATGTTAAGGAAATTTGTCTGTATTGTAGTGTCATCGGTCATTCTAGATCGGAAGAGCTCCTTAGATATATGATATTTATCAGTCCTACTTTCCTCATAATCAACTAGTTGATGTGCAGGAATATAGTAGGACTATCCATAGTTTCATGCTGACGCTGAAGCTCGTTACTCATGGATGTGAGCATGATGCATTGAGCCAACTGTGCATCATCTTGTCATTTTCTAAAAATTGAAATCTCTTCCTCAGAGGCATTATCTGCAACCATTGCAGAGACAGACATATTAAGGACATAAGATAACTTTTCAACTGTGAGAACTATTCTCAAATTCCTTAACCAATCTGTTTAATTCCTTAACAATATTTTAGCATACATTCTTTTATTAATTAGCAAAACAAATTAGGTCTTGTTTTAAATTGGTATCTACCACTATTTTCATCAAACTATATTACCCTCAATATATATAGTTTAGTTTGGCAATATCTAATTAAAGATATGATAGTGAGAATAAGGATCTCATTTCAAATTTATATAGCCTTGTGTGTGTACAACAAACCATATATAAATAAATAGGTAGACAACTCGTGTCAATTACATCAACTATGCAACTCCTTGTATTTTGCCTCTTAGATCATAATGGTCAAGTGTGTGCACATCCGAACTAAAATGATCTAAGTTAAGTCATACCTAGAACTCCATATATTCAAAAGAAAAATATTGTCCTTGTGTGTGCACAACAAAACAACATCGTTCAGTTTATTTATAAGCATTAAATGTGTTAAAAAAATATCTTAAATATTTAATACTTGTCTTGTGTGTGCACAACAAACTCATATTAAATATTTAATACTCTATTGTTTTACCATGCTAGAATGCGACGTTCGATATTCCAAATATCTTTGAACGTTATAACTTAATATAAAATCTTTGAGGGGTTTGTTATTATTTTGTCTCATCTTGTTTAGCGCGCATACACACATATATATAAAATACCATCATATTAATTAACATGTGAAGCATGTTTGCATAATATATATATATATATATATATACATATATATAGTATAAGCATGCACATATAGAATACTATATTCTACCTGGATTGATTATGGACTTTATTCTAGTTTAGTTCACTAGAACTACCAAGTGAACCAAAAGGTCAAACCTAAGGTGCAAAAATTAATTTTAAATATAACTATTACATTTAAATTCCGGACTCCATTAAAAACGAGTCTTCAAGCGCTCATTGCTCCTTGGTCTCCAATTCTTCAAAATTAATTCTAATTATTCCTATTACAAAATTATTTAATTTAAATAGAAACTTTGATCAGCAATCAAGAGGAAGTACATAGGAGGGAGATAAAATTTACATCAAGAAAAATTAGAGAAGACAAAGTACGCAGACCCCATTTTATAAAACTCATGCATTCATGCATCCAACAAAAATAAAATCCAATCATATTGGTAAATAGTCCATAATCAATCTCATTTATTATCATACATATCAACATATGCATCAATAAATAACATTAATCTCATGAATAATAAACATTCAATATATACATTGATATCGATTTAATGAGCAATTTTAATTAGCATAAATCTAATTTTGAAACTAAATAAACTCCTTTATTTTTAAACAAAATCATAATAAATTTTTTTATTTTATTTTATCCAATTTTGAATAAAATAAACTCCATTATTTTTGATCAAATTCCCAATCAAAATAAACTCTTTTAGTTTAATTAACAAGGAATCCAATTTCAAGTATAAAATAAAACCTTTTATTTTAACTTAAAATTGCTAGAAAAATAAAATATGTTGAATCATATTCCTTATTAAAATTAAACACCTTTAATTTTAGAAAACATAAAATCATATTCCATAAGTGAATAAACTTATTTATTCTAGGAAACATGGAATCATATTCCATATGTGAATAAACTCTTTTATTTAAACAAGCGTGGAATCCATTTCTAAGCTAATATAAAACTTTTGAATAAACTATTTTATTCAAAAAACGTGGAATCTAATTCTAAGTTATTATTAAACTTTTGAATAAACTCTTTTATTCAAACAAACGTGGATTCCAATTCCACTAAAAATAAACAACTTTATTTTAAACCAATTCCAAATCAAAATAAACATTTAATTTAATTTTAATTAAAATAAACCTTTAATCTTAAAAAATCAAAATAAAAAATATATATTTGTTTCTGGAGAGTGGCAATGCATCGCCGCTAGAGAACTAGCATCAGGCGTTGTGGCGCCACATCATCGGTATAAAAAACATAGAGCTTGCCTAAAGCACCACAAAAGAATCGGCTTGAAGGCTGCAGCCGCAATGATCATTATCTTCTTTTTAATCAAGCCACGTGGCTCCAATCTCCAGAATCTATTTTTTTAGTTCGGGAATTGTGTAGTTTTTCTCCAAAAACTCAATTCTATGATGATTATTATGCCCAAAAAAATTGTTATAAGCACATATCAACATATATATTGAATCTAAACAATTAATAACTCGCATAAAGGTTTGGATATGTTACCACTGTTAGGTTTGTAAGATTCATGGATATAATTAAATTGCACAAAGTAAGTGGAAACGTGGTAAAATAGAATTTTAAAATTTTACAAACTATATACCCGGATCATCTTTTATGCACAATTATTAATTAAATAAAAAGAAGAAGAACAATAATTATTCCCTTAAAGATTTGAGCTTCCTCGTGTACAAATTCACCTCCAAATCCTTTTCACATTCAACTTGAATCCACCGGATTTGATTCCTTCCTTTGATCAACGTTAGCCACCCAAGTGTTTGGCCACTAGAGGTGATCCGCCAAGGAAGAAGAAAGATTCAAGAATGAGGGTAATTGGCTAAACACTAGTTTTCTATCTTTGTAGAAAAAGAGTGTACTCTCCAACAATTGGAATCACATCTACTGATATCTGGCATAAGACTCCTCTTATAATATAAGAATCCTCTTAGTTAACCATTTTAATATAATTAAAATATGGTATTATTTAATTAATTAAACTCCTTTAATTAATTAGGCTCCCTAACTTATTAGGAATAATTAATTAAACTCTTTTAATTAATTAGCCTCCTAATCTTATTAGGAATATATGAGAGTACTTTTATTAAATAATTCCTAAACTCCTTTAGGAATTAAATAATAATAATAGTAATAGTAATAATATGACTCCTCTTATTAATTTATATTTAATATTTCCAAAATATTAAATAATAAATATTAAATAATAATAAGCTATTCATGTCAAGGTACTATTCATGCCGAAGTACTATTCACGATGAAATTTAGTTTCTTTTCTTTGTCCAAATTATCTTTAAATTTTAAATATTAAATATCATTCTTGAATTTTACTCCACAATTGGTGATCATGTTGACAATTTGGACATTCTTGAATTTTTGATAAATTAAATTATAAATCTCTAATATTTATCATTGATCTCACTTGATTCATTCTTTATATCATTGGCATCATCCTCATGTTTATTTTGTGGTAAAAGTCATATTTGGCACGTAGTGCAAAGATGGACTGTTGATTGGTATGATTATAACCAAAAATTTTGTATTGGTATAATCATAAACTTTAATGTTACATATAAAGGTTTGTGGTGAAAGTCCTCTTTGGCCCATAGTGCATAGATGGATAGGTGTTTGGCATTATCATGACCACTTGTGATACAAACGGATATCTTTGCCCGTAGTGCATAGATAATTCGTTGATTGGAAATAATTATTGATTGATGTTACATGGATAAAATATTGATGATGGACGTTTAAGTCATAGAAAATAGTAGGCATCATGCTCTACTTGACTCTTCTAATGGATTGTTATTTTTGCTGTAGTTGTTGATCTAAAACTCGTTGTCCATTATATTTTATCTGATTTATCATTGTTGAAGGCTAAAGATAATTTATTCCTCATTATCTTAGTCATAATATTTTTTACTGGGCTAGTTGAGCTCACCTTTTTCCTTTTTGTTCCATTATTCTTCTCAGGAAATGAAACTGTAGCTGAGATTAGTCGGGGAGTGGAGTAATGGTCCGAGATAGTTACGATAGAAGTCTTCACTATGTTGTGAAATAGTGTGACAATAATTGTAATGAAGACTTTATTTGAGTGTGGATATTGTCTACGGACAATATATGTATTAAAACTCATAATATATGTATTGTCGTATTTTGCACGATAGTTAATAGTTGTAAATAGGAATGTTTGTATTTGGATTCTTTGGTATGTATTTGGCGACTCAAAATGGGTTGTGTGAACCTATTTTGGGGGTGTCACAGTACTGGTATCGGATAATGATAAGAAATTCTCGGGATCTAAGTTCGAATAATTTTTAAAGGATTTCGGGATTCAACATCGGAAGACTTCGATCACTCACCCTCAATCAAATGGCTAAGTAGAAGTCAACAATAGAACTATACTAAATAGAATAAAAATGATACTAGACGAGGCTAAAGAAAGGTGGCCTGAAGAGCTGCTCAGTGTGTTGTGGGCATATCGGATTACTCCAAGGACAACAACAGGCGATTCACCATTCAGATTAACCTACGAAACTGATGCCCTTATTCCAGTTGAAATTGAGTCACCTTCAATATGGGTCAGCCAGTTTAAGGAATTATATAATGTTGAAGACATTCGCCTCAACCTTGATTTGTTGGAGAAAGTTAGGGAGTTGTCCCTAGTAAGGCTAGCAGTATACCAAAGGAGAGTGGCCAGACATTACAATAAAAGAGTAAAATTGAGGAGGTTTAAAGTTGCGGACTTAGTTCTTCGAGAGGTGTAGGCTTATACGCCCCAAAACCTTGAAAAGTTGATGCCTAACTTAGAAGGACCTTATGAGGTCATAGAAGGGCCGAAGCCAGGTACCTACCAACTTCGAGCAATGGATGGAACATGAAAGTTCAATAATAATCTAGAAGGGGGGTTGAATAGATTATTACAGATTTAAAAATTATCTAAGGCCTTTTTAAATTTTTGAATAATTAATTTGCAGTGTTAGAAATTAATATGCAAGACAGTAAAAATTCAATCACACAATGCACAGAGATTTGTCTAGTTCACAACATACATCTCGGGTATGCTTCTACGTCCAGTCTCAAGCTCCTCTCTAGGACTTGAGATCCTATTACTATCAGTAATAAATACTCCTTCAATCAGGCAGAGAAGTCTTTACAAAGTTTTAAAGACAAACTTCAAACTGTTCCCAACTAATCTATCTTGGACAGCAAGCTCCCAGCTCCCTCCTTAAGCTTAGTTGTACTTCCTTTGAGTTCAGTATCTTGAAACAACAGCCTCTTCATCCCCTCACAAGTACACTAGAGACCCAACTTTCCGCTGACCTCTCTAAGACTCTGGTCTTGGTCAAAGAATTTTTCGTATTTCTCACAGGTACATAGAATAAACTAACTCTGACCTTTTCTCTTTTTTTAAATGATTTTACAACAATGTGCTTCTTAAATAAGCAGATAAGAATTTAGTACAGATTGATGCTTCTCAAATAAGCAAATATTAATTAAAGAGCAAATATATATAAAAGTTCAAAGACTTTTATACTTGAGAAAATATGCTTCTTAGTAAGCAGATATTAATTTATGTTTTTGATCAAATAATACTTTTGTGTATGCAAATATGTAAATTATGCACTGTTATAAAAGTTTTAATAATTTTTATGTTTTGAGTGAAAGGATGCTTCTTGAATAAGTAAATAAGTCAATTTTAGCTTTATCTCAAAAATGCTTCAGATATAAGTAGATATATAGTTTAATGCAAATTTATAAAGAATTATTTATTCTTTATGGAGTAAAGAAAAATCACTTTAAGTTTAAATAACTTTTAGAGTGAAAATGTTTTTGAGTAAACAAATAAGTTGTTTTAAGCTTTGAATCAAATATGCTTCTATTTAAGCGAGATATATTCACTTAAGTTTATGAAATAAAAGTTTAAATAACTTTTATATTATGCAACAAGTATTTTATGAATAAATGAATTTATGATCAAATACTTGTGATGATAGATATCAAGTATAATAAATAAATCAGTTAAGCAATACTTGATATAACAAATATATTTGTTTAACTCAGATAATATATAACAATATTTTATTTATTATGTGATTGTATAAATAAAGTCACTTAGTACTATAAGGAATCGTACGGTTCGATTCCCTCACTTAAGAGGAATATCTCCGTAGCCTTGCAGCGTCTAAGTACGACAAAATTTATATTTTTACAATTGATATTTATATAAATATTTTCAATAGATCACTACGATTCTGAAATTCAGTTCGAATGATTCCTCTTTTTGGAGGAATATCTCAGTGTCGTTTTGAGCTATCAAGTGTCGTATCTATTTTACGATATTTATATAAATAATGACAATAAAAGGTTACTGAATACTATAAGGAATCGTACGGTTCTAATTTCTCTCCGTAGAGGTGTATCTTCGTAGCCTTGCGGCGCCCAAGTATCCTTTTATTTAACAAATAGATGAAATATATATATATATATATATAATTGTGTATAACAATGTATATTTGTATATCTATAAATATAAAGCAAGTAAGAAATAATTCAACTAAGTAAACTCAAATGACTTACCTCAGTACTTGGACCAATTTCCTCTTCTCAAATAATCAGAACTTTTGTAAGAAGAGATAGAGAAAGCTTCTTAGAGAGAGAGTATGTAGGAGAGAAATAAACTTTTCTTTTCAAGTGAATTGGCAAATTGAAAATGAAACAAAGGCCTCCTATTTATAAATTTTTGAAGTTGGGGGTAAAATGGTAATTTTTGAAATCTGATTTGAAATTAATGGCTGAGATTTAATAATTTTGAAATTGGTGGTCCAGATTAAAAAGGCTTCACGCGGATTGCTAAATGCTGAGGAAATTAAATTTATGCCGGGGCAATTTGTTGACAACCTTAGCAATAAATGATCACTTAATTCGGTCAAAAGTTGAAGGGAAAAAATAGTTAGCCATGTATATACTGCTTATGATATATGTTACATAACACACACACACACACACACACACACATATATATAATACTATTCATCGCTTTCCAGCACACATACACATGTATAATATATATATATATATATATAATATAATTTTTGTCCCAAAATGCATGACCCAATTCATTTCTAGCACATTAGCAAAAATTGTCCTAATATAAGTGACCCATTTGATTTAACACTTTAAAACATCAAGATTAAGAAAATCAATTAAATAAGATTTAGAAAATATTTTTGGTTAAAGTAAATAAGATAAATAAAACAATTATAATAAAAAAACCTATGAAAAAGATTCTACTCTTTTAATTAATTTATTTAATAATTATTGTTATCATCAAAATAAAAATAAAAGTTAGAGACCCAACAGAACAGAAGTCAAAAACACTTGGCATGCAGACAGACTTAGAAAGTATTATCAGTAGTGCATGTTAAGTAGTTCATTTTTTCGACTCTGTATAAATTTTCAAAGATATCAATAAAATGAATATTCAAAATTTTCAAACGAGTATTTTCTTTATTTAATTGCATATATTTAGTAAAATAGACATTCTGTTTTCAAAACAAATAATATTTCCATTAATTTGTATAATATTTTCACATCTATTAGATAATTATAATATTAGCTTCAGATTATAAAAAGAAACAATTATTGTCGAGGAGGGTCAGAGTCATCTTCGGCTTCATCGTCATAAGAGTCGAGGATGGAAACGTCAAGCTTGGTAACAATGATCTTTTTCTTTTCTTTTCCTTGAGTCGTCTCATATCCTTAAGCAAACATTTGCATCACTTCTGTCGAATGCTCTAGAAACTCTCTATATTCTTGGCAGATCTGTTGTTTCAGTGCTTCGATCAAAGGAGGTCCCAAAGCCTTGTATTCCTTGAATTCTTTCTCCAAGGCGCAACACAAGTGTGGAACATTTTTTCTCCTTTTTTGACCAACTCTAGGTTTTGACGGTTGAACGTTGTGCTACTCTTCTTCAGCATGTCATTTTCTTTTTGCACATGTTCATAGTTCTCAATGAGACTCTTTCGGCGAGTCTCAGCTTCGACTGATTCTTCTTTCAGTTTGGCAATTTCAGCTTGCAAACTTTCATAGTAGAAAGAAATGTTGTTGTGAAGATTATTTTCTCTCTAAATGTCGTCCTTGGATGCTTGAAGACTAGTTCTCAGACGTGCATTTTTCGTCCTTAAGATCCTGTTTTTTTCGATCGATCTTTGACCATCGACAGATAATTCGGGCAGAGAGCGTGTTAGACAAAAGATATAATATAATGGATCAGTAGATAATATAAATAAAAAGACCCTGTCAAAATAAGGGGTTCAGATGTGCTTACTCGGCCTTAGTGCATGAAGGTGGCGAACACAAGGTCTTTGATACTTTTATTCTCAAACAGGGGTTCGTCGGCTGGGAGAACGAAGTGTTCGTAAAGCTCGTGTGGGAAGTCTTCAGCGTATTGGGCCTAGAGCGTCATTGAGGCTCGCGCCTCTCGAACTCGGCTTGGAGAGGGTTATTTTTGTGGAGAAGGGGGAATGTGTTCAGGAGTGCTTTTGGGAGAGGCTTTGATGTTGGCTTTTTTTGGTTGGGGGTTCGGAGGAAGGATTGTGACAACTCGGAAAATTGGATTGTCCAGAATTTAAATTTAAAGAATTAGTTATTAATAAAATAAATTTTTATTAATATTATTCTGTACTATGTGTTTATTAATCGTTCTATAACCTAGAATGATTATAAGTCGGGAGTATTCTGGCTACGACCTACACTGAACGAGTAAGAATTTTCAAGACGAAAATAAAAAATTTCCGGGAACAAAAATATTTTTGGGAAAAAAGACGAAATATGCATTATTCACCCGACGAAACCTAAGGGTTAGGGTTTGAATAACCTAAGCCTTTTCGAGAGTTCGGGATGTCGAAATGACATTATGTCAAAAGATTTGACGATAATATATCGTGAAAAGTTAAGTAAGTCAATAAAAGTTTTTTTCGAAAAACGTGCAGAAAATGGACAAAATAAAAACGACGAAAAGTAATGTTATGTACTTTTCATTCGTTTAACTACGTTAGGGGAAACGTGAAGGAAAACGCTTAACCTCAAAAAGTGTTTTTCAATTTTTCGGAGTTCCGAAGAATGCGTAAAAGTTAGATTATAAAGGAAAGACGAAATAATCAAAAATATTTGGATTCCGAGAATCACAATTTTCAAACTATCGGACAAAATCCACAAGACAAAAGCACGAAGCTTCCAAAGGAAGCTACGTGAATAATAAGGAGGTGTGAATAGTAAGGCAGTTTGGCCAAATGACCAAAATGCCCCTAGCCTTGAAAATCTATAAAAGGAGAGTTTAATTCATTTGTTGGTGATTTTGAAAATCACCAACACATGAGAGAGAGAGAGAAGTCGGATGAGGAGGAAAAGGAAAGGGAAAAGCTAGCCCGAGTGCAAGTTTTGTCCAACGGAGAAAGATTAAAGAAGAAAGGCAATTCGAAACCTAAACCTGAGTAAATTTTCTTTAAGCTTTATATGTTAAAAACATAGCTTAGTGAGAATAAGAAGTAACAGATGTTAAGAATGATTTCATATGGTTCAAATCATGAAAAAATGAAGAAATAAGAATTAAAAGTTTATTTTATGAATTTTTTAAGGAAGTATAAGATTCGTAATGAATTTGAACGATCCGAATGAATCATATGAACGATTCAGTGTAAGAAGTAAGGAATGGTGTTTTATAACATCAAATTCCAATAAAAAGTGAAATTGTAATCAAAATATTGATTAAAATGAAGAACACGCGAAGAACAAGAAGAATGTTGTTGATAGACAAATTTAAAACCATCATAGTATAATTTGTTGTTGATGGATAAGTTTAAAACCATCGCATATAAGTTAGTTGCTTATTTCTTAGTTAGGAACGGTAGAGACGTTCATGAAGAACAGATTGAACTTAGCTATAACGAAGTTATGGCAAAATTTCGTAACAGACGAACGAGAATTAGAAAGTATATAAATGAACCCGAATGTGTAGAGTTTCATAAGAAAGTAAGAGGATGTAGAAAACGTGAGTCGTGAACTCAAGAACGAATGAGTTCCGAGTTCGGATGATCGAATTACGGACGAGCGAACGAAGAACGTTAATAATGTAAAACAAACGAATGATGGAATTTAAGCCAATTGAATGACCTGTTAATGGATTCAGAATCAATTTTTGTCCAAGTGATTTTGAAGTACGTAAGATAAGGAAGAGAATGGCTTTGGAACGACCTCGTTCCGAGTTATAACGAAGAAGATATGAGATTTCAAAGTAAGCATCTCAAATCAGTTCAAAGACTTAGAAAAAATTTTGAAGGTTGATGCTTGACGCCGCAAAGCAGCTAGGCCAAGCCTTGGGAGGAAGCGTCACGCCCCACATTTCGAACCATCACCATTGTTGAGTGGCACCACAAAGATGAGAAAGAATAGAAGTTTGGCCAGCAATGCTGCACCAGAAAGAAGGTGACGTAGACTCACGCTGCAGCGTGAGAGGAAGGAAGGGAACCACAGCCGCAGCGCCGGTGCAGGGCAATGGCCAGTGAGGAGATTTTAACTGCTCAAACTCCTGGGGAAGTGTACAAAAAGATAATGAACGTGTAGTTCATGTAACGTAACACTTAAATAAGTGATTTAAACCTTTAGTAAAGTTTGAACGAAATGATTGAACAAGATTAAAAGACAAAGAATGTAATGAATGTAAACGCAACGTAGTTGCGATGAACGATCAGTCTTAGCGTACAACGAACAGTATGGCTTCAACATTAAGAAAGGATAATGAATGTGGGGTTCGTGTAATGAAGAACGAATGAAAGCCGTAACGAACAGTAATGAGATTAATGAAAGTTCGAGTATGAGTCGGATATAGAAGGATAGAAGGAAAGTAAGTGTTAAACACTTTATCCGACGTGAGGGTTGAGTGTACGCGAATATTAAACGGGCAGAACCTACACTCCGTGTATAGTTTGACCATAATGTAATGAAGAATGTTGAATGAACTGGACGTTGTAAGATATGAATAAGGTAACGTAAAATGCTTAACGCTATGAATTCGTAGAATTAATATTGAATGATCGTTCTGAGTATACAAAAGACTGTATGACTTAGACAATAAGAATGAATCATGAGGTATGGCATTTAGTTGCCAGAAAGCCATAAGGAATGAGAAATTGACTTGGCGAACATTAGAGTTTAATGGTTCGGATAGGTTAAGATAAAGTTAGGTTTTAGTACAATCGTAATCTTTGATGGATGACATTAGGAGCTGAGCTAAACAATTCCTTCAGAGAGCAGAGGTATATACTTGGCTGAATCTCTCTGGATCTAACTCACTATGAAAACTACGAAAGTAGACGCAGGCGACAGAACATGTTTGTTGGTTATTTGTGGGAAACCACTCGGAGTACCATATAGACTACTAGCAGAGAAGCGATGTGTACTGAGTCCTAGAAGAGTTATAAGAAGAAGATAAGAATGTAAATCATCAAAGATGATGAACGCATGAGTAAGACATCTGCGTATGTCATGAAGCCGTAAACCGATAAAGAAAGTTAGTCGCATAAACTTAGATTGTAAGAACGCGAACCCTAAGAAGTAAAGTTAAGTAAACCAATGCATAAGTCAAGTATATGACTAATTGCTTTATGTGTTTTTTCCTTATGTGTTATATAGGGATTGGAATGAGCAGTTCAGCGTAAGCTGTGGCTGTGCGTAAGGAAAGTTTCCAAACTTCATTCATATTACATGAATGCTAGTTTCTTAAACTTCTCAGATTTTGAACTTGAGAAGTTTTGTCTATGTGCAAATGTGCGATATTTGTACAAGGTGGTAGTATGTATGAGGCCTTGTGCCACAATTTGAACACTTCAGTGTTTCTATGAGATGAACTGTTCTATGATTGAGCTGTTCAATACAAGTATGTTCTGTTTATACATGAGCCGTTATTATTAAGTATGTGCTAATGATTCTAGCCAGACAGGATGTGTATGGAAAAGGTACAAGAATGAAAGTATTTCAAAGTGAATGTTACTAATGTTTTAAAATGATAGGAATCAAGATTATTCCAATTATTCAAGCTACTTCATAACCTTTGTTCGGTTATTGAAGTCTTAAAAGAATGTTTAAATTCTTGAATTTGTTTATTCAACTGCTATGACTTTCTAGGAAATTGAATGATCACACTTGCTTTAAATGAAAAACATTTTCAGCGTACGAGGTTAGAAAGAACTTAAGGATCCTGTAAAGATCAAGCTGATCGGTATCCAGAAGAAATGTCATTCATTATATGTATGTGCGTGAAGATCAAGCGAAGAGTTGTAATGAAGAATAGTTTAATTGAACTATATATTAGTTTAATGAATTGTTATGTATCCTTGGTGGCGGATAAAAGTCACTCTTGTAATATGAAATGAATAATGTATTTATCATTATTTGTAATGAAAGAGGTTATAAGGTTTTAGAACCTGGGATTTGAGAATGTATGTTGTTATATTTCACTATATAATGATGTATGTATGGAAGATGATGTACTCGTGATGCATAGAATCCGGGTGTGAAGATAAACCGGATTTTGGGGCGTTACAAGTTGGTATCAAAGCTGATATGTTATAAACCTTATGTATGAGTACCTAAGACTATAATCGTAGAGAGAATGGTAAGAAAATCATTTACTTAAACGATTGAGGAAGAAGATCACCACGTGGTCATATTGAATCGTAATAATAGTTGTTATGTTAAACGATGGATGGTTTATAGCTAATGCTATAAATGAATGGTACTATGAAGTAGTACGGGAATGATAACTCAGATTGAGTTGTAAAGGATAGCATACGAATTAAAGAAAATTCGTATTAAGTAAAGAGAAAGTTAGAAGTTTTAAGATTTTGATTGAGGACTCATGTGATAGCTGAGTTGTATGAATCTTTGTTATGGGCAGAGGTTTGTGCTTTGGTTTATCAACTGCTTAGCTTATTACAATGATAATCATTGGAATAGTATGTCGTGTTATCAATATGTATATGACGAGAAGGTTAATCTTTTCTCATATATGTATTTGATAGGCTATGATAGGATAGGTGCGAGTTCATTAAACTCATACTTATGAAAAGTTTTTGACTCATAGTTATATGCTATGTTTCTGAACCCTAAGCGTATGGATAGTTCTTGATTTGTTCTTGGATTACATATTGCTAAGATAAGTTCTTAAACATATATGGTTGTGGAAAGTTCCTAAACACATAAAGTGTGGTAAGTTGATGGACTATACTAAGGTATAGGGATGTTTAGACTGAAAACGAAGTATTTTTAGTATGTTTAGCATTGAAGGTGCTAGAGAAGATGAAGTATTGTCACAAGTAAGACAATGAAGGAAGATGAAGAATAGGATATTCCAAGTCATCTAGCTATGCTAGATTTCGAAGTTTATTGAAATTGTGCTTATATGTGCGTTTTAAAAAGGAAAGACTTGGTTCAACTTTTGGAACCAATGGATTTTAAAAAGACCTATTCTTTATATGTCTATGTTAATCGTTTCGGCAAGACAGAAGTTGATTTGAAATATCAAAATGAATTTTATATCATCAATGCATTTGATGCAAAGATGGTAAAAGGATGGAGTTATTAATACAATTAAACCTAGTGTTGGATTTGATCTTATGATCAACAACCCGCTATGGTATGATGTATAATGATGAATTCATAAACTGACAAAGTCCTCAACGTACTGTGAAAAGTACGGTATCATGACGTCATGAAGTGTTTTGATGTATTGTGAAAGAATTTAAAAGAGTAGTCGATGTCAATTGATTTGACTAGACGAATGTTTCAAGTTGATATCCAATTTATTGGTATGGTCTAAGCTATTTGATTTGGCTAAGACTAATGGTATGTCATGTTATAAGAAAATCGAGCTTTCTTTGAAAAAGTTATGCCAAGCCAAATTATTTTGGTGCGGAATCTAATGATTAAGTCTGAGGTGAACATACCCCAAAATGGGGTTATACGATGGATTGATCGCCTACATATGGAAGAGGTAGTTTACCTTCTTGGTGATTATAAACTGACCGTGGAAGAAGGGTTTACGGCGAAATGTTGTTAAACCTAGTAAGAGTTCATGGTTGATTTGACCCCTCAACAAAAGAATGAAATGTTTTAAAGGAATCTTTATATTCCTCGTTATTCCTTATACTTCATGATCCTGGATAAGTTATGGAGGTTAGGGAATGATTGAATGGTAAGAACTTCCTTGAAGAGGAGTTGAGAAGAAGAATAAGCTAAAATTTCGAGGACGAAATTCTGTGAAGAAGGGGTGAATGTGATGACCCGGGTAAGGGTGTGGTTTTAAGAAATTCTGAGGACGGAATTTTTATAAGGGGGGAAGGATGTGACAACCCGAAAATTCGGATTGTCCAGAATTTAAGTTTAAAGAATTAGTTATTAATAAAATATATTTTTATTAATACTATTCTGTGCTATGTGTTTATTAATCGTTCTATAACCTAGAATGATTATAAGTTGAGAGTATTCTGGCTACGAGCTAGACTGATTGAGTACGAATTTTCAAGACGAAAATAAAAATTCGAAACCTAAGGGTTAAGGTTTGAATAACCTAAGCCTTTCCGAGAGTTCGATATGTCGAAATGACATTCTGTCGAAAGATTTGACGATAATATATCATGAAAAGTTAAGTAAGTCGATAAAAGTTTTTCTTGAAAAATGTGCAAAAATCGGACGAAATAAAAACTGTGAGACCCCAGATTTTATCAATAAAGATTTAAATTTTGTCGAAATAATTTTTTAATATTATGGTGTGAATTTGAGATAATATTATAGTTGTGGGTAGTATTTATAAATTTTGCAAAGTATGCAAGTGGTTATATTATATTCGATTGGTCTGGGAATATTGGTTTAGCAGAAATATATTAGCACAACTACTCAATCATTGGTGGACCCCATTAATGTAATTATTGTCGGATTGAGAAAACGACAAAAATATTTTATTGAAATAACGGCGAAAGTTTTACTGGTTGATCTTGTTGAACTACTCTCAGTAGTAAAAGTACAAATGTCGTGTGGTTGCATAAGTAGCACACCTGTATTGATTATCGATGCTTATGTGAGAAGTCACTCGGTTTGATTCCATTATTGTCGATTAATAATATGAATTATTATAATGATAATGACGTTTTGTTTTATTCAGTATTATTAACGTAATAAAACGAAACATCTTTTATATAAAATGTAATACTTTATTAAAGTTATTCTATAAATAGAATATATTATATTTTATTATGCATAGTGTTGCATAGTGTTTTGCATAGTGTTTTGCATAGTGTTTGCATAGTAAAATGTTTTTATATAAATAGAATATATGATATTTTATTTAAAAGATTTTGCTTTAAATATGGATAACGATTAAAGTAAATCAATCTGGACCGCTCATGGATTAATTACTATGCATTCTATTTTCCTATAAATAGAAGCTTATTCCTTCATTATTTTCTTACGAATTCAATTCACCGAAACTCTAGAGAGAAATTATAGAGAGAAGCTATAGAGAAAATCTATTGAGAGAAAGAAGAAAAGTATTCTGCTACTTCACTTTTCCAATATTCATTCTTCTAAGGTAAGAGGTATTATTTGTTTGTACCGTCGTAAGGGTGTTATTCTTTCTTATTCATGAAGAGAACTTCGTTATTCCATTCATTATTATTCTATTGAATAACTTTGTAAAAGTGGTATACCCTATACATAACTTTTGTATCACGCTTAGATACCCTATACTTGGTGAAATCATTATATTATTCCATTCTTATTTATTACATTGGAATAACTCAGATCTGCCGAATCCCCTATACTTGGTGATCTTCTTTTATTATTCCGCCTTTATTATTATTACGTTGGAATATCCTCGTGCATGTTTTACACCGGACTGGTTCCATTATTTATTATTCCGCATTTATTATTACATTGGAATATCCTCATGCATGTGTTTTACACCGACACGGTTCCATTGTTTATTATTCAGCATTTATTATTCTCTTGGATCATCCTGCTTGCATTGTGAATTTCACGACCGGTTCCGTTATTATTATATTCTCGCTTGAATAACTTTGCCATGCGAAGTACCGCATGCATGGTGATTTCTTTTGTTATTCCATTCTTTATTATACCCGGTTGGTTAAAACTTTGACTTCTATACTCCATGAAATTAGTAGAATATCCTTGATATTTGCGTTTCATCCAAAGATCTTTTCATGGAAATATTCTTCCGATCATTCTTGAATTTTACTCTACAAAACAAGATCTTGTTGACAATTTGACGTTAATAATTCCTAGATAAATTAATTCTTGAACTTGTTTTATTGAATTCTTATATCATTGTCATCATCCTCATATTTATATTATGTTGAAAGTTATCTTTGGCTTACGTGCGTAGATGAACTTAGTATGATTATGACCGAGGTTCATTCGGTATAATCACGGCTTGATATAAATGATGTGACAAAAGTCCTCAATGGGTCATGTAATGCGATGATGGATAGTTTTTGGTATGATTATGACCGAGGGTGATTCTATATAGTCATGACCATTGATAATTTGATGAAAATCCTTGACCGTAATACAGGGATGATTAGATATTGTGGTTTATTCATTAAACCGAAGTCTTAGTGATAAAATTTATGAAAACCTTTTAAAACCTAAAAGATAGTAGACTTTATTTTCTACTTGACTCTTTTAATGGATTGCATATTCAGCTATGCTTAAACCGGTTTGTCTATTGTATTTTATCGGTTTAACACTGTTGAAGGCTAATGATAATTTATTATGCATTATCTTAGTCATAATATTTCTTACTGGGCTAGTTAAGCTCACCCTTTCTTTCACTGTTCTCTTTAGGAAATGAGAACATAGCTGGGACGAGTCGGGGAACGGAGTAATGGTCCAGAGGATAGCATTAGTAGTCCTCACTATTCTGTGAAATAGTGTGATAATAGTTATAATGAGGACTCCTTTTGAGTTTGTATAATATCTAGTAGACAATATTTGTATTCAAACTCACAGTTTATGTCGTATAGTACCCTACGCTTATATTAGTAAGTTGTATTTGAATTTATGTACCAAGTAAGTGGCGACCCAAGATGGGTGATGTATACCTAATTTTGGGGGCGTCACGATTGGTATCGAGCTTAGTGGATATGATCCACGGCTAAGATCTTGAGATAAGAACTAGGAGGGAGAGATCGGGAATTCCTTCGCTAGTATGATCTACCTAAGTTTATTTGTTATTTAATTGGTCACAAAGAAGTATAGGGATAATATTTGATATATTAATTAACCCTTGTGTTGTGGCGGTGTTTGAAATGGCAAATGAAAAAATATTCACAATGGAGTGAATGTGACCGTTGTGACACCTTTAATCACTAATCGTGTTAAATGCGATTGTCGGACGAGGAACAAATTAGAGATATCCACGTAGTGAATGAAGAACTAATTATTGCACCCGAGCTAGTTGCAGAGGTAGCAGCTGAGAAGAGGAAGAAGAGGAAGAAGAGGAACCTGAGGAGAATTGGTTAGAAGAAGTTTATGATCAAAACTTAGAATTACAAAATCGTGTTCGTGAGCTATAAAACGGAGTTGAAGAATGGCAAACTATCAGGGAACAAAGGGATACAACAATTCAAAATTGGGTTACCCGATATGTGATGCTCGAACAAAATCATGCTTTGGCGGTGTGTAAGATATTAAAGTTGGAATCGAGAATTTAAAAATCAAAGATCTACCGAAAGAAGAAACAATCGAACGAAGGAGAATAGGCGATGCATGGGTAAAAAGCGCACAACGCGTTGATAGTGTAGAAAAAGGCGTCCGATCCAATAGAGCCAAAATAGATGAAATGGACTTTGCTTTTTGACGGCAATTGGAGAACCAACATCGAATTCGAATTACCTGCATAGCGGTCAACCCGAATTCGATATGGATCGAGAATAATGATTCAAATCATGGATCGAGAATGTGAAGAAGCACTTAAGGGTGGAATGTACCCTATAGTAAAGTCAAACTTCGGTAATTTAAGCGAGAGCGTTTTTTCGAGAAACCCGAACGGGTTATTACAGTGTAAATTAATTATAAATTATTATGAAGTCTATACTTTATTTAATACAAGTTCTACCCACTCTTTTATTCTACCTAGTTGTGTTCAATGTTTAAATTTGACTCGGAAAATTAGACTTTGATTTATCTATTGAAACTTCGTTGGCTAAACCTTCGTTACCTCCACTGCTTATTAATCTTGTTGTTTCAAATAAACACTTTCACTGGTCTTATCTCTTTGAAAATACTTGCCTTTGAGGTAATTTTGAAAACGATTGATTAACTACTCATTATTCTTTTGTAAGGTTGTTAGCTTTCATATTCCTAACCAACCTCATTATACTGAATTCAAAGTAACCAAACCCTAAAGTTAATCACTATTATATCAAGCCATAAGTAAAGAGCCCCGATCCTTTCGTTGTTGACTTCCTTGTGTGGAATGCACCGAAGCCAGACTTTCTATAGGCGACGTCGTGAATGACGATTACAAGTTGATAGGTATCATTGTGAGGTGCTATCTAGGTTAAAGGATAGAAGTCACAGTTGGTATCAATGTGACGTACTATCCAAGTCTTGGGTGAGAGTCACAATTTTGAATGATATTTCTATTATTAATAAATTTCCTTGCGTATTCTTGAAAACTTCTTAGCCTACTTAGAGCATGAAATCGAATTTTGTATTGACCTCAGTACAAAACCCATTTCTTAAACCCTCAAATATTTCTTCAACTAAAATGAACAGTTTACGTGGTTTATGATGAAAGTCATAACAAAAGCATTGGACTAATGAAAATCATGGGTATACGTGGTATTAGTAAGTGTTATGATGAGTTATGTTGGTTAGTATATGAAAACATGAAAGTTTCTTAGAAATCACAAAGAGTTGAAAATCAGATTTTGGTGAAAAACGTAACATGAAATTCAATTGACCATATCTCCTATTATATTTTAAATTTTTGAGTGTGGTCAAGTCCTAGAGTTAGATCTATGAGTTACCTAACTAATCCAAGTGGAATCACTGAAAAAGGTGCTGTAGATTTTCGTGTGGACTGAATTTAGCAAAAGAGTCCAAAGTTGCAAATTACAAAAATGCTACTGCCCAGAAACTTTAAGGGGCTGTTTCGGCAACTAAATTTATGTGAAAAATTCTGGCCTTTTGGGACATGAAAATATATGTTATAAAGTACCTCCTGTCCAAAAATGAGCTCATTCTGACTTAAAATGAGCAAGTTATGACTATTTCAATATTTAGGTTTTTCCGATTTAAAATGCTATAACCGGAGTTCTATAACTCAAATGACCATGAAATTTAAATCTGAGGCTCACATTAACATGTGTAAGGTCCTGCCAAGATTTGGGAATTTTGGAGTTAAACTTGAGGTAGCTAATTTCTTAAGGAATTAATTAGAAATTGATTTTGAAAAATAGTAAATGAATTTTAAAATTAGAGAAAATATAATTTCATTATGGGACTATATTATGCTAAATCCCAGAAAAGAAATATTTTTGGGACTAATTTGGTATTTTTCATGAAAATAGTTTAGTTACAAACATATGAGTTAAATATGTTATGTGAAGTAACAAAGTTGAAAATAGGATTTTATGGCTAGAGAATCCTATATAGAGTATATGCATATTTTTTGATGAGGATTTGATAATTGGTGATGATATCTTATGAGTATGGCATTTTGAATGATTAAATGCATTATATGGTAAAGCGTAAACAATTGAGATAAATTATTTATAAATTTAAGAAGTGATTAAAATATTGTTATAATATTAATGATATTAGATTATGAGATTATTAAGTGATTGATAACATGGGGATATTCTTGAATCTGGATAAATTATATTATAAATGTTTAATATTTATCATTTATCTCATTTGATTGATTCTTTATATCATTATCCTCATGCTTATATTGTGTTGAAAGTCATCTCGGCTTACGTTGCATAGATGGACTTGGTATGATTATGACCGTGGATTGTTCGGTATAATCATAACCGTAATTGAAAACACGATTATCTTTGCACGTAGTGCATGGATAATTGTGGTCGTGATACTAATGAAAACACGATTATCTTTAAAGACGTGGTGCATGGATAATTTGTGGTCGTAATACTAATGAATACACGATTATCTTTGGTAGTAGTGCATGGATAATTTGTGGTCGTGATACTAATGAATACACGATTATCTTTGGTCGTCTTCGCATGGATAATTTGTGGTCGTATACTAATGCATACACGATTATCTTTGCCGTAGTAGTACTGGATAATTTGTGGTCGTGATACTAATGAATATCCTCGGCACGTAGTGCGGGGATGATTCGATGATATGGATTAATTATTGAAATTGAGTCTCAAAGAATGAAATATTAATTCATGGATGTGGTAAAAATCATCTTTGGCCGTAGTGCATTGATAGACTTCGTATGATTATGACCAAGGATTATTCGGTATAATCATGACCGTAATTAAAAACACGAATATCCTTGGCCAGTAGTGCATGGATAATTCGTGGTCGTGATACTATTAAGCTACGTCTCAGCATTATTGGTTTTACAGTTGTATATCTTTGGCCTGTAGTGCAAAGATGAATTGTTAATGAATATCTTTGGCCGGATTGCAAAGATGAATTTAATATTTTAACGATAAAGGTATTCAAGGTATCCTCACCTCTTATCATACCAGTATCGTACCCTAATTTCGAGGGCTAAATTCCATAAGGAGGGGAGATTGTGAGACCCCGATTTTATCAATAAAGATTTAAATTTTGTCGAAATAATTTTTAATATTATGGTGTTAATTTGAGATAATATTATAGTTGTGGGTAGTATTTATAAATTTTGCAAAGTATGCAAGTGGTTATATTATATTCGATTGGTGGGGAATATTCGGTTAAGCGAGAAATATTCGCATAAACTACTCAATCATTGGTAGACCCTACAATGTAATTTATTGCCGGATTAAGAAAACGACAAAAATATTTTTATTGAAATAACGGCGGAAGTTTTACTGTTGATCTTGTT
Organism: Panax quinquefolius; assembly: GCA_020205615.1. Taxonomy (NCBI): domain Eukaryota; kingdom Viridiplantae; phylum Streptophyta; class Magnoliopsida; order Apiales; family Araliaceae; genus Panax; species Panax quinquefolius. The sequence goes on from CM035174.1 coordinate 72,746,313, forward strand.
GAACTACTTCATAGTAGTAAAAGTACGATGTCGTGTGGTTGCATAGTAGTACACTGTGGTATTGATTATTGATGCTTATGTGAGAAGTCACTCGGTTTGATTCGATTATTGTCGATTAATAATATGAATTATTATAGCGATAATGACGTTTTATTTTATTCGTATTATTAACGTAATAAAATAGAAACATCTTTTTATATAAAATAGAATACTTTATTAAAGTTATTCTATAAATAGAATATATTATATTTTATTATGCATAGTGTTGCATAGTGTTTTGCATAGTGTTTTGCATAGTGTTTGCATAGTAAAATGTTTTTATATAAATAGAATATATGATATTTTATTTAAAAGATTTTGCTTTAAATATGGACCGTCAGATTAAAGTAAATCAATCTGGACCGTTCATGGATTAATTACTATGCATTCTATTTTCCTATAAATAGAAGCTTATTCCTTCATTATTTTCTTACAATTCAATTGAAACTCTAGAGAGAAAATTATAGAGAGAAGCTATAGAGAGAAAATCTATAAAGAAAAAGAAGAAAAGTATTCTGCTACTTCACTTTTCTAATATTCATTCTTCTAAGGTAAGAGGTATTATTTGTTGTACTTTCGTAAGAGTGTTATTCTTTCTTATTCATGAAGAGAACTTACATTATTCCATTCATTATTATTCATTGGAATAACTTGTAAAAGTGGTATACCCTATACATAACTTCGTTATCACGCCAGATACCCTATACTTGGTGAAATCCTTATATTATTCCATTCTTATTTATTCATTGGAATAACTCAGTATCGCGAATCCCCTATACTTGGTGATCTTCTTTTATTATTCCGTCTTTATTATTCTCATTTAATATCTTATGCGTGTTTTACACCGGACCTGGTTCCATTATTTATTATTCCGCATTTATTATTCTGCTGGAATATCCTCATGCATGTGTTTTACACCTGACCAGTTTCCATTGTTTATTATTCAAGCATTTATTATTACATTTGGATCATCCTGCTCGGTGTGAATTTCACGACTGGTTCCGTTATTATTATTCTGCTGGAATAACCTTTGTCTGGCGCGGTACCGCATGCGTGGTGATTTCTTTTGTTATTCCATTCTTTATTATACCCAAATGGTTAAAACTTTGACTTCTATACTCCATGAAATTAGTAGAATATCCTTGATATTTGCGTTTCATCCAAATCTTTTCATGGAAATATTCTTCCGATCATTCTTGAATTTTACTCTACAAAACAAGATCTTGTTGACAATTTGGACGTTAATAATTCCTAGATAAATTAATTCTTGAACTTGTTTTATTGAATTCTTATATCATTGTCATCATCCTCATGTTTATATTATGTTGAAAGTTATCTTTGGCTTACGTGCATAGCATAGATGAACTTAGTATGATTATGACCGAGGTTCATTCGGTATAATCATGGCTTGATATAAATGATGTGACAAAAGTCCTCGGTTGCTTTATGTAATGCGATGATGGATAGTTTTTGGTATGATTATGACCGGGGGTGATTCGATATAGTCATGACCATTGATAATTTGATGAAAATCCTTGACCGTGTAATACGGGGATGATTAGATATTGTGGTTTATTCATTAAACCGAGTCTTAGTGATAAAATTTATGAAAACCTTTTAAAACCTAAAAGATAGTAGACTTTATTTTCTACTTGACTCTTTTAATGGATTGCATATTCACCGCAGATTAAACCGGTTGTCTATTGTATTTTATCGGTTTAACATCGTTGAAGGCTAATGATAATTTATTACGCATTATCTTAGTCATAATATTTCTTCTTTGGGCTAGTTGAGCTCACCCTTTCTTTCACCGTTCTTCTTGAAATGAGTACATAGTGCATTTGGGACGAGTAGGGGAACGGAGTAATGGTCCAGAGGATAGCATTAGTAGTCCTCACTATTCGTGAAATAGTGTGATAATAGTTGTAATGAGGACTCCTTTTGAGTTTGTATAATATCTAGTAGACAATATTTGTATTCAAACTCACGCTTTATGTCGTATAATTACACCTACGCTTATGTTAGTAAGTTGTATTTGAATTTATGTACCATGTAAGTGGCGACCCAAGATGGGTGACGTATACCTAATTTTGGGGGCGTCACAAAAACGACGAAAAGTATTGTTATGTACTTTTCATTCGTTTAACTATGTTAGGGGAAAACGTGAAGGAATACTCTTAACCTCAAAAAGTGTGTTTTAGTTTTTCGGAGTTCCAAAGAATGCGTAAAAGTTAGACTGTAAAGGAAAGACGAAATATCCAAAAATATTTGGATTCCGATAATCGCAGTTTTTCAAACTGTCGAACGAATTCCACAAGACGGAAGCACGAAGCTTCCAAAAGAAGCTATGTGAATAGTAAGGAGGCGAGAATAGTAAGGAGGTGTGAATAGTAAGGCAGTTTGACCAAATGACCAAAACACTCCTAGCCTTGAAAATCTATAAAAGGAGAGCTTAATTCATTTATTGGTGACTTAGAAAATAATCAACACATGAGAGAGAGAGAGAGAGAGAGAAGTTGGATGAGGAGGAAAAGGAACGGGAAAAGCTAGCCCGAGTGCAAGTTTTGTCCAACAGAGAAAGATTAAAGAAGAAAGATAATCTGAAACCTAAACCTAAGTAAATTTTCTTTAAGCTTTATATATTAAAAACATAACTTAACGAGAATAAGAAGTAAAAGATGTTAAGAATGATTTCATATGGTTGAAATCATGAAGAAATAAGAATTAAAAGTTTATTTTATAAATTTCTTAAGGAAGTATAAGATTTGTAATGAATTTGAACGATCCGAATGAATCATATGAACGCCTCGGTGTAAGAAGTAAGGAATGGTGTTTTATAACATCCAATTCCAATAAAAAGTGAAATCGTAATCAAAATATCGATTAAAAACAAAGAACACACGAAGAACACGAAGAATGTTGTTGATGGATAAATTTAAAACCATCGTAGTATAATTTGTTGTTGATGGACAAGTTTAAAACTATCGCGTATAAGTTAGCTATTTATTGCTTGGTTAGGAACGGTAGAAACGTTCATGAAGAACGGATTAAACTTAGCTATAACAAAGTTATGACAAAATTTCATAAAAGATGAACGAGAATTAGAAAGTATGTAAATGAACCTGAATGTGTAGGGTTTCATAATAAAGTAAGAGGACGTAGAAAATGTGAGTCGTGGACTCAAGAACAAATGAGTTCCGAGTTCGGATGACCGAATTACAGACGAGCGAACAAAGAACGTTAATAACATAAAACGAATGAATGATGGAATTTAAGCCAATTGAATGGCATGTTAACGGATTCGGAATGAATTTCTGTCCAAGTGAAATTGAAGTACGTAAGATAAGGAAGAGAATGGCTTTGGAACGACCTCGTTCCGAGTTATAACGAAGAAGATATGAGATTTCAAATTAAGCGTCTTAAATTAGTTCAAAGACTTAGGTGGTGTTTGATAAAACTGAGTGTTAAGATCTGAATAATTTAGACATCTGAATAATATAGAGCATATGTCCAGAATTGTGTCTGAATAAAAAAATGTTGTTTGATAAATAATTTTTTTTAATGTCTGAATAACAGTATTTTACCATTTTAACCCTTTGAACAGTTTAAGCAAAAATAACATCCAAATTATCAAATTAAAGGAAGATAAATAACATTTAGATGATCAAATTAGCTTTCAATTCTTACCAACATGGGTACTTCAAGAAAATGAGCAATTGATTTTTTTTAAGAAATTAGGTAAGGTGAATAACGTAGGGCCAATCATCCTAAAACGCAATCCTTTCCATAGAAGCCTACAGTAGAGAAACCAACATTAGGGCTTATGCTAATAGAGGAGTGAAAGATTAAAGAGTAATTCATTGCTTCACATCGGTCTTAGAGTAATTCATTTTAGCAACAATTTTTGGCTTCACTTGAGTCAGTTGCTTCTCTTCATACTCGCCTCTCTCTCTCTCTCTTGTTCTTGCATATAACCGCAACCAAGCGTTCGATTAGGAAATTACTATCAACCACTGAACATAAGACATACATGTAATAAAATAAAAGTCAATCCCCAGTTGATTTGCTCCGAGTTTGGACCTCACTATGTAATCTCCGAAGATGACGAGCTCGGAATCGGAGAGATTATCATGGTTTGAGACTCCATTTTTGTCAAACAGGAGGGCCAAAGAGGGACAAGAGATGGGGATAAAAGAGGGATTTTGTAATATTGTTGAGGTTATTTTTGTCCAAAAAAAAATAATTTCGTTCAGATGTGGCTCTGAATGGTTTATTATTTTTGAATCTTACCGATTAAGAGGCATAAAATTTTTACCAAACAAGTTGTGCCTCTGATCGAATTAGAGGCATGCCTATTAAGAGCATTTAAGACCCAAACAAACACCACCTTAGAAAAAATTTCAAAGGTTGATGCTTGGCGTCGCAGCTCTAGTCAAGCCTTAGGAGGCGGCTAATGAGTGAGTTTTATACCCATTAATTGAGTGCATTTGAACTTAATCTTTTAGAAGTTTTTAAGTGTTTGTGTCTATTCATGCATGTTTTACGTTGTTTTGTAGGAATTGGGATAAAAGCTACTTGGATCGATGTTTGGGGTGGCTAGATTCGCGTTTTTGGCTTGCCATTTACATAGCATCCACTTCAAAGCCAAATTCAGCATTTCTCCGGACCTTATTTTCGAAAAACTCAAAGAATGAAAGTTGTGGATCTACTTCTCCTCTTTCCGGAACATCTTCAATCATCGAAATCGGAGTTCGGAAGAAGAAGTTATGGCCATTTTCCCAAAGGACGTCGGAGCAAAAAATTTCTGAAAAAGCCCCAGCGCGGGGGCTCCCATTTCAAGCTTAATGATCAGTTTAATGAACTGTTATGTATCCTTGGTGGCGGATAAAAGTCACTCTTGTAAGATGAAATGAATAATATATTTATCATTATTTGTAATGAAAGAGGTTATAAGGTTTTAGAACCTGGGATTTGAGAATGTATGTTGTTATATTTCACTGTATAATGATGTATGTTTAGAAGATGATGTACTCGTGATGGACGGAATCCGGGTGTAAAGATAGACCGAATTTTGGGGCATTACAAGGATCTTCGAGGTATTTTCATTTTTGGTTTTGGTTTGGATTTGGTTCAGAGATATCTATTTGGAGGTATTCAGATATCAGAATGTATTTGGTTGGGCTGATGGGGGCTTCGGACGAAACAACCTTGGGCATTTCGGTGGCAGTGATTTGAGCAATGGCTTTATTGCGCCTCTTTTTAATCTGAAGGATCTTAGCCCTTTCGTAGTTAGGCATATCTAATGGGCTCTTCTTTCTTGTAAAGGATGGGGTGGGAATTGTTGTGGTGGACGGTTGAGGAACACTTGTTAGCGGGTTCGGTTTGATATTAGTAGTGGATAGTTCTTCTGATATAATTATCAAAGGGGTTGTTTCGGTGATAGGAGGGGTAGAAGAGGATTGGCTGACATCATCAGTGGGTGTTGGCTAGATCGATGAGGGATACTACAAACAAAGAATGGGTCAGAATTAGTGATAACAAAAAAGATAAAAATGCAAGAAAAGAAAGGCTTCGGGACTTACATTTATGTTGGTACAGCCAGGTCTGGTTGGTCAGAAGCCCGAAGTTTCATTCATTCATCGACAGTTTTTTCAACCAACTTCATTATTTCCACAATTCGATTTTGGGAAAGCTCACCGATGACGACGTTTGGGCATTGGAACTCAGCCCAATCTGAAATCTTTTATGTATCAGGGCCTCGGATGAATAACCATCGTGTATGACATCCCTTGTTGCTCGAATGGGTGTTCATCATGGATCATTTTTCGACTTGTTTAGGTTGGTTTAGTTTGGTTTGTTGTTTGTTTATTTGCCTAAACCTTGGTTTTCGGGATCGGCTCATGGAGAAGAAGGAGAAGAAGAAGTCAATGGTTGGTTGGATGCCGAGCTCGTGGCAAACGACAATGAAAGCGATGATGTGAATATAAGAGTTCAGCACCAACTGGGAGAAGCCGATGCCGATAAACCCTAGTAAGGTAACCATTAAGGCTTGGAGGGGTAGATAAACCCCTTTTTACAGTTAGGTAAGGGGCATATGTGACGCCCCCAAAATAGGTATACATCACACATCTTGAGTCGCCAAATACATGGTACAAAAATCAAATACAACTTTATTATACAACAGTCGTGTAAAATACGACAAAACATAATCTAAGAGTTTTAATAAGAATATTGTCATCTACACAATATCAACACTCAATGGAGTCCTTATTACATTTATTGTAACACTATTTAACAGAATAGTGAGGACTACTAATGCTATCATCGGGCCGACCGCTCATCCGCTCCCTAGAATAGTCCCACGCGTTCTCATTTCTAAAGAGAACAAAGAAAGAAAGGGTGAGCTCAACTAGCCCAAGAAGAAATATTATGACTAAGATAATGCGAATAAAATTATCATTAGCCTTCAACAAAGGTTAAACCGATAAAATATAATAAACATCAAGTTTAACTGCAGTGAAACAAGCAATCCATTAGAAGAGTCAAGTAGAGAATAAAATCTACTATCTTCTATTATTTAAAAGGTTTTTCATCACTTTTATCACGAGACTCAAATTAATAAATAAACCACATCATTCCCAAGACTACTACTAAAGATATTCATTAGTATCACGACCACAAATTATCCATGCACTATGGGCCAAGGATATTCGTGTATTTATCAATGGTCATGATCATGCCAACAACTGTCCATCAATGCACTACGGCCAATGAGGACTTTTACCACATCATTTGTAACATTACGATCATGATTATACCGAATAATCCCTGGTCATAATCATACCAAGTCCATCTTTGCACTACAGGCCACAGATGACTTTCAACATATTATAAACATGAGGACGATGACAATGATATAAGAATTCAATAAAACAAGTTCAAGGATAAATTTGTAAAGATTTATAATTTAATTTATCCAGAAATCAATAACGTCCAAATTGTCAACATGATACTGCTTTGTGGAGTAAAATTCAAGAATGCTCAGAAGAATATTTCCATGAAAAGATACTGGATGAAGCGTAAATATCAAGGATATTCCACTAATTTCATGTAGTATAGAAGCCAAAACTTTAATCAACTGAGTATAATAGAATATATGAAACCGCAAATGGATTTTTGCCGTCATGCGGTAATCCACGTAGACAGATTATTCCAACATAATAATAAAGAATGGAACCAGGTCATGCGTAATCTGCACAGACAGGATATTCCAACAGAATAATGAAGAATGGAACCAGGTCATGCATAATCTGCACAGACAGGATGTTCCAACATAATAATAAAGAAGGGAACTAGGTCATGCGTAATCCGCACAGACAGGATGTTCCAACAGAATAATAAAGAATGGAATAACAACAAAATTCACGGGCATGCGATAGATCAAGATGCATGGAGTTATTCCAATGAATAATAAAGAATGGAATAACAAAAGAATTTTACCATGTATGCGGTACTTAGCATGTATGTGCTATTCCAACATAATAATAAAGAATGGAATAACAACCCTTACGAGTATTGAAAAAAATAACTCTCTTCATGAATACGAAAGAATAATACCCTTACCTTAGAAAACCGGATCTTTGGAATAGTGAGGTAGCAGACTTCTCTTCTTCTTTCTCTCTATAATTTCTCTCTATAATAATTGCTCTAAAGCTTTTGTGAATTGGTGAGAAATGAAGGAAGAATGAGCTTCTATTTATAGGAAAATATAGTTTCGATAATTGCACGTTTTGGGGCTCGAAATATTAATATTATAATACCTTCCTCTTTTTCTTCATTTTTAATTTAGTCCTGCAAGTATTATCAAACTTGCACCACCTCCCCTAATAGGACATGAATGTGAATCAATAGTACACACATGTGAACAAATAGTTATAAGCATGTGAAATAATAGCAATTAATTGCTCATTTATCCGATTAATTACTCGATTGGTCAATATAACCTCAAGACATCAATTATTATCGAAATAAATGTCGATTTCTACTAACACTAATAATCCCAACACAATGGAACTATCAATTTCATCTTTAATCAACACAATTTATTCATCATTAATATTATAAATCACAATATTTAACAACCAGATCGTTCCCAGGAAAGAGGGGGCTTTTCGATAAGGATTTCTCCTTATTGGCGCTTGCAATTAGGTGACCAAACCTCTCCTCGATGAAACTTCTAAACATCATCGATATTGCAAATAATAATATGAATAATCGTATAAATCTCAATTAGTGATTTAATAATAATAAATATTATGCGATGATATCTTGTGACAATAATTAAATCAATAATATGAGAGATATGATGCAAGAATTATCAGAGCAATAATTGAGTATAACTGAGTGACTTCTCACGTAAGCATCAATAATAAATATCGTGTCTTACTACTATGAACCACGCAGACATCGTACTTTTTACTACCGGGTAGTTCAACAGTTTTAACTGTAACACTTTCGTAGTTATTTTTATAAAAGATAATTTCATCATTTTCTAAATACGACAATACTTCCGTTGTAGGGGTCCACTGAATGATTGTGTCTTGCATCGCGAATATTTCCTGTTAAAATGAATATTTTCCGACCAATCGAATATTATATAACCACTTGCTTACTTTGCAAAATTTGTAAATATTACCCACAACTATAACATTATATCAAATCCACACCATAATATTCAAAAATATATTTTGAGAAAATTATTCTTTATTCATAAAAGTTGGGGTCTTACAACCTCCCCTTCTTATGAAATTTTGTCCTCGAAATTAGGGTATGTACCTGGTATATCGAAGAGGTGAGGATACCTTGATTTCATTTCAGATTCTAACTCCCAGGTCATTTCCTCAACATCGTGGTTTCTCTACAAAACTTTGACTTGAGGTATAACTTTAGAGCGTAGAATATGATCCTTCTTATCCAAGATTTTAACAGGTAACTCTTCATACGTTAAATCTTCCTCTATCTCGTCTGGTTCTAATTCAATAATGTGGTTAGGGTCTTTCACATATTTATGTAACATAGATATGTGAAAAACGTTATGAACACGAGACATACTTGGCGGTAAGGCGAGTTTATAGGCCACGATTCCTACTCGATCGAGGATTAAAAATGGGTCAATGAATCGAGGGTTAAGCTTTCCTCTCTTTCCAAATCTCGTAACTCCCTTCCATGGAGCAACATGTAACAACACATGATCTCCAATATCAAATTCCACGTCCTTTCGATGAAGATCAGCATAACTCTTTTGTCGATCTTGTGAGGTTTTTATACGTTGTCGGATCGTTTGAATCTTTTCTATAGTCATACGTACCAACTCCGGTCCCAACAACGTTGCTTCACCCACCTCATCCCAGCATATTGGAGAACGACACTTTCTTCCATACAACGCCTCAAATGGAGCCATGCCAATACTTGCTTGATAACTGTTGTTGTAGGAAAACTCCACCAATGGTAAGAACTTGTCCCAACTTCCTTTGAAGTCAAGGACACAGAGTCTTAATAAATCTTCAAGAGTTTGAATAGTCCTCTCCGACTGCCCGTCCGTCTGAGGATGATATGCCGAGCTAAATTGTAAATCTGTGCCCATAGCTTTTTGCAAACTAACCCAAAATCTTGAAGTGAATCTTGGGTCTTGATCAGAAACTATAGATATCAGCATACCATGCAGTCTTACAATCTCGTTTATGTACATACGAGCAAGACGTTCAAGTGTAGAAGTTTCTCATATAGGTAAGAAATGAGCAAACTTGGTCAATCTATCAACAATGACCCAAATTGCATATATACCTTGAGAAACCTTGGGAAGACCAGTAACGAAATCCATGGTAATAATGCTGCTCACTTCCATTCTAGAATTTCAAGTGGTTCTGCAATGGACCTTTTGGTACTTGATGCTCCGCCTTGACTCGTTGACAAGTTAAACACCTTGAGATAAACTCTGTTATCTCTCTCTTCATATTGCTCCACCAAAATGTATGTCGAAGATCACGATACATTTTGGTACTCCTAGGATGGATTACAAACGGTGTGTTGTGCGCCTCCATCATGATTTTATACTTTAAATCAGGGTTGTTAGGAACACAAAGTCTGGATTTGACTCGAAGTATTCCTTCTTCATCGATTCTTGTTTCCGGCATAGCACCTTCTTACACTTTCTTCCTCATACGCATCAGCTCCAGGTCTGTAGCTTGAGCAGCTTTAACTTTATCGATTAAAGTCGGTTCTACTCGTATATTCTCCATCATCACATGGGTCCCTGGAGTCTTTAACTCTATCTCCATCCTTTATAAGTCATATAAAATGGGCCTTTGCATTAACAATAATGCACTCATACCAGCATATGATCTTCTACTCAATGCATCAGCTACTACGTTCGCTTTTCCAAGATGGTATTGAATAGTATGATCGTAATCTTTCAACAACTCAAGCCATCGTCGTTGCCGCATGTTGAGTTCGTTTTGAGTGAAGAAATATTTGAGGCTTTTATGATCCCTATAGATTTCCCCCTTCTCTCTATACAGGTAATGCCTCCAAATCTTAAGCGCAAAAATGACTGCTGCCAACTCTAGATCATGATTAGGATAATTCTTCTCATATTCTTTTAGTTGTCGTGAGGCATAGGCTATGACTTTCCCATGTTGCATGAGAACACATCCTAACCCTTTGCCTGAAGCATCACTGTAGATGACAAATCCCTCCGAGCCAGATGGTATTGTCAGAACAAGTGCTGAAATGAGTCTCCTCTTGAGTTCTTGAAAACTCTTCTTACATTCCTCGCTCTAACCGAATTTTGTATCTTTTCGAGTCAGCTGAGTTAATGGAGTAGCAATTCAAGAAAACCCTTCTACAAATCTCCGATAATAACCAGCTAAGCCGAGAAAGCTACGTACTTCGGTCACTGATTTAGGTTGCTCCCAGCTTTGAATTGCTTCAATCTTTGTCGGGTCAACATATATCTCATGATTTGATATCACGTGCCTAAGGAATGCAACTTCCTCAAGCCAGAACTCGCATTTTTTCAACTTGGCATATAGCTTGTTTTCACGAAGCTTTTGGAGTATCAGCCTCAAGTGTTGCTCATGGTCTTCACGGGTTTTGGAGTATATGAGGATGTCATCAATAAAGATGACCACAAAGTGATCCAAATATTCCTTGAATACTCGGTTCATCATATCCATGAAGGCAAAGAGAGCATTAGTCAATCCAAAAGACATGACTAAGAATTCATAATGCTCGCTAGAATTTCGGAGTTCGAAAGCGATCTTTGGAATGTCATTAGTTTTAATCTTCAACCGATGATATCCTAAAGATCGAAGATCAATCTTTGAAAAGAATTTGGCGCCTTCTTTTGGTCAAATAGGTCATCAATGCGAAATCGCAACGGTGAAAGTAGAAGTAGTATGCACACAAGCCAATCATGTTTGATGATAAAGCATATACTTTATAACAATCTTATTCATTTATTAATAAAAGTATTAATTTATTAAAGGCTTTTAATTATCTACATGATGTTGTTTTTATAATATGTGATAAACTCATAGTTTTAAGCAATGCTTTTAGAATAATGATGATGATCATTCTAATGAGATCTAAATTCTTAGAAAGCTTAAAACTAAAATAGTTCCTAATCATTGGATTACTAAATTGGGGATTAGTGAATCCGGATAGATTGGGTACATCGTTGCTTGCTCATTGGATGAGGATGATTGATCTCATGATCATTTGTGTGGAGACACTAAAGCAAGTATGTAGGTGCTTATTAGAGAATAAGTTCAATCGAACGTGGCTCGCTAAGGAATACCTAATGGAGTTTTATTTGCATCATAGGAATTCTCAGTAGTGATAGTAGTACAAGTAATCCTTGGACTTGAGATCATCATAGTATCTTGTGTATGATGAGTTATACTTTGACTTATTCCTTAAGACCCTTAGGGTATATCAAAGGGTATGCTTGGGTATAATAAGTTGTACATGGAGATAATGTATGATCAATAAAGAATCTACCACTTCTAATAAAAGAAGAAAAAGTCCTATGTGATTCGATAAATGACAACCCAAGTAGTCCTTGGCAAAGACAGAATGAAATTAGAAAGGAGTTTCTAATTTGCATTATTTGAAGTTGTGCATTTAAGGATCGAAATACATATAATTAAATAAAATAAGACTTGACAAAGAATTCCATGCTTATATTTAATTGGGACATTGTATGGTGGAAGGATTGAATTGTACGGTAACTATTTACTCAAAGGTTCTTTAATGATTAATGTTGAAATCTATATTATCTGGAAAGTCGTTGATCGCTAGGGAGGCTTATCCCTATTGTAGAATAAATATTATTTATTTAAATAAATTAATTGTTTAATTTATTTATTTAAATAAATTAATTGTTTAATTTATTTATTTAAATAAGATTAAAATTGTTCTAATTGATTTATTCACAACCGGTTTAATATGGAGAACCTAAAGGGTCACACCATAAAAGGAAGAATAATTATTTAAGAAGTTAATAGCATAATCGTAATAATATGTTATGTATATTTAATTTAATCTATGGTGATAGAATAAATTAAATAGCTTAATATTTATTATTTAATATTTTAGAAATATTAAATATAAATTAATAAGAGAAGTCTTATTAATATTATTACAATTATTATTATTTTAATTTCTAAAAGAGTTTAGGAATTAATTTAATATAAGTACTCTCATTTATTCCTAATTGGATTAGGAAGGAAAATTAGTTAAAGGAGTTTAATTAATTATCCCTAATAAGATTAGGGAGCTTAATTAATTAAAAGAATTTAATTAATTAAATAAAACCCAATTCCTTAATTATTAAGATGGGTTGCCCACATCTATAAATAAGAGGAGTCTTATTATGGGTGGTAAGGGTTGTTGACTTTGACAACTACGTAATAATTCCAATTAGTTGGAGAGTACGCCCTTTTTCTATAGAGATAGGAAAAACTAGGGTTTGAGCCAATACCCTTTCTTCTTGAATTTTCTTCTTCCTTGGTGGATCACCTCTAGAGGCCAAACATTTGGGTGGCTAACGTTGATCAAAGGAAGGAACCAAACCCGGTGGATTCAAGATTGAACGCGAAAGGATTTGAAGGTGAACTTGTACCTGAGGAAGCTCGATCTTCAAGGGTATGATTTATTCTTTATCTTTTCGTTTAATTAATAATTATGCATAAAGGGTGATCCGGGTATATGGTTTGTAAATTTTAAACTCTGATATTTTACACGTTTCCGCACTTTTTATGCAATTTGATTGCTTCATGAATATTACAAACCTAACAGTGACATCAGAGCCAAACCTTTATGCGAATTATTAATTGTTTTAATTTGATATGTATATTGATATGTGTTTAGAACAATTTAATTGGGCATAATTTTATCGTATAAAATTTAAAAAACAAAAAAAAAAAAATATATCCGTCGCAATTTTATTTTTTTTTTGAAAAATAGGAAATCATTTGAATGATTTCTAAGCAGAGAATTAAGAAAATCAAAGAAATAAAATTATAATAAAAAAAAACATCAAACAATAATTCATGGTTTTTACATGCTTTTGAGATGCACTTTGAAATCGAAACTACTGAGGATTCACATAAAAAAAAAAAAAAAAAAAAAAAAGCTGCTGGCGAAATTTTTTTTTTAAGGAAAGGCACGGTTTTATATAATATATATATATATTGATTATTATATTATATATATATATATATAGTTATATATATATATATATATATATATATATTATTCTTAATTATTTTATAATTAAAATAAAATGTTAATTTTAATTTTAAAATAAAAGGTTTATTTTAATCTTAAAATAAAAAGATTTATTTTAATTTTAAAATTAAAATTAAATTTCATGCTAACTAATTAGAGTTGGAATTGGATTCCATGATAACTAATTGGAGTTGAAATTGGATTATATTTTTCCTTAAATAAAGGAGTTTATTTAGATTTGAAATAAGATTTCATATTATTCAAAATAAAAGAGTTTATTTGTGAATAGGAAAGAGAATCCTAATTTCCTTAAATAAAGGAGTTTATTTAGATATGAAATAAGATTTCATATTATTCAAAATAAAGGAGTTTATTTGTGAATAGGAAAAGAAAATCCGTGTTTCCTTTAATAAAAGATTTTTTTTTCATGGAATTGGATTCCATAATTAATTAAAATAAAAGAGTTTATTTTAATTAAAGATTTTTTTTACATGGAATTGGATTCCATAATTAATTAAAATAAAGGAGTTTATTTTGATTAAAATTTTGATTAAAATAAAATAATTTATTTTATTCAAAATTGGATAAATTAAAATAAAATAGTTTTATTTTGATTTAAATTTGGATTAAAATAAAGGAGTTTATTTTGATTCAAAAATAGATTTTATACTAACTAAATTTGCCCATTAAATGATATCAATATATATATTAAATGTTTATTATTCATATGATGAATGTTATTTATTGATGCATATGATGATGTGTATGATAATAAATGGGATTGATTATGGACTATTGACCAATGCGATTGTATTTTATTTTAGTTGGATGCATGAATGTATGGGTTTTAATAAATGGGGTTCTGCAGACCTTTCGCCTTCTCTAATTTTTCTTAATGTAAATTCTATTCTCCTCCTATGTACTTCCCTCGATTTCACGATCAAGGTTTCTATTTATTTTAAATAGCTATGTAATAGAATAGTTAGAATTAATTTTTTGAAAAATTAGAGATCAAGGGACAAGAAGCGCATGAAGACCCGTTTGTAATGGAGCCCGGGTTTAAATGTAATAGTTATATTTAAATATTATTTCTTGCACCCCTAGGGTTTGACCTTTTGGTTCACTTGGTGGCTCTAGTGAACCAAACTAGAATAAAAGTCCATAATCAATCCGGGTAGAATATAGTATTCTATATGTGCATGCTTATACTATATATATTATATATTATGCAAACATGCTTCGCATGTTCATTAATATAACGCGTATTTTATATATATATGTGCATGCGCGCTAAACAAGATGAGACAAATTAATAACAAACCCCTCAATTTTTATATTAAGTCCTAAGCGTTCAAAGATATTTGGAATATCGAACGTCGCCTTCTAGCATGATAAAATTAATAGAGTATTAAATATTTAATATGAGTTTGTTGTGTCACCACAAGGCAAGTATTAAGTATTTAAGATGTTAATTTATCACATTTGATGCTTATAAAGAAAATTGAACAATATTGTTTTGTTGTGTCACCACAAGGATGATATTTTTCTTTTTTGAATATATGGAGTGCTAGGTCGGACTTAACTTGGATAATTTTGATTCGGATGTGTCACCACTGATCAAAATAATCTGAGAGGCAAAATACAAGGAGTTGCATAGTTGATGTAATTGACAAAAGTTGTCTACCTATTTATTTATATATAGTTTGTTGTGTCACCACAAGGCTATATACATTTGAAATGGGATCCTTATTCTCACTAGCAAATCTTTAATTAGATTTTGCCGAACTATATATATTGAGGGTAATATAGTTTGAAGAAAATAGTGGGAGATACCAATTTAAAACAAGACCTAATTTATTTTGGTAATTAATAAAAGAATGTATGTTAAAATGTTGTTAATTACAAATTCATTTACAGAATTTTACAATGTCTAAATTACTATCACTGCGAAGCATATTAGATGCTAAATTAACTAGACCAAATTAAACGAATTGGTTAAGGAATTTGAGAATAGTTCTCATAGCTGAAAAGCTATCTTATGTCCTTAATACGCCTATCCCTACAATGGATGAAGACAATGCCTCTGAGGAAGAGATTGCTACTTTTAGAAAGTGGCAAGATGATGCATAGTTGGCTCGATGCATCATGCTCGCATCCACGAAAGTAACGAGCTTCAGCGTCGACGTGAAACTATGGATGCTCCTACTATATTCCCCGCACATCAAGTAGTTGATTGTGAGGAAAGTAGGACCGATAGATATCGATATCTAAGGAGCTCTTCCGATCTAGAATGACCGATTTGACACCACAATACGATAAAAGTCCTTAACATTATCAATTTGATTGATCAATTAGACAACGAGTTTTTGTCATGGATGGAGAGTTGAGCCAAGATTTGATCTTGCACTCACTCCCCGGACTCTTTTCACAATTGTTGTGAATTTTTATATGAACAAGCTAGATATCGGTCTTTGGCGATTTGCTTAACATGTTGAAAAATGTTGAGAGTCACTTTCCAACCAAGAAAGATCAAGTCTTACTGGTAGGGGCCAAAGGATCTTCTGAAAAGAAGAACGATTCAAAGAAGGTAAATAGAAAGGCATAAACAAAGGATAATAAGAACAAAAAAGATATGGATAGCAAAGGAGTTTGCTTCCACCGCAATAAGCCCGACACCGGAAAGAAATCTGCGAGAAGCATCTTGCGAGAGGCTAACCAAAGAAGCTTAGTGAAGTTTCTTCATAATACGCTTTTGTTCATGATTGAAATAAATTTTTTTTAAGTCAAGGTTCTACTTGGGTATTGGATACCGACTTTGGTTATCATAAATATAGATTTATGAAGGGACCAAGCAGAAGTAGAAAGTTAAACAAAGATAAGTAATCCTATGTGTGGAAAATGAAGCAAAGGTTGCTGCATTAGCTATAGAAACTTATAGTTTAGCACTGCCTACGGGCAAATCTATTAAGTCAATAAGTTGTTATTGTATTCCAGTTCTTGTTAAAAATATTATTTCCATTTTATTGTTGGACAATGAAAACTTTGGTATTATAATTAAGAACAATTGTTGTTCTATTTATAATAATAATGTTTTGTATAGAACTGGAATATTACTTAATAAATTTTGTATACTTGACTTACATGAAAATAATTTTGCATATTGAACAAATTAGTATAAGAAAAGGAGATGATCATTCAAAGAGTTGAATGTGTGTATTTGCTAAAATACAAGTGTGAATTATTTGAAAGGTTCAAAGAATTCAGAAGTGAAACAAATTGGCAAAGTATTAAGATTCTTTGATTAGATCAAGGAATAAATACTTGTGCACTAAGTTTCTAGATCATCTCAAATGGTTTTCTCATAATGGACGCCTCCTGATACGTAATAATTGATTGATGCATCTGAATGGAAAAATCGTACCTTGTTGGACATGGTGCGGTCCATAATGATTTTACCGACATTTCAAAGATCCTCTGGGTCATCTCCTAGAAATGGTCGCATATCTACGAAAATGGTAACCTCAAAATCAGCCCCAAGACTCCATAAAAGTTATGGACAGGGAGGATTCCTAATCTTAAGTATGTTAAGATAAGGGGTTCCAACTTATGTGAAAAGGTTTCAAAAGGATAAGTTTGGGACAAGATTTGACAAGTGTCGATTTGTGAGACATCCTAAAGTAAGTTTAGGGTATATGTTCTATAATCCTACTTAGCAAAAAGGTGTTTGTTATGAAACACGCTTCCTTCTAAGATAAATGTGTTTATCATTGAATGGGCTAGTGGGAGGATAATAGATCTTGAAGAGTTCAAGAACCACAAAACACTATAAGTCAAATAAGAGGAACTCAGTAGATGAACTCTATTGTACCACAACCGAATCGTAAGTCTGGAATAGTACCGAAGATACCTAGGAGGTATGGGTTCATCATGGATGATGATGATGAGGTACGCATCATAGAAGATGATGATCCAAAGTTACATACGATGAGGTAAGAGTTCTAGTGTGTACAAAAGGGACAGTGGGAGCGCCGTGACATTCCTAATATTATATGTTGATATACGACGGATAAGGAATGACATACCAATGCTACAATCAGTAAAGATAAAGTTGTCTAAACATAACCTCCATGAATGATTTGGAAGAGTATCTTAATTGGAGATATAAATCTATATAGATAGATTTAAGAGGATGCTCGACTTAACCCAAGGAACGTATATTCATTTGATGCTAAAGTCGTTTAGCATGGCAAAATCCAAGAGATGTCTCATGTCGATGAGCTATGGAGTGTATCTCTCTTAATAGTCCCCACAGACTCCTGAAAAGAGAGGTCGCATGAGTGACAATCATGTATGCAATGAAATGTACGAGACCTGATGTTGATCACCATCGTATATGGAGAAGTTCACTATGAGTCGATGAAAAATATCTTAAAGTGCTTAACCGGCACTATGGATGTGATCATATTCATAGTGGGTTTAAATTAAAACTAGAGGGCTTTACAGACTCAAGTTTTTCAGACAGACCAAGACGACCGAAAATCCACTTTAAGGTAAAGCGTTATCTTGAATAGTGGTGCAGTGAATTGAAAAGGTTCCAAACAAAGAAAGAGTTCTTTGGTTTAGTGATAAAGACAAAGTATATAGCTATAAATGAAGTCGCAAGTTGATTGTTTGGATTAAAAGTTCATTACGTAACTAGGAATAGTTCCTAAGTCTCATCTTGGATCTAAACATATGTTGTGGCACTTTCATTTGATTATAAGAATCATTGAAAGATGGGAAATCACTATAGAGATAGTGGACTCTCAAGAACAACATTACATATCCATTAACTAAAGCTTATCCAACAAAGGGATAATCGTCACTTAGAGAAGAAGAGTATAAGATACCATGACGATTGGCTTTAGTGCAAGTGGGAGATTGAAAGTAGTATGCACACAAGCCAATCATGTTTGATGATAAAGCATATACTTTGTAACAATCTTATTCATTTATTAATAAAAGTATTAATTTATTAAAGGCTTTTAATTATCTACATGATCTCGCTTTTTATAATATGTGATAAACCCATAGTTTTAAGCAATGCTTTTAGAATAATGATGATGATCATTCTAATGAGATCTAAATTCTTAGAAAGCTTAAAACTAAAATAGTTCCCAATCATTGGATTACTAAATTGGGGATTAGTGAATCCGGATAGATTGGGTACATACGTTGCTTGCTTTTCATTGGATGAGGATGATTGATCTCACGATCATTTGTGTGGAGACACTAAAGCAAGTATGTAGGTGCTTATTAGAGAATAAGTTCATTTGACGCGCTCGCTAAGGAATACCTAATGGAGTTTTATTTGCTGTCAATAGGAATTCTGTAGTGATAGTAAGTACAAGTAATCCTTGGACTTGAGATCATCATAGTATCTTGTGTATGATGAGTTATACTTTGACTTATTCCTTAAGACCCTTAGGGTATATCAAAGGGTATGCTTGGGTATAATAAGTTGTACATGGAGATAATGTATGATCAATAAAGAATCTACCACTTCAATAAAAGAAGAGAAATGTCCTATGTGATTCGATAAATGACAACCCAAAGCAGTCCTTGGCAAAGCGTAATGAAATTAGAAAGGAGTTTCTAATTTGCATTATTTGAAGTTGTGCATTTAAGGATCGAAATACATATAATTAAATAAAATAAGACTTGACGATAATTTCATGTCTTATATTTAATTGGGACATTGTATGGTGGAAGGATTGAATTGTATTTCAGTAACTATTTACTCAAAGGTTCTTTAATGATTAATGTTGAAATCTATATTATCCGGAAAGTCGTTGATCGCTTGGGAGGCTTATCCCTATTGTAGAATAAATATTATTTATTTAAATAAATTAATTGTTTAATTTATTTATTTAAATAAGATTAAAATTGTTCTAATTGATTTATTCACAACCTAGGTTTAATATGGAGAACCTAAAGGGTCACACCATAAAAGGAAGAATAATTATTTAAGAAGTTAATAGCATAATCGTAATAATATATGTTATGTATATTTAATTTAATCTATGGTGATAGAATAAATTAAATAGCTTAATATTATTATTTAATATTTTAGAAATATTAAATATAAATTAATAAGAGAAGTCTTATTAATATTATTACAATTATTATTATTTTAATTTCTAAAAGAGTTTAGGAATTAATTTAATATAAGTACTCTCATTTATTCCTAATTGGATTAGGAAGGAAAATTAGTTAAAGGAGTTTAATTAATTATCCCTAATAAGATTAGGGAGCTTAATTAATTAAAAGAATTTAATTAATTAAATAAAACCCAATTCCTTAATTATTAAGATGGGTTGCCCACATCTATAAATAAGAGGAGTCTTATTATGGGTGGTAAGGGTTGTTGACTTTGACAACTACGTAATAATTCCAATTAGTTGGAGAGTACGCCCTTTTTCTATAGAGATAGGAAAAACTAGGGTTTGAGCCAATACCCCTTCTTCTTGAATTTTCTTCTTCCTTGGTGGATCGCCTCTAGAGGCCAAACATTTGGGTGGCTAACGTTGATCAAAGGAAGGAACCAAACCCGGTGGATTCAAGATTGAACGCGAAAGGATTTGGAGGTGAACTTGTACCTGAGAAAGCTCGATCTTCAAGGGTATGATTTATTCTTTATCTTTTCGTTTAATTAATAATTATGCATAAAGGGTGATCCGGGTATATGGTTTGTAAATTTTAAACTCTGATATTTTACACGTTTCCGCACTTTTTATGCAATTTGATTGCTTCATGAATATTACAAACCTAACAACGGGTACCTATTTTTGATGGTGACATGATTCAACTCCCGATAATCAATACAAAGTCGCATACTTCCATCTTTTTTCTTCACGAATAGAACAGGAGCACCCCAAGGAGACGTACTATGATGAATGAAACCGATGTCTAACAATTCTTGCAATTGGGTCTTTAACTCCTGAAGTTCAATAGGAGTCATTCGATATGGGGCTTTGGAAATGGGTTTTGTACCGGGTTCAAGGTGGATAAAAAATTCAATTTCACGTTCTGGGGTAGGCCAGGGAGTTCTTCAGGGAATACGTCAGGAAATTTATTAACAATAGAAATATCTTTAAAATCTGACCCATTTTTGTTTAAATCTGTGACATGAGCTAAGAAAGCTTGACATCCGTTTTTCAATAAACGAATAGCTTTATGGCTTGAGTGACCGTGATTGATTTTAATGGTTTGGTTGCTTGAATTTGCATAATAGGTTGATTAGGAATATGAAAGCTAACAACTTTACGAAAACAATCAATTTTAGCATGATGATTAGTTAACCAATCAATCACTAGAACCATGCCAAATGCAAGTATTTTTAAAGAAATAAGATCGACAGGTAAAATGCGGTTACCGATTTGAATCAAACAAGACTTATAAACAGTGGATGTAATGAAGGTTTCTCCCAACGGAGTTTCAACCGATAAGTCAAAGTCTAATTTCTCCAGAGTCAAATTTAAACGTTGAGCGCAAGTAGGAGAAATAAAAGAATGGGTAGAACCGATATCAAATAAGGTATAGACTTCGCTAGAGTTTATGATAAGCTTACCCGTGATGACCTCGTTTGGGTTCCTTGCTTTTTGGGAGGTTACGACAAATGCCATCCCTTGAACTACCGGCTTTGACTTTTCTGGGACAGCCTTTGGTGCCTCCATCCCAACTGAACTTGTCTTTGGTGCACGACAAAATCGGACTAGGTGACCTTTTCTTCCATAATTATAATACGCTTTGGACTGCATCGCGCAGTTTGGACTGATATGTCCCTCCCCTCCGTATTTGAAGCATATGATAGGTGGTCGTTCTCCTTCCTTAACAACGGTCTTTGGTCTAACGCCTTTCCATCATTGTTGAATCTCCTTTTCTTGAAATGTCCATTTTTACTGTCTTGGCCATGATTACCACCGAAGTGGTTACCATTTCTGGCATGTTGATTCCCTCCACGTTTGTTGTCACCGCTTCGATAATTGCTACCACTGGTATTATCATTTTGCAGGCTGCTTTCTCTTGGTTGAGTTGACTCGTTATCATGCTCCAATAACTGAGCCCTATTAACAACATCTGAATACAAACACAGTTTGTGAGGAATTAAGTATTGACGTATCTCGGGTTTCAAACCTCTTAGAAATATCCGTGTCATTCTCTCCTCATTATCAACCAAGTGAGACGCAAACCGGGACAACTCGGCAAACTTAGCCCGTCTTCGTGACACGGTCCATATTGTTCGCTCCAACTTGATGAACTCTACCTCTTTCATGTGACGAATACTTTCGAGAAAGTACTTGTCGTTGAATAGTTCTTGAACTTCTCCCAAGACATCTTCAAGTCTGGGCGGAGTTGAGTACGCTTTACCGATTCCCACCAGTAATCTGCCTCTCCTCGCAACATAAAGGTGGCAAATGGAACCTTTTGCTCCTCGGAGCATCCCAAAACATCAAATATCTTGGTGATCTGCTTTATCCACGCTTCCGCCTTCAGTGGTTTTGGCTCTCCAATAAACTATGGTGGTCCCAGCTCCTTGAACTGTTTAGCGGTGATCGTCCGAGACTTTCCAGTGTTTCCACCTACATTTTGGATAGGAGCCGCTCTCACCTGATGTTGCATAAATTGCATAAAGCCTCTGAACATTCCATCGTTCATCATTTGGTCAATGTTGTTGTTTACATGAGGATTGTCGCCTTCCTGATTCACATTATCCTGATTATTGATCTGTGGAGACTCAACAGTCTCCTATGCTCCATTGTTATTCTCAACATTCTCGGATGTCATTTTCAAATACTGCCACAAAACAAGGGTTAATTGACATGTCACATATTATCCCTATACTCTGACCGACCAAATAAACTTAGGTAGGTCATACTAGCGAATGAATTCCCCATCTCTTCCCTCCTAGTTCTTGTCTCACATCTCAGCCAGGGATCATATCCCTAAGCTTTGATACCAACTGTGACGCCCCCAAAATAGGTATACATCACCCATCTTGAGTCGCCAAATACATGGTACAAAAATCAAATACAACTTTATTATACAACAGTCGTGTAAAATTTGACAAAACATAATCTAAGAGTTTTAATAAGAATATTGTCATCTACACAATATCCACACTCAATGGAGTCCTCATTACATTTATTGTAACACTATTTAACAGAATAGTGAGGACTACTAATGCTATCATCTGGACCGTCACTCCGTTCCCCGACTAGTCCCGGCTACGTTCTCATTTTCTAAAGAGAACAGTGAAAGAAAGGGTGAGCTCAACTAGCCCAGTAAGAAATATTATGACTAAGATAATGCACAATAAATTATCATTAGCCTTTAACAGTGTTAAACTGATAAAATATAATAAACATCAAGTTTAACTGCAGCGGAATAACCAATCTATTAGAATAGTCAAGTAGAGAATAAAATCTACTATCATCTATGATTTAAAAGGTTTTTCATCACTTTTATCGCTGAGACTCGGCTTAATAAATAAATCACATCATTCCTGCACTACGGCCAAGGATATTCATTAGTATCACGACCACAAATTATCCATGCACTATGGGCTAAGGATATTCGTGTATTCATAAATGGTCATGATCATGCCAACAACTATCCATCAATGCACTACGGCCAATGAGGACTTTTACCACATCATTTGTAACATTATGGTCATGATTATACCGAATAATCCATGGTCATAATCATACCACGTCCATCTTTGCACTACAGGCCACAGATGACTTTCAACATATTATAAACATGAGGACGATGACAATGATATAAGAATTCAATAAAACAGGTTCAAGGATAAATTTGTAAAGATTTATAATTTAATTTATCCAAAAATTAATAACGCCCAAATTATCAACATGATACTGCTTTGTGGAGTAAAATTCAACAATGCTCAGAAGAATATTTCCATGAAAAGATACTGGATGAAGCGCAAATATCAAGGATATTCCACTAATTTCATGGAGTATAGAAGTCAAAACTTTAATCAACTGAGTATAATAGAATATCTGAAACCGCAAATGGATTTTTGTCGCCATGCGGTAATCCACGTAGACAGATTATTCCAACAGAATAATAAAGAATGGAACTGTGTTAAATGCAAATCCATGCAGATAGGATGTTCCAACGTAATAATAAAGAATGAAACCAAGTCATGCATAATCCGCATTGCAGCATGTGATGTTCCAAATGTAATAATAAAGAATGGAAGAACAACGAAATTCACTGGGCATGCGATAGATCAAGCATGACGGTTATTCCAACGTAATAATAAAGAATGGAATAACATAAGAATTTCACCACGTATGCGGTATTGCATGACAGACAAAGTTATTCCAACATAATAATAAAGAATGGAATAACAACACTTACGAGTATTGAAAAAAATAACTCTCTTCATGAATACGAAAGAATAATACCCCTTACCTTAGAAAAATTGGATCTTTGGAATAGTGAGGTAGCGACTTCTCTTCTTCTTTCTCTATAATTTCTCTCTATAATAATTGTTCTAAAGCTTTTGTGAATTGGTGAGAAATGAAGGAAGAATGAGCTTCTATTTATAGGAAAATATAGTTTCGATAATTGCACGTTTTGGGGCTCGAAATATTACAGTATAATACCTTCCTCTTTTTCTTCATTTTTAATTTAGTCCTGCAAGTATTATCAAACTTGCACCACCTCCCCTAATAGGACATGAATGTGAATCAATAGTACACACATGTGAACAAATAGTTATAAGCATGTGAAATAATAGCAATTAATTGCTCATTTATCCGATTAATTACTCGATTGGTCAATATAACCTCAAGACATCAATTATTATCGAAATAAATGTCGATTTCCACTAACACTAATAATCCCAACATAATGGAACTATCAATTTCATCTTTAATCAACACAACTTATTCATCATTAATATTATAACTCATAATATTTAACAACAAGGTCGTTCCCAGGAAAGAGGGGGCTTTCCGATAAGGATTTCTCCTTATCATGGCCGATTAGGTGACCAAACCTCTCCTCGACAAAACTTCTGACATTGTCGATATTGCAAATAATAATATGAATAACTTTAATCGCCTAAAATTATTGATTTAATAATAATAAATATTATGCGGATGATACTTGTGACAATAATTGAATCAATAATATGAGAGATATGATCGTGCAATTATTATATAGCAATAATTGAGTATAATCACTGCGTGACTTCTCACGTAAGTATCAATAATCAATATCGTGTACTACTTGTCTTACGACTCTGACATTATTTACTTTTACTACCGGGTAGTTCAACGGTTTTAATTCGGTAACACTTTTCGCCGTTATTTTTATAAAAACACAATTACGCTGTTTTCTAACTACGACAATACTTCCGTTGTAGGGGTCCACTAATGATTGTCTTGGTCATACTGAATATTCCCCGTTAAAACGAATATTCCTCGACCAATCGAATATTATATAACCACTTGCTTACTTTGCAAAATTTATAAATATTACTCACAACTATAACATTATATCAAATCCACACCATAATATTCAAAAATATATTTCGAGAAAATTATTCTTTATTCATAAAAGTTGGGATCTTACAGCATAGCAGTCCAACCATCGGGGCGATGGTACAACAATCAGTTTTAGAGGGGGCTTTGAGCTCATAGGTGTCCGGGATACAGTATTGTTCTCGTATTTCGACGAGATCATCATTGGTGATGGTAGATTTGGTGTTGGTGTGGTTGAACTTTGTCTCGTCTAAATGTTCTCTAATCATTTTTTGGAATTCCAACTCTGCCTTGGATGGGACCAGTGCTTGAGGGGCAGGGTTGGTGGTGGTGGTGATTGTGGTAGCTTGGGTGACGGTAGCAGTGGTGGCGATTGTGGGCTAATGGTGGCGGTGGCAGAGGTGTTTGTTGGGATATGAGGAATGGAGGAAATGGGGATGGCGTTGATAGGTTCGCTGGTGGCTGGGAAAGAGGTACTTGAGGAAGTCATTGATGGTTGAAGAGGGAAGCTTTGCTGGAAGTTGGATTTTGCAGTAGGGATAGGAGGAACGGCAAAGAGAGTTTGGAGATTTGAAAATTAGGGGAATGTACCTGTTTGTTTTGGGGGGGGGGGGGGGAAAGGGTTTTAAAATGATTTTTCTGTTCAACTTTGCGCGCTTCTCGGAGAACGATCATTAAATGGGTTGTCATGATTGCAAACGTGGGGTGTCTATGGGGCCTAGCAATGAATATTGTATATGTTATCGAGACGTTTTGGGCTTACTGCATCTATTATATAATTATTGGGCTTTTAATGAGGAACTCTTCCATTAAATGTCTCATTATAACGAAAGATTGGGGGCAATGTTGAGGCATGATTATTTGGGCCCAGGTGATATGATTGGCCAAAGTCCACGTAGAGTAAGCCTCCCCACGCGGGAATCTATTTTGGCAATTTGATAACTTTAAAGAATCTAAGATTCCTAATTATATTTGATTTATAACTCCTAAGAAAAGTTTGAGGATATAATTCGACTTCCTTTCCTTAAGGAGATTCAGTTTAATCACATTAAGGAATCATACTAATGAGGAATCCTATTTCTATACGGGGAAGAGTTGGGAGAAAGTAGTCTGATCACTATAAATACAAGGCTACACCCTAATTATTATGTACAACATTATTTTACAGCATTAAAGCATTAAGTCTCAATTGTTAAAACTTTATTCAGTCTGTACTTATTCACACCGGAACTATCCTCCGGCGATCCAAGCCGTCAAGCTTCATGTGTGATTTCGTTTATGTATAGGATTGAACGCGCTATTGGTGATTGAAGCATTTTAACACTTCCCATTAATTAAGGCGAAGATAATGTTATCATTTATGAGAGCAAAGACAATGTTATCATTTATTAGAGTGATTAAGTTTAGCTAAAACAATTACAATAATATCAGTAAATATACTCTGATAGTATTGTTTTTATTTTGAAAATATCAACAGTCTTAATTAAATGTCTCTTTAACATATACTATTAGTGTAAAACTATCAAATTTAAGATGTGCACATATCATTATCTGAAATAATATTTTTTAAATCTTATAAATATTATAAGGTAGCTAACTTGGTTAACCAAATGAGTAATTTCCTTTTTCTCATTATATAACTGAAATTCTTTATGTGCAACAGAAGAAAGATAAATAAATTGTATCTATATTTTCTTGGACAATTCTTTAAAAATATGACGATAAACTTGTTTCAACAATAAATACTAACATATGGGAATATATTATATATAGTATAAAAGAGAATTATAAAAAACTCACACATTATTATTTTATATTTATTACTTAGTGTTAACATTATTCGTAATCTAGTTAATCATGAAATTTTTCTACGAATAAATCATTTCTCTTCTATGAAATTATCCATGCACTTTCTTATAAAAAAAAAAAAAGAATAAAAACCAATTTACATGTTTCAAGTATTCTTGGTGGGAAATAATGAATGGAAACATTGAACAAAAGAAGAGAATACTGGTTTCTTGAGTGGATTCAATGTATGCACCACTTTCTCACTCCTTCCTATTAAAAAATTTGAGACCCACTTTCACATTTAACAATACACACCCACAAAAATACATTGCAACTTCTTTCCCACCTTTCATTCCTCTCTCTCTCTCTCTCTCCTCTTCTCTTCTCTTCTCTTCTCTTGTCTCACCTTTTTTCCCCAATTGAGGGGTTTCAGTCTTTCAGATGACCTATTAGCCCTCAGTCTCTGATGAAATTATCGTTTCTTGATCTTTATACCCTATTGATTGTCTTGTTTTTGGCGGATCTGCTCTTTTTCTTTCTGGTTCGAGGGTTTTTTGGGCTTGAACGTCTTAGTTTAGATCTCTCAGGGGGTTTTCAGCTGTGCTCATGTCTAAAGGCTTTGAATTTAGTGGTAAGATCTCTGATCCTTTCTTGGTTTTGGTTTAATTGTTTGTTTCCAGCTGATTCTGCTAGTTTTCTTTTGAATCTTGCAAAATTTTTATATACTTGTACATAGATGTATAGATATTTGCTAAAAGATATGAACTGGTTTATACGACTGTTTTTGTTGAGGTAGTACCATCTAAAATTTGATTTGATTGTTTTGTGTTTTATTTTTCATTTTGCTATCAATAGATTGAATTTACATGGGTAGATAATATTCTATGTATTTGTATAATAGAACTATTAGGTATTGTAAGTTTGTTATGTGATTGTGATCAGTAGAACCTAGTAGAGCATAGATAAAGTTTCAACTTTTATGTGATTTGTTATTTTTTTACAGCTAAGAGATTTATGGTGATAGTTCTCTTTTTAATTTTTTTTGGGCTTTTCTATATTTGTGCCATAGTTTGTAAAATGATTTTAAGAAATTTACATATACTTCTAAGTTCTGATGGAATAGTAGCTAGGGGTTCAATCATCATTTTTCATTTTTTAGATTGTTTTCAGTTTTGTATCTTGTGTCAAATTGAGAGAATATCACAGAGGACCGTGTTGGAAGCAAATTTGATATGATAAATCAGTGGAAAATTCTATGTTTCTTATGTCTTTTTAATTATTTTACTTTTCCAAAACATGTTCATAGATAGAGAGGCGGAGAGCTTGTTATTGAAGGTAGATTGATTATGACTCGTGAGTGGGTGTTATTTACCTAGATCCATTAGGTATTACCACTGTTGTTGGCTTGTGTATGATTTTATTTTCGATATTGCTTTGTTCTATAATTAGAACTACTCATCTGAATTGGATGTTGGAATTTCTTATATTCATCAAGTCTGTTAAATTTCATTCTTCAATTTGGCTGAAGTGGTTTCTCAATTTTTTTCCCCAGGAGATGATAACTTTTGCCCTGGGGGGTCAGTATACCCTAATCCTAAGGAATCAAGCCTCTTTTTGTCCCTTGGTCGTCATGTGGGCGTATATTTTCCTCCTCATAAGAGGTCTCGCATCAGCGCCCCGTTTGTATTCAGTGGAGAAATGTTTGAACAGAAGCAGGCCTCAATTGAAGATCTCCCTGATGAATGCCTCTTTGAGGTCTTCAGGCGTCTCCCTGGAGGCCAAGAGACAAGTTCATGTGCTTGTGTATCCAAACGTTGGCTTATGCTTTTAAGTAGCATCCACAATGATGAAATATGCCCCACCAAAGTTGCTCAGTCTTTGGAACCAAAGGAAAAACTTGTCTCTACCGAGGCAGTCAATGCCTTTGAAACTAACAAGAAGGGTGCAGTTGTTGATAAAGTTGAAACTCTGATTGAAGATCTAGAATTGGAGGGTGATGGGTACCTTTCTAGGTGTTTGGAAGGGAAGATAGCTACCGATGTTAGACTTGCTTCCATTGCAATTGGAACCAGTAGTCGTGGAGGATTAGGCAAACTTTCTATCAGAGGAAGCAATTCTTCACGTGGCATAACAGACCTTGGTCTTAAAGCCATTGCTCGTGGTTGCTCCTCTAAGGGTCCTTTCTCTTTGGAATGTATCTACGATTGGTGATGAAGGCCTTTCTGAAATTGCTAGTGGATGTCGCATGTTAGAGAAGCTTGACCTCTGTCAGTGCCCCACTATTTCTGACAAGTCTTTGCTTGCTGTTGCTAATAACTGTCCTAATCTGACCTCGCTAGCAATTGAATCTTGTTCAAGAATTGGTAATGAGAGCCTGCAAGCTGTTGGTCGTTTATGTCCCAATTTGAAGTCCATATCAATCAAAAACTGCCCGCTTGTTGGGGATCAAGGTATTGCTAGTTTGGTCTCGTCAATCAGCTATTCCTTGACAAAGATGAACCTCCAAGCCTTGAACATCAGTGATATGTCTCTTGCTGTTATTGGTCACTATGGGAAGGCTCTTACTGACCTAGTTCTTACTGGTCTCCAAAATGTTACTGAAAAGGGCTTTTGGGTCATCGGTAATGGTCAGGGTTTTCAGAAATTAAGGTCATTTGTGATTACCTCTTGCCGAGGAGTTACTGATTTGGGGCTTGTAGCTGTAGGGAAAGGTTGCCCAAACTTGAAGCAGTTTTGCCTCCGTAAATGTGCGTTCCTATCAGACAATGGATTAGTTTCTTTCGCCAAAGTTGCTGGATCACTTGAGTGCCTGCATTTAGAAGAATGCCACAGGATCACCCAATCTGGTTTCTTTGGTCTCCTTACAAACTCTGGTGAAAAGTTGAAAGCTCTTTCTTTGACGAACTGCATTGGTATCAAGGACTCGATCTCGGGGTTTTATTTCACATCTCTTTGCAATTCCCTGCAATCTCTATGCATACGTAACTGCCCTGGATTTGGTAATGCTAGCTTGGCAATGTTGGGTAGGATCTGCCGTCAATTACAGCACCTGGACCTTAGTGGGTTTAATGGAATTACAGATAAGGGGGTTCTCCCACTCATTCAATACTGTGAGGCTGGTCTGACAAAGGTTAATCTCAGCAGTTGTGCAAATTTGACAGACAAAGCAGTTTCAGCCATCGCTAAAATGCATGGTGGCACTCTTGAACTGCTAAATCTTGATGGCTGCAGATACATCACTGACACCAGCTTGGTTGCTATTACCGAGAATTGCTTGGTGCTAAGTGAATTTGATATTTCCAAGTGTGCGATCTCTGACTGTGGGATTGCTGCCTTGGCTAGCGCTGTCCAGCTGAATTTGCGGATTCTTTCCATGTCAAATTGCTCTTTGGTATCAGACAAGAGCTTGCCCTTTTTGGCAAAGTTGGGTGAGACCCTTGTGGGGTTGAACATCCAGCACTGTTATGCAATCAGCAGCAGCATGGTTGATCAGCTTGTGGAGCATCTATGGAGGTGTGATATTCTTTTCTAACCAGAGGAAAGTAATTGAAGAACCCTGGTCATGAATTTAGTTTCCAGATGGGATTGACAGGGTTGGACAAATCAGGAAAGTTTTAAGTACCAGTTAGTTCTGTTTGGTAGGTTTTAGTGTGTAATTTTTCGGTCTAGCTATAAGTCTTCTCATAGTCCAAATTCCAGAGACTTGGATCCTTTTTTCCAGGGAACATGACTGATGTCTTTTTTTACAGCCTTCTTTCATTAGGAAGCTGTTTCAAGAATTTTGGCCTCCTAATAATGGGGTGTCGCATTCTTTGCAGCCATAGTTCCCTGAGAATACAGATGCCGACTTCTGGTTCTTGGTATAAATATCCAATGGTCCTGTTTCAGCTCTGTGCAGGCTGAGCTTTGTTAGAGTTTGTGTAACTGTCGTTTTGGGTTTGGGTCGTATCCGCTTCCAGTTTTAATTAGGTTTCTGTTTCGACTATTAGGGTGATTTGGTTCTTTGAATCTTTGTTTGCGGTTGGTTTTGCAGTTTATATCGGTGCCTTGTGTTCATGGGCTTTGGCCGTGGCAGCAGGTTCTTTTAGTCTTCTGCCACGACAACCTTATTCCTGTTCGGATGGTTGTTTTTTCTTTTTTACCTAGCCCTAGTTTTGCAGGCACCTGTTGTTTGTGAACTGTTTTGTCACCAACCTATTTGGTATGTCATGGAATTTAAATCTGCCTCTTGTAATGGAAGTGATGATGAATAAAAGAGATTGTTGTATTCTTCACACAAAGTCATTTTGTATGTTTGGTTATGATAATTGTTGTATATATGTTGCTAGTATTAGATTTGGCAACATAATTTTATTGGTTTGGTTTGTAAAAATGAAGCATTTCATTTATCGCTTGTGACTCGGTACTTTAGAAAGAGCTAGGCATCTATGTGAAAGCTTCCCCTGCATGATAATGGAAGAAGTTCAAAATATGATGGTATAATTAGCTGGTTTAATTCAGCAATCCGGAGTATATATATATATATATATATATATATATATATATATATATATATATATACTTGAACCTGGTGACAAATGCGTTGCTTGTATAAATTATGTGAAATAAAATATAAAATTTGAAGTTTTAAATAGAAAGATAAAAAATTAAATTTAAAAAGATAAAATAATAGTATAATTAAAGTTGGCAAAGAGAGGAAAAAAAAGTTTGACAAATTTTTTTTATAAAATTTAGAGGATTAAATAAAAAATTAATTAATAAAAAAATAACAATTATATATTTAAAGTTAAATTTGGAGGATTAAGCAAAATAATATAATTTTTTAATTAATAAGAATTAAAATAATAATATATTTAAAGCTAAAGGGTAAAAGAGAAAAAAAATAGCATAACACAAAATCACCATACTACGTTACCCTTTATAAGATAGATAATATTTATATATATAGGGAATTGATCTATAACAATTATTTACTATGAACACTATTTAAATAATTGGTTTGGGCATGGGTCCTTCTAACGCAACTCTTATTATCGGTCAAAGAAATGACTAAATTGCTCTCAATTTTATTTGAATTTTAAAGTGGTTGCATGTTCTACTAGCGGTCGGACAAAACGACGTCGTAAAGTTCTCTTGTTCGCACTTCACTCTACAATAATAGAGTGACTTCAGCCTTCACTCAATGATCGTAAAATTCTCATGTTGGCACTTCACACTAAGATAGTAGTGATTTCAGCCTGAACTCAACGATCGTAAAGTTCTTTTTGAGCACTTCACCCTACAATAGTAGAGCGACTTCAACCTAACACATTTCTTTGGTTCTTTGTGTATTATATCACTGCGAAGTGCAACAGTACATATTAAAAGGTGCAACAGTGCATATTATTATCTTTGCATCATGTCTTGCATTCCTTTCATTAATTAGTTGGTTTGCAAAAATTCAAATTGAATCTAGATTGGAATGTAAATGGCCTCATAGCTGACATAGATGTTGAAACTTGAGTATTTCCTTGACTATGAGGATTCATTGTGGCTAGAGCACTTCTTTGGCTTTGAGAATTACCTTGACTTACATTAGATGGCCTCAAAATGCAGCAGCGTATATTAAAAGGCACAACAGTACATAATATACATAATTAACTCTAATAAATTGCACAAATTCCCTCTATTCTGACTGCAGATGGTCGCAGATAGGATTAGCGGCTAGACAAAATTGCACAAGTTCTCTAAGAGAACCTGGTTTTGATAGTCGGCAACGACCAGACAAAACGACAATGTATTGACGAAAAACAACGCTGTTTTGCCTGACTGCTAATAGTAGTAGCGATAAAGATAAAATTCAAATAAACTCGAGGGTAACTTAGTTATTTCTGTAGCCACCGGTAATAGTTACACTGACAATTAGTCCTTTTAGCGAAGACTCATGTCCAAAATTTATTATTAGAGGGTTAAATATCTGATTGTTGAATTAGTGTTCATAATAAATAGGGCCAAATGGTCAAAAAAGCCTCTGATATTTACCGCAATATCCCACTTGCACCCTAAACTAATTTTTTTTCTTCCAAAAGTACCCTTAACGTTACATTTTTGGGTCATTCGTGCCCCTGCCGTTAACAAAAGACAAACGGGGTTAAAATGTGATGACGTGGCAGGCTTAAATATAAAATATATTCTAAATAAAACAATATATATCATTTAATCAAAACAAAAAAAAATACTAAAATTCAAAATAAAAAAAGCATAACTTATTTACATCATTTATTCAAAATAATAAAATTCAAATTATTTTGTTAACTAATCAAAACAACTAATTAAATAAAATAAGTTGTATAACATATTTACGTCATTTAATCAAAATACTAAAATTCAAAACATAACATATTTACATCAAATACTAATTTTAAAAAATACTAAAATACTAAAAAAAATCAAATTAAAAATACTAAAAATACTAAAATTCAAATTATTTTGTTAATTAATCAAAACAACAAAAATTACATCATTAAAATACTAAAATCATAATACTAAATACAAATTGATATACAATTTTAAATTACTAAAATTATAATACTAAATAATATTTTTAAACTATATAAAAATTTGATGATATAATAATCTATACATAATCTATATATGTTATAAATAATATAAATAATTTGATGATGTAATAATCTATACTTAACGGTATATGTTATAATTTGAGGATGTAATAATATTTTAAAAATGTATTAAAAATTCAAATTACATCATAATATTTTTAAATTGATATGATTTTAAAAATTAATATTAAAAATTACTAAAATAATCATAATACTCCAGTTTTGAATTTTAAAAATATTATTTAGTATTATAATTTTAGTAATTTAAGTATTTTGATTAAATGTTGTTAACTAAGAGTCCTTCTACGGCGACATTGTTTTGACGACATTGTAGCGACATTATATATTTTTTTGCTTTTTTTTTGTAGTACCTCCCAAAAAATGTATAGTATTTATTTCAACTAAAATTTTTGTAAAAAATAGTGTTTTAGGTGTAATTTGGATACATCTGAGAAATGAGGTTATGCATGCATGCATGGCCATGTTTCTTGTATGTATCCAAATTACACCTAAAACACTATTTTTTACAAAAATTTCAGTTGGAATAAATATTATACATTTTTTGAGAGGTACTACAAAAAAAAACCAAAAAAAAATAAATAAATAAAAAATGCCACTAGAAATATCACTAAAAAATGTCCCCCTATACTTATTGTTAAAATAAAGGGTGACTATCTACATATAAGGAAAGAAGATCTCCTCTTATCAAGATCCACAATCACAGCCTCATCACCTTAATTCACTGCTTGTATATGTCAATCCAATCTCTTATCTTTAGGATCTGTATAGCTAACCTCCTTATCTCTAGCTTGTATATTTTCAATATAAATATATGCTCACAGTATCAATAAGAACATCAATACAATTGTTATTCTCCCCAAACTGTTTTGGCTCCTTTATGGTATCAGAGCCATAACAAGCTCCCACGAGTTTTCTAGTACGATCCTAAACCTGTCTTCCTCTTTATTGATTTTTTTTTCATCATGACAACCACATCTTCCTTTCCTAACCAAAACAATCTTATTGTTCTCAACTCAACACAATTGCTGTTAAGCTTACTCCGAAAACTATCCTTCCGGAAGGCTCGGTTTGATTCATCGCTCTTTAGCTACGATCTACTTTCGGATATATCGACGGATCAAAGCCCCGTCCACTCTTTGAGTTGACAAATGAAGGAAAACAAATTGACAATCCGGAGTTTACTCTATGGCAAAGACAAGACAAACTGATTTTTCATGGTATTCTGTCATCTCTCTCTGATCGAGTAATGCCAATGGTCAGTTCATCAAAAACTAGCGTGGAATAAATACTATACATTTTTTGGGAGGTACTACAAAAAAAATCAAAAAAAATAAATAAGTAAAAAATGTCACTAGAAATATCACTAAAAATGTCCCCCTATACTTATTCTTAAAATAAAGGGTGACCATCTGCAAGAAAGATGTCATTGAACATGTCACCAGTTTCATCCACATGTGATGTTGGAAATAAATTATGAGTAATGTTATAGACACAATTTATTTTATAATCTGTTGACGTGGTATATTTTATCTCAGTATTTTTATGAACAAATTATTTTAATGTAATTTTTGGCCCTATATAAAAGTTAAGATAGAGTATGCCACATCAACAAATTATAAAATAAGTTGTGTCTATAATATTATTCATAAATTATTAGTCCAACGAATTTGATGAAGTTTGCTAGACTTTGCTTGGAGCCGAGTTGTTGGGTTTATTTTAAAGGGTCCTTTACATAAGTATACAACAAATAGAAAGTAATTACAAGAAAAGTGCATCAACTAAATAATTACAAAAAGAATGTAATTATTACAAAAATAGTACAATTCACATTAATAAGGAAACCTAAAATCAAGGATAACTAATAATTCAAATTCAAATTCAAATCTTGTCTCTAACAACAATTTCAAATCCATGTTTCAAAATTCAAATCAAAATGAGAAAATTTAAAATAAAAAATTATGAAGGAGCTAATGTTCATCATCCTCCTCTCTCCATATGCATTACCATTCCGCCAGCACCACATCGCCATGTACCATGGAGTTGCTTATTCTAATTTCTTTTGACGATTTGGTTACCAACAAAAATTGAAATGGTTACCTTTATACTAATTTTGACTAATAGAATCGCATCATCATTTAAAATAAAATTGGTAATCAAATAAAATCTGAATTGGTTACCTTATCAAATGGTTTGGTAACCAACTATATGAAATTTGGTTACCAACTGCATCACATCCAAAATAAATTAGTAACCTAATAAACTAAATTGGTTACCTTATCGGAAGGTTTAGTAACCAACTGCATAAATTTTGGTTACCAACTGCATCACATTCAAAATATATTAGTAAACTAATAAAACTGAATTGGTTACCTTATCAAATGATTTGGTAACCAACTACATGAAGTTTGATTACCAACTGCATCACATCTAAAATAAATTAATAACCTAATAAAACTAAATTGGTTACCTTATCGGAAGATTTCGTTACCAGTGAAAATAAAAAGAATGGACCCAGGTGGCGGTGGGAGGCGGAGGATCGAGGAGAGGAGGGACGGGAGGAGGAGGTGGAGGAGAAAGGGGGGGGAAGGGGGAGGAGAAAGGAGGCGTGAGGAGGGGGATCTGCGGGAGGAGGAAGGAGGCAGGGAGGGAGGTGGTGGTGGGCGGGGCGGAGGAGGCGGCGACAGAGCAGGAGAAAGGGGCGGGGAGAGGGAGGGGTGGGGAGGGGTGGCGGGAGGAGGTGGAGGCGGGAGGAGGGAGGAGGGAGGCGGGCGGGAGGAGGAGGAGGAGGAGGGAGGGCGGAGGAGGTGGAGGCGGGAGGAGGAGGAGGAGGAGGAGGGACGGGAGGAGAGGAGGGGGGGGGAGGAGGGGGGTGGAGGAGGTGGAGGCGGGAGGAGGGGAGGAGGGGAGGCGGGAGGAGGAAGGAGGGGATGAGGGGAGGCGGGAGGCGGGAGGCGGGAGGAGGGGGAGGCGTGAGGGAGGAGAAGAAGAAGGGAAACAAAAATGGAGTGGGAGAAAATCGTGGGAGAGATGGGGAGAAAATTGTGGGAAAGATGGGGGAGAAAATCGTGTGAATAATTAAAGGGATAAGATTACACTCTTTTTGTAATTAAGTATTGCACTAGTATTGTAAATAAATATGGAAGTGTATTAGTTGTGTAAAATTTTTATGAGGACACTATTGTTGTAATTATTTTTAAAAATGTAATAGAATATGTAATTGTCCCTATATTACATATATTGATTAAATGGGTAATATTAAAATAAAAAGGTTTTTTTTTTCTCTTTTCTTCCTTCAGGTAAGGAATTATTAGACAGTTGCGACGGCATTTTTTTTTATGTGATTAAAAAATTCTATTCCACCCGTATCAAAATAACGTAGGGAATTGGTATTTTTATATGTATTTTTATTATTTTTACATGCTTTTCTATGTGAGCATACAGTGGGTCTCATTTTTATGTGAGAAAGAATCATATAAAAATATCAAAAATACATGTAAAAATAATATTCCCCAACTATTTGTTTAATATAAAAGTCTAAACCTTCCAAGATTTCTAATAGAGTTCAATATATAAAATATATATTTTATAGAAAACTAATAAATCCACAACAGAAAATTATAATCGTTGCTATAGAATCTATAGCGATACTTTTCATGTGAAAATATCAAAAAATATTATGAAAATATCAATTTCCTATTTTATAAATCAATTGAGCTATTTTATGAGGAATTGTTAGCCACGTGCGACCGCATTTTTTTATGTGATTAAAAAAGGGGAAAACTATTTTCACATGTGTTTTAAATATTTTTACACGATTTCTTTTCACATGAAGGTGGAATCAACTATATACTCATGTGAAAGAGGATAATGTGAAATTATTAAAAATACATATAAAAATATCAAAATTTATATTAATATAAAAGTCTAAACATTCCAAGATTTCTAATAGAGTTCAATATAGGATGTTCAATTGAGTTATGTGGACCGGGTACAAAATTGTCCAATTTCAACTCAATTTAAAAATGGGTTCTTTACATAAATATACAATAAATAGAAAGTAATTACAAAAAAAGTGCATCAACCAAATAATTACAAAAAGAGTGTAATTATGACTCATATTACAAAAAAAAAGTACACTTCACATTAATAAGGAAACCTAAAATCAAGGACAAATAACTGCCATAATTAATAATTCAAATTCAAATATTTGGATCTAACAACAAATTCAAATTCAAAAATAATAATTAAAATTTAAATATTCAAAGTTTGGCAACGTCATCTTTCTCCTCCCCTTCGCCGACAAGAGAAATTTGAGTGCAGTTGGTAACCAAAACTTTCAAAGGTAACAATTTTAGTTTTTATTGGTTACATTTGTATTAAGGTTTGGCTACTAACTGCACTATAAAAAAAAGCTATAATAGATTTTTTTTAATTAATTGGTAACCCAATAAAACTGAATTGGTTACCTTTGTATTAAGGTTTGGCTACCAACTGCATTATAAAAAAAAATTATAAATAGATTTTTTTTAATTAATTGATAACCCAATAAAACTGAATTGATTACATTTGTATAAAGTGTTAGCTACCAACTGCACTATTAAATAAAAAAATCTATAATAGATTTTTAAAAATAAATTAGAAACCTAATAACACTGAATTGGTTACCTTGGTATGAATGTTTGGCTACCAACTGTACTATAAAAAAAATCGCAGCAACTGTACTATGGAAAAATCGCAGGTGGAGGATGGCGTTAACAAGGTTGGGCTATCTAGGTTAATGGTGGAGGATGACGTTAATGGTGGAGGAGGCCGAGGAAAAGGGCGTTAATGGTGGAGGAGGGCGGAGGATGGGGACTGTCTATGTTAATGGTGGAGGATGGCGTTAATGGTTTCGAAACGAACCCGAATCGCAATAACTATTTCACCAATAATTTTCACAGAATTTGATAAACAACCTTGCCAAAATTCCTTGTTATGATGTACTAGTTGATATTCCTTTATCATTGGATAAGGAGATGTCTAATTTCTTGGGGAATCTAGAGAAGCACAAGGAAATTGATGTCATGCGATGATGCCATCTCTTACGCCTTAAAGAAGATCCATGAACATCGGCGA
Organism: Panax quinquefolius; assembly: GCA_020205615.1. Classification (NCBI taxonomy): domain Eukaryota; kingdom Viridiplantae; phylum Streptophyta; class Magnoliopsida; order Apiales; family Araliaceae; genus Panax; species Panax quinquefolius. The sequence continues at coordinate 72,785,221 of CM035174.1, forward strand.
GGCGCTTTCTTTCTCAAATTCGATCGACCACCAACCGAGTTTTTCAATGCTCGATTGCTTCTCAAATTAAGCAAGGACTTAAAGCTTCTAAATTTGGAGATGGGAGTCGTAATGCAGAGAAAGAGCGCCATCAAACTTCTATAACCAACCATGGTTTGTAATTTACCTATCAATTTAAATTGAATTTATTGTTTGGCAGTGCAAAGGCAACTAATCCCTAAATTAAGGAATTTAATTGCATATTAATTCCTTAAATTAAGGAATCCTAATTGTACTAATATTGTAAATAAATATAAAACTGTATTAACTGTGTAAATATTTTATGAGTATACTATTTTTGTAATTTTTTTCAAAAATGTAATAGAATATGTAAATAATCCTTTAAAAATTGTCGGACTTGAGTTTGGGCTCGGTTCCTTTATGTCTATAATAATAAGTATGTTTAAGATAGGTCTAAATAAGTTCACCAGTTTTTGAATTATTTTCTATCAACCTCGCATAAAAAGTAATATAATTAAGATTAATTCTTAAGCTCACTCTTGGGCCATATTACTTTAGACATGTTGGGTTGAGATCTTGAAAGTATTGGGTTAGTTCATTGGGCCGACCCAGTGGGTGGATAATATCTTTATTTGGGACCTATGGAGTATTGGGCCGGGTAGTGGGCCGAACCATTTGGTGAGTATGGCTTTACTTGGGTTTTGACTGATGATGATTATGAGGATAAAACTTTGACTGTCATCTCTGCATTGTATATAATGAGGATTAGACAGGGCTTAATCGACGGTAACTGGTGGGCCAGGATAGGTCAGTGGCATACAAAACCAAGAGGTAACACAAAATGGAAGGTAACTGAATTATTTTCTCTCTCAATACACTAAACATTTTATTTTCCTCCATTGTTAACCTTGTGATCGCAGATCACTCTCACGCGGAGTTATCCCAAGGCTCAAGGCCGCCAAGCTTTTTTGTTGTCGTGTTTACTGTGCATGATTAGACGCGTGTTACGTGATTGAGGCGCGTGGAAAGATCTTGGCGTTAACATTGGCGCTAGAAGGAAGGGGTTTTCTAGTGTTCTTGAGTTTTCAATCACATATTTTGACTGTTCTATGATGGAAAGTATGGTGAAGAGTAGAACGGTTACCCCTGAGAGACAATCGATAGCTGCAAGTTCGTCTTTGGTTCTCATGCAAAAGTTTGTGGTGATGCCAAAAGAAGATTAATTTGTACTGCTAGCAAAAGACCTGATCAGGATCGGAAAAGGGTAGAAATCATACTGCTTAGAACCCTACACCGAGATGGTCAGACTGACAGAGCGTTCAAATTGGAAAGAAGTCTATACACTTTGAAGACATGTCTCGAGGCCGTCCTTGGGATCAAAGAAGACCCAAGAGCCATATTCCTAAGGATCCGAAGAGGGTACCTCACCCTAGGGGTTCTCGGGGTTATGGCACAAGCAGCTCAAGAGGATGTTCACCCGAGAATATGGAGAAGGCATTCTGTCTTGAGTGTTCTCGTCGCAGCAGAAGGGCTCAGCATTGAAGCAGATCAAGAAGTTATACTCTTGAAAGGCCGAAAAGGGTACTCCACCCTATCGATTCTCGGGAGCATGGTAGAAGCAGATCAAGAAGCCATACTCTTGAAAGGCTGAAGAGGGCACTCCACCCTATCGGTTCTCGGGAGCATGGTAGAAGCAGATCAAGAAGTCATACTCTTGAGAGGCCGAAGAGGGCACTCCACCCTAGCGGTTCTCGGGAGCATGGTCATAGCAGATGAACAAATAGGTCCAGAGAGTATACACCTGAGAATATAAAGAAGGTAAACCACCTTGAGTATTCTCACCACAGTGATAGAGTTCTCCACCGAAGTAGATCAAGAAGTCGCACTCCCGAGAATCCAATGAGGGCACACTGCCTTGTGGATACTCGTCCTAAAGAAGCAAATCTAGGATGGAAGAGACCAGACTGTTCAGAAGAAGTTTTGAGGAGGTTTATGACCAATTCGACAGAAAGATGTTTGCCGATCTTTGATACGTGGAAAGGACTGAAGAATGCTAAGATGTTCCAGTGTACTTCGGAATGTGAAGACGTCTTCCAAGAAATAAAGACCTATATTTCTTTGGCGCATTTGTTGGTGAATCCCGCTCCTGCTGAAACATTGTACTTGTATTTGGCATCTAGTTCGTTAGCAGTGGGAGAAGTTTTGGTGAGTGAAGTTGGGAGTAAGTAGCACCCGGTTTACTATGTAAGTCATATCCTTCGGGATGATGAAATAAGCTGATGATAGTTAGGAACAAGCTGAAGAGTCCGATACAGCCATTGTAGTACTTCGCCAGAAGTAGAGTTCATGGACAATGTGTGCAAACAGATATTCTACTTTGGACAATCAGTGCAGCAGGCTATCAGGTTCAGATTCAGAGCAACAAACAACGAGGGGGTCGATCATAATGATGACTCCATTACTAATGCCTTGTCAAAATTGGCTATTACCAAAGTGAACACCTTTGCTAGATCGATGACGTTCTTCCTTCGGGTCAGATGCTGACAAAGAAAGTTGGGTACAAGAGTATTAACTTTGTTCTTATTGATGGAGATCTTTATCGAAGGGCTTTTTCATCTCCATTACTGACATGTTTGACTCCATCCGAAGATGAATATGCTCTTTGGGAGGTTCACGAGGACATCTGTGGCCACCATATGGCGTAAGAAGGTTCGGGTGGACTTGCTGACCATCCGATGGTAGCCTTTTTGGTCGGTGGAATCCTGTGAATTTATTAGGCCCTGCGTGGTAAACAAATTCCATATGGTGTAAGGAGGTTCGGGTGGACTCGCTGACCATTCGATGGTAACCTTATCGATAGGTGTGTCTTGTGAATTTGTTAGGCCCTGCGTGGTAAACAAATTCCATATAGCGTAAGGAGGTTCGGGTGAACTCGCTGACCATTCGATGGTAGCCTTATCGGTAGGCGTGTCCTGTGAATTTGTTAGGCCTTGCGTGGTAAACAAATTCTATATGGCATAAGGAGGTTCGGGTGGACTCGCTGACCATTCGATGGTAGCCTTATCGGCAGGTGTGTCCTATGAATTTGTTAGGCCCTGCGTGGTAAACAAATTCCATATGGTGTAAGGAGGTTCGAGTGGACTTGCTGACCATTCGATGGCAGCCTTACCGGTAGGTGTGTCCTATGAATTTGTTAGGCCCTTCGTGGTAAACAAATTCCCTATAATGCAGATCTACCTCACACTTCGGTAACGAATAAGTGTTGCATTACTTTATTACCTAATTTTGTTTAAGTGTTGAGTTTGGGTTGCATTATTACTTGATCTTATCTGTTATATGACTTGCTTAGTTGTATACTAACATTTTAAGTTAAGTTTAATAGAGAAGGAGGTTGTACATTTTTCAAGTTGCTTGATGGAGAATTATTGTTGACAAGAAATGGTCAAGGATGTAATAAGGATAAAAACTTGTTAATTATTTCATTGATATCTAACTGTTTACAAAGGAGATATGAGTCTTTACAGGGAGTCCTAAAGTTACGGATGAAACGGTATCTTTAAACTTCCTTATCGCCTTCGATGTCTAAAGAGTCGAGGAGAGCAGGATTTATTTTGGCCACTACAAGTTTTGGCTTTGTATTTACTTCGGCAGACCTCGTACCCTTCAGAATACATATGGAAAATTTCATCGTTCAACTCGGTAGATTTTTTGTACTTTGCTTCAATCTCCTTGCGAAGCTTGTCAGTCAGTGGTGGGCCCAAATCCCTGAGTGCCCGGAGTTCTCGAAGTTCCTCTTCAAGCTTTTGACGATAGGCTAGATGCCTTGCTTCTTTAGCTTGGGTATCGTTATTTTTCTTCGCCAGGCTTGAGTTGGATTGGGCCAGATCTTCAATCTTCTTCATCAAAATTTCATTTTTCTGAAGCAGATCGACATTTATATCGGTGATAACTCGATGAGTGGCCTTGGACGTCTTCAAATCTTCTTTGGTTTGAGCAAGATCTTTCCGAAGGCACTAATTGTTGAAGAGAGCAATGTCAAGATTGCTTCTCTCCTTCGCTAAGGCAGACTTAAATATAGCATTCTCTCTTCGAGCGGCATCCTCTTCGGCTTCGACTTCTTTGTATTAGGGACGGAGGTGCCCGAAGACATCGTTTGCCTGCAGATGATCAATGTTAATGAATCAGTTCAAATTGATAGGCTGAGATGTAAATGGATAAGTCAAATAGCAGCTTACTTTAGCTTGGTACTTCATTCCCTCGTCGATCAGGTCCATTATGGAGCTGTTGCCGAACCGATGGTCATCGGTATCACAGACGAAGGAGTTGTAAAGCTGAAATGGGAAATTCTCATTGAATTCTAGCCAAAGAGTGGGGGATCCCATAGCTTCAGGCCTAGATTCCAAAGAAGTTGGTTTTTGTGGCGAAGGTCTAGGTGGTTCGAGAGGCGGTGGAATATTTATTGTCGTAGGTTCGGGTGATGGGCTTGGTTGGCTGTCAGAAGGTTATTTTCTTTTTCGAACAAGTTTGGGTGCATGCTCTACTTGTTCTTCGGGCTCTTTGTCAGAAATAACGATTTCAACCGGGATGTCCGGTGGAATATCGGCTTCTGTGGGAGGTACTTGTGGCTCTTCGACGGCTGGAGGAGTTATTTGGATTTTCCTCTTTTTAGCACGAAGGACTTAGGTCCGTTCGTCAAGGGGCATATCGAGGAGGCACTCATTGTAAGTCTGTGTGAGGCGGTGTTTGGGTTTTCGGCTAGCTTGTTTTCTTCGGCGAGGTTAGCTTGTCCCTTCAATGGGAGTTGATTCGGTGGCTTGAGCTTCGGTAGTTGAAGGCTCTTCAGTTGGTACTTCTGTAGAGGTCGTCGAAGATGAACCTGAAAGAAATCTGTCTAGATCTCTTTGGTCAATCAACGTCGGTTTGATCAAAGATACTACAACAGGGAATAACCTCTATTTAGAATAAATTATCAAAGGAAATTCAGCAAGTTACATAATAAATTGGGCCCGGGACTTACATTTATGGTCGTACAACCATGCTTGTTTTCTTAGAAGTCCGAAGCTCCATTCCTTGATGGGAATCTTCTCTAGAAGGCTTGCCATTTCTCTTACACATTCCTTTGAAATATCTCTGAAGTTTGCAGAGATACGATCAGAAATGGTCCGGTCGGGTATGGAGGAGACTTCGGGTCCTTTGACAAAGAACCACTCCTTATGCCATCCCTGGTTGCTCGAAGGAGTATCCATCAGAGGTCGCTTCTCGAACCTGGCATTAGGTGTAACAACCCGGAGAATCTGGATTGTTCAGAATTTAAGTTTAAAGAATTAGTAATTAATAAAATAAATTTTTATTAATACTATTATGCGATATGTGTTTATTGATCGTTCTAGAAACTAGGATGATTATAAGTTGGGAGGATAGCCTACGAGCTATATTGATCGAGTAAGAATTTTCAAGACGAAAATAAAAATTTTCTAGGAACAAAATATTTTTCGGGGAAAAAGACGAAATAGACACTATTCACCTGACGAAACCCTAAGGGTTAGGGTTTGAATAACCTAGGCCATTCTGAGAGTTTGGTATGTCAAAATGACATTCCGTTGAAAGATTTGACGATAATATATCGTGAAAAGTTAAGTAAGCCGATAAAAGTTTTTCTCGAAAAATGTGCAGAATTAGGATGAAAGAAAAGCAACGAAAAGTACTGCTATGTACTTTTCACTCGTTTAACTACGCTAGGGTAAAACGTGAAGGAAAATGCTTAACGCCAAAAAGTGTTTTTCAGTTTTTTGGAAATTTGAAGAATACGTAAAAGTTAATCAGTAAAGAAAAGACGAAATATCCAAAAATATTTGAATTTCGAGAATCGCAATTTTTAAAACTGTCGGACGAAACCCGAAAGACGAAATCACGAAACTTCCAAGGGAAGTTTTGTGAATAGTAAGGAGGTGTATTGAGGAGGTGTGAATAGTATGGAGGTGTGAATAGTAAGGAGGTTCGGGGGGGCGAAATGACTAAAACGCCCATAGCCTTAGTTTTCTATAAATAGGAAGCTTAATTCATTATCTTCGGATTTTGAAAATCTTACATTTTGAGAGAGAGAGAGAGAGATTTTGGTAGGGAGAAAGAAGAGGAAGAAGAAGAGGAGAAGCTTGCTCGTGAGCAACCTTTGTCCTATGGAAAGAGATTAAAGGAGAACGGTAATCCGAAACCTAGTCTCTTATAAATTTTCTTTAAGTTTCTATGTTTAAAAACATAATTTAATGAAGATATATGATTTTAGGGATGATTTCATATGGTTGAAATCATAAGAAAATAAAGAAATAAGAATTAGAAGTTTAATTTATAAATTTCTTAGGGAAGTATAAGATTCATAATGGATTAGAACGATCCGAGTGGATTATATGAATGAGTAGGTGAAATAAGTAATGAATGATGTTCTATAACATCAAATTCCAATAAAAACTGAAATCGTAATAAAAAATATCGATTAAAATGAAGAACGAACGAAGAACGCGAAGAACACGCGAAGAACACGAAGAGCGTTGTTGATGGACAAATTTAAAACCATCATAGGATAATTGTTGTTGATGAACAAGTTTAAAACCATCGCGTATAAGTTAGATGCTTATTGCTTGGTTTGGAACGGTAGAAACGTTCATGAAGAACGGATTAAAAGTTAGCTATAACGAAGTTATGGTGAAAATTTCATAAAAGACGAACGAGAATTAGAAAGTTAGTAAGTGAACCCGAATGAGTAGGGTTTCATAAGTAAGTAAGATAATGTAAAAAACGTGAGTCGTGGACTGAAGAACGAGTGAGTTCCGAGTTCGGATGACCGAATTACGGACGAGCGAACGAAGAACGTTAAAAACGTAAAAATGAACGAAGGGTGAAGATCAAGCCAATCGAAGGGCACGTTAACGGATTCAGAATGAAGTTCCAGGTTTTGTACTCGGTGCCGCAGTGCCAGCTGAGCCTTGGGAGGCGGCGGCGCAGCGCGAACTCGGCCATTAGCTACTGACGATTGGCGCCACAGCGCGAAAAAGAAAGAAAGACTCGACGCCGCAGCGCCAGACTAAGGAAGAGGGTGACGTAGGCTCGTGCCGCAACACTAGAGATAAAGAAGAGAGTGGCACCACATCGCCGATGTAGGGAAAAAACTAGAGATGAGCTTTTAACTGCTCAACTCTTGGGGGAAAACATAAGGGAAGATAAAGAACATAATGTCCAACTAATGTAACACTAAACAAGTGAATTAAACCTTAAATGAAGGTTGAACGAAAAGATTAAACGAGATTAAAAGACAAAGAATATAAACGCGGGTTACGTAACCGATGTCCGGGGACCGTAGCCGCGATGAACGAATATGAGGGATTGCTATGGTTGTGATTCCTTAGACGTTGAGTGACGAGGGTAATGATTAACATTTTGATGTTATGTCATGATAGTGAGAGATAAGTGTAAAGCGTATAGACGCTGTGTACGCAACGTTGTTACGATGAACGATCAGTCTTAGCATACAACGATCGGTATGGCTTCGACACTAAGAATGAGTAATGAACATGGGGTTCATGTAATGGATAACGAAAGTATTAATAATATATGAATTATCAAGAAAACCGTAATGAATTAACGGTAATAAGATTAATGAAAGTCGAATGTGAGTCGATAAGGAATGAATCCTGAGATATGTCATATAGTTTTTAGAAAGCCGTAAGGAATAAAAAATAGATTTAACGAACATTAAGTTTAATGGTTCGGAAAAGTTACGATAAGTTTAGGTTTTGGTAAAATCGTAACCTTTGATGGTTGACATATGGGAGCTGGGCTAAAAAATTCCTTCAGAGAGCGAAGGTATATACGAAACTGGCAACCAATCTAACTCACTGTGATGAAAGTGTAGATGAGACGGGAACTTGTTTGTTGGTTGTTTGTGGTAAACCACTCAGAGTACCATATGGATTACTAGCAGAGACGCGATGTGTGCTGAGTCCTGGAGAAGTTATAAGAAGAAGATAAGAATATAAATCATCCAAGATGATGAACGTATGAGTAAGACATCTCCGTATGTCATAAAGCCATAAACTGGTAAAGAAAGTTAGTCGCGTAAATTGATATTGCAAGAACGCGAACCCTAAGAAGTAAAGTTAAGTAAACCAATGCGTAAGTTCAATTTATGACTAATTGGTGTTTATGTTTTCTCCTTATATGTTATATAGGAATTGGAATGAGCGATTCAATGTAGTCATAGGTACATGTTGTAAAAGCAAGTTTCCTAACTTCATTCATATTCTAAATGAATGCTAGTTTCTTAAACTTCTCAGATGTTGAAATTGAGAAGTTCTGTCTATGTGTGAATGTGCGATATTTGTACAAGGTGGTAGAACGTATGAGGCTTTAAGCCACAATGTGAACACTTTAGTGTTTCTATGATATGAACTGTTCTTTTGACAACCCCAAAATAGGTCCAATCCACCCAACCTATTCTGAGTCGCCAAATACATGGTACAGAAAACAACTACAACTTTATTACAACAATTGTCGTGCAAAATACAACAACACATATGCTGTGAGTTTTGATACAAATATATACCAACTGTGACTCACATCCCAACCTTGGATAGCATGTCACAATGGCACCTTACATAAAGGTATAGTCAAAAACTATTTTAGAAATTAGAATCTTTGGGAAGTACTCAAGGAAACCTTCGTACATAGGAGGTCATGCGTCTAGGTTATGATAGATATCATATGCTCACAGAATTATCCTTGGTTGACCCAATAGACCCCAAAGAAAAATGAGAAGATTACTATCATATTCTTTCCAATGGTGAGTCTTCTCTTGACACATCATTATCTCCACTGTCTCTAATTGAGAATTATACTTCAAACAAACACCAAGATCATATAGTTAGTGCGCGTAGATATACTCAGTAAGTGGATGTGCACAACCCTGTCTTATGATGACACGAGGTTGTATGTCTTTAGACATCTTGTATGATAGTGGCAAAACACCCTTCCAACGTTGGGTTCGCCTCACCCTATTTGATTCACCAAATATAACTACTAAATGATGACCACTGTTCTATTCCCCTGCTGTTGCTCTTTCGACCCAAATACACTCGTATTACACGAAAAGGAATTTTGAAATGTAGAAGGGTGAGCACAACTAGCTCAAGATGTAATATCATGACTAAAGATAAATAAATTATCAATAGCCTTCAACAAAGAATAAATCGTAGATTTAGAACATATGGTAGATGATAAAATTTTCAACCATAGTTGCAAATGAACGAGCAATCCATTAGAAGAGTCAAATAGACCACAAAGTCTATTATCTTCTCACATTAAAAGTCCACCAACAATGTTTTATCCTCGTAACATTAATCAACAGCCCTTTCCACAATTATATGAATAACTCATAATCATAATTGTAATTCTAAATTCCTCTTAGCATCCGGGATGAAGATAATTTTCATCACATGTCTTTACACGAAACATCAAAGATCATGGTTATACCAAATCACGCCTCATGTTTATAATCATACTAACAATTTCATCTTTGCACTACGGCCAAAGATATTCATCAACAGACCATCTTTACACTACAGGCCAAAGATATTCAACAATAGATCATCTTTGCACTAAGGGTCAAATATATTCATCAACAATTCATCTTTGCACTACAGGCCAAAGATATTCCTCAAAAGTTCATATTTGCACTACAGGCCAAATATATTCATCAACAGTTCATATTTGCACTACAGGCCAAATATATTAATATCTCAAAGAAATATATACTCATTTTAGAATTTATATAAACAATAATTATAACCATGTTGATCATTTCACCTTTGCACTTAAGCTAAAGATATTCAATTATAAATTCAATGGTCATGATCATACCAGTCAACAATTCAACTTTGCACTACTGGCCAAAGAGAACCCATAGTCATGATCATACCAAAAATCTATCCATCTTTACACTCAAGTCAAAGAGAAATATCATCATTAGGGTTATAAAAATGTTATATATAATAGTAAAATCAATATAATCAAAACATCTAGATTTAATCTCAAGAGTAATATTCATAAATCAACTATAATTTTGTTAGAAAAAGAAACCAATTTTGTCATGAATAGTAACTCGTGAATAGTAACTCATGAATAGTAACTCATGAATAGTAACTCATGAATAGTAACTCATAAATAGTAACTCATGAATAGTAACCCCGGCATGAAAAAGGTAGAAATTCTACAATAAAATCCATACCAATATTTCGGTTTAATGATATTGAAAGAATAAAATTTCTTAAACTTATAAACAATTTATTTTAATTTTTTACACTTTACTAAATAATGCATTTAATCATCCTAAAATGTCAAACTCAGAAGATTTCATCACCAATAATCAAAACCCTCATAAAAATCTGCATATACCTCATATAGGATTCTCAAGCCATAAAATCCTATTTTCCAATTTTCTTACTTCACATAACAAATTTTAATTCATTTACTCATAACTAGTCCATTTTCATGAAAAATACCAAATCAGTACAAACAAATTTTCTTTTAAGGATTTAGCGAATATAGTTCCATATTGAATATATATTTTCTCTTAATTTTTAAAATTCATTTACTATTTTCATATATTAAAACAAATTAAATATTTAGACATTTATCAAAAACTGTACTTTTATCCAAAAAATTCCGAAATTTACAGAGTATACTTCTATCATATACATGTACTCCCAATAAAAATTTCACCAATTTTGGAGTTAACCACAAGGAGTTATAAGCGGTTACTTTTAAAATAGTCTTTTCTCATAAAATTCAGAACTCTTAATCTATACATCCAAAAATCACCATTTTTGGACACAATCAATAAAACTCATCAAATTATCATTTCAAATTTTTCCAGAATTTTGAAGGTCTAAAAAGTTACGAAACATGAAAAACATAACAACCCTTAAAATCCCTTACTATCCCTTACCTCAAAAGAGCAGCACTTCTGACTGGATATCGGATATGACGCTAAAGGAAACTTGCACTGATGAATAGCAACTCACCAAGTATCTAAATACTCACAAAATACACTCGATAATCTAGAGAGAAAAAGAGAGAAAACTTATGAATTCTCGTGTGTGATTTTCAATTCTAACTTAGCCCTCTATTTATAGGAAAATGTTAAGACGCCAAGTCGACTTGACACCGCTACCTAATGGCTTTACCTGCTACTATTCCACCCACCAAAAATCAGCCATCTTTCCTAACAACCAAAAGTGGGGCTCACCCATTTCTAGAATTTTCCACCAAAATCATTTATAAACCTAATTTTCGAATCAGTCACCTCTTAAAATTCATAACAAATCATTCGTTCATTTTTAACGGTTCAAAATTTGTGAACATATACTCAACTTATATATGTATAACATATCCAAAATCACAATGATCCAACTACGATTAAAAATTATAACTCACACAATAAAGTCAGAAGAACACCGATTTGATCTTTTAATACCTCTAATCCGACAAAAATACTTATAAAATACCTCAACATTAATTCCTTCATTTATAATCGTGGCGCCCCCAAAATAGGTATACACAACACCCATTCTCGAGTCGCCAAATACATGGTACAAGAAGCAAACTACAACTTCAATAATACAAATGTCGTGAAATACGACATATATATATATGAGAGTTTAAATATAATATTGTCTTCTAGACAATATCCACATGCAAATAAATCCCCATCATAATTATTGATACATTATTTTATAAAAATAGTGAGGACTACTAAACAACTCTCTCTAGAACCTTCATTCCATACCCCGAGCTAGTACTACGCTACATTCTCGCCTCCCCGAGAAGAAAAATGGAACAACAAGGAAAAGGGTGAGCTCAACTAGCCCAAGAAAGAATACTATGACTAAGATAATATACAACAAATTATCGTTAGTCTCCAACAGGAAAAAATCGATAGAATACAATAGACAACAAGTTTCGGATCAATATTCAGCGATGGAAATAATAATTCATAGAAGAGTTACGTGAGAGAATGAAATCTACTATAATCTATGAATTTAACGAATCCATCATCAATATTTTATCCTGTAACATCAATCAATATTCATCTCAAATCAAATATTCATCTTTGCACTACTGGCCAAAGATATTCATCAATCGGTCATGTTCATCTCAACACTGCTCATCTTTGCACTAAAGGCCAAAGATATTCATCGATCGGTCATGTTCATTTAAACACTGCTCATCTTTGCTCTACGTGCCAAAGATATTCTTCAGAATCATTCATCTTTGCACTTCAGCCAAAGATATTCAATAATATCATCATTTAAGACCGAGGATGATGAAAATATTTTTTAAGAAACGAATCCAAAGGAAACAAAATGACAAGGATTAAGGATTAAGGATTCGTACTTTGTTTTATCCATGTTCAAAATACCTCAAAATAATCATAGTGGTGTAAAATTCAAGAATGATCAAAACATGGATACAATCAAAGCTAGTATCCGAATAGATATTTTGACGAAAAAGAAGAAATTTTATTTTTAAATTGAATAGTGCAAGATATCGTGAATAGTGCTTAGATATCGTGAATAGTAACTCAGACACCAAAAGATAGAAATTCCAAAAAACATCTTCACGCTTCATGAATAGTACTCGTGAATAGTAACTCGTGAATAGTAACTCATGAATAGTAACTCGTGAATAGTAACTCATGAATAAAGTAACCCCGACATGAAAAAGTTCCAAATTTGATAAAACTTCAGATCAACATTTCAAAGATAATGATATTGAAGAAATAATATCATTACAAAAAATAATATCCCTTACCTCAAAGAATCAAGATTTCTAAGGAAAGGTCTAAGTGATCTTTGAATGAAACTTGTCTTGAACAAAGAACTCTCAAAGTATCTAAATACTCACAAAATACGCCAATAATATAGAGAGAAAAGAGAGAAAACTTTATTTACGGTGTGATTTTCAATTCTAACTTAGCCCTCTATTTATAGGAAAATGTTAAGACGCAAAGCATTTAACTTAACTAAACGATGGCTTTACCTGCTACTATTCCCACCCACCACATTTGAAAATTCAATTGAGCACATTTCTCACCAACCAAAAGTGGGGCCCACCAATTCTAGAATTTTCCACCAAAATCATTTATAACCTAATTTCTGAATCAGTCACCTCTTTAAATTCATAATAAATTATACGCTCATTTTTAACGGTTCAAAATTTGTGTATAACATATCCAAAAATTACAACGATCTAACGGTCGGATTAAATATTATAACTCACACAATAAAGCTGTAATAACACCGATTTGATCTTTTAATACCTCCAATCCGACAAAATACAAATAAAACATCTTAGCATTAATTCCTTCATTAATAACCACATAAATAAATCCATCATTTATATTCATATAAAATAAATATTTCCTTATCATATGAATCAATAATTAATTATTCACAAATAATATTACGTAATCACATTTATGACAACCAAACGCTCCTCGTGAAAGAGGGGCTTTCCAATAAGGATCTCTCCTTCTTGGCATGCAATTAGGTGACCAAACCTCTCCTTAGATGCAGAACTTTCTAGACATTGCCAATAATGTTATCTAATAATATTATTCAAATAATATGAATTATTGATCCGATAATGGGAAATCATGTGCGATGATAATTATTGAAACAATAATAATATAAAATATCAACGCAACAATTATTGAATCAATAAAATAAACTATTGAACGAAGAATTCATCGTAACAATTATTGAGTAGTGCCTTCTTACGCATTTAATCAATAATTGTGCAATACCGCAATGCTTCTTGTTCAACAATGCGATATTAGTGTGTTTTAACCACCGGGTATTCCAACAAGATTAATTGTGAACACCACTACTGCTTATTTTTAAACAACTTATATTTGTCATTTTCCTCATCCAATCGCTTTCACATGGGGGGCACACATGGGGTCGCTGTTGTCGTGCATTTAATATTCCCGACAAGCATTGAATATTCCACGACCAAACGAATATTCCCAAACAACAATGAATATTTTATAACCACTTGCTTATTTTGAAATATTTGCGTATTTAACCCCTAACTATCCACATTAATCAAATCAACCCTTAATATTTCAAAATAATAAATAGAGAAAATTAAATTTCATTAATAATAAGTTGGGGTCTTACAATAACCACATAAATAAATTCATCATTTATATCCACATCAAATAAATATTTCATTATCATATAAATCAATAATTAATTATTCACAAATATTATTACAGAATCACAATAATGACAACCAGGCAGTTCCCAAGAAAGAGGGGGCTTTTCGATAAGGATTTCTCACTACTGGTGCACAATTAGGTGACCAAACCTCTCCTTGACAGAACTTTCTAGACATTGCCAATAATGATATCTAATAATATTATTCAAATAATATGAATTAATGATCTGATAATGGAGATACTGTGCAGTGACAATTATTAAAACAACAATAATATAAAATATCAATGCAGCAATTATTGATTCAATAAAATAAAATATTGAACAGTAATTACTGTAACAATTATTGAGTAGTGCCTTTTCACGTAAGAATCAATAATTGAAAAAATATCGCGCAATCTGGTAATATGCTTCGTAACGAACTACGCCATTCATCGTATTTTAACCACCGAATATTCCAACGATGTTAATTCAGTAACAATTACACCGTTATTTATAAAAAACTCGAATTTGTCATTTTCTTCATCCGAGCGGTTATTACATTACGGGGTCCATGAAATGGTCATACTACTGTCGCATTTAATATTCCCCGATAGAAAGAATATTCCACGACTAAACGAATATTCCCCGACAACAATGAATATTTTATAACCACTTGCGTATTTTGAAAAACAAATTCATATATCACCCTTAACTTTAACTTTTATCAATTTAACCATTTACTGAATAGTAATTATAAGAAAAATTGAATACTTTTATTTCATAAAATTTGGGGTCTTATAGTTCTGTGATTGAGCTATTCAATACAAGTATGTTCTGTTTATACATGAACCGTTATTGTTAAGTTTGTGCTAATGATTCTAGCGAGACATGATGTGTATGAAAAAGGTAGATGAATGAAAGTATTTCAAATTGAAAGTGGATGATGTTTTAAGATGATAGGAATCGAGACTATTCCTATTATTCAAGCTGCTTCATAACCTTTGTTCGGTTATTAAAGTTATAAAAGAACGTTTAAACTCTTGAATTTATGTGTTCAACTGTTATGACTTGCTGGGCTATTGAATGCTCATACTTGATTTAAATGAAAAACATTTTTAGCGAACGAGGTTAGAAGAACTTAAGGATCCCGTAAAGATCAAGCTGACGGTATCCAGATGAAGTGCCGTTCAGAATGTGAATGAGCGAGAAGATCAAGTGAAGACTTGTAATATAGATAGATGAAATTGAACTATAGACTAGTTTAAGGAACTGTTATGTATCCTTGATGGCGGATAAAAGTCACTCTTGTAAGATGAAATGAATAATGTATTTATCATTATTTGTAATGAAAAAGGTTATAAGGTTTTTAGAACCTGGGATTTGAGAGTGTATGTTGCTATATTCAGTATATAATGATGTATGTTGGATGAATGATGTACTCGTGACGTATGGAATCCGGGTGTGAAGATAGATTGGATTTTGGGGGGGGGGGGGGGTTACAAGTTGGTATCAGAGCTGATAAGTTATAAACCTTAGGTAGGAGTACCTAAGACTATAATCGTAGAGAGAAGGATAAGAAGATCACCACGTGATCATAGTGATTCATAGTAATAGATGAGTTATTAAATAATGAATGATTTATAGCTAATGCTATGAATGAAGGGTACTATGAAGTAGTACGGGAAGAAGAACTTAGACTGAGTTGTGAAGGATAGTATATGAATTAAAGAAAAATTGTATTAAGTAAAGAGAAATTTAGAAGTTGTAAAAATTTCAATTGAGGACTCATGAGATAGTTGAGTTGTATGAACCTTTGTTATGGGCAGAGGTTTGTGCTTGGTGTAACAACTACTTAGCTCATTACAGTGATAATAATTGGGATTGGTCGCGCTATCAAGATGTATATGACGAGAAGGTGAATCTTTTCTCATGTATATACTTGATAGGTAGAGAACGATAAGGTAGGTGCGAGTTCTTGAAACTTATACTTATGGTAAGTTCATGACTCATAATAATATGGTATATTTTCGAACGTCTCAGCGTATGGATGCCTATGGTCTGACTGGATAGTTCTTAAACTCATATTATTGTGGAAAGTTCCTGAACTCATAATGTGTGGTAAGTTGATGGACTGTGTAAGACCCCAACTTTTATGAATAAAGAATAATTTCCTCGAAATATATTTGTCAATATTATGGTGTGGATTTGATATAATGTTATAGTTGTGGGTAATATTTACAAATTTTGCAAAGTAAGCAAGTGGTTATATAATATTCAATTGGTCGGGGAATATTCGTTTTAACAGGGAATATTCGTACGATGACACAATCATTGGTGGACCCCACAACGGAAGTATTGTCGTAGTTAGAAAATGACAAAATTATCTTTCTATAAAAATAACTGCGGAGGTGTTACCGTTAAAACTGTTGAACTACCCAAAGAGTAAAAGTAAAAATGCGATGTCTGGCGTGGTTTGCATAGTAGCACACAGTATTGATTATTGATGCTTACATGAGAAGTCACTCAGTTATACTCAATTATTAATACAATAATTGATGCATCATACCTCTCATATTATTGATTCAATTATTGTTACAGTATCATCTGCATAATATGATATATTATTAAATCAATAATTGAGATGGCAAAGTTATTCATATTATTATTTGCAATATTGACAATGTCTAGAAGTTACATCGATGAGAGGTTTGGTCACCTAATTGCGGCGCCCAATAAGGAGAAATCCTTATCGAAAAGCCCCTCTTTCACGGAACGACACGGTTGTTAAATATTGTGAATTATAATATTAATGATGAATAAGTTCGTGTTGATTAAAGATGAATTTTATAGTTCCTTTGTGTTGGACTTATTTATGTTAGTATAATTGATGTCTGGAGGTTATATTGTTCAATCGGGTATTCAGGGAACTTTTCGTGTCGGAGTACTAGTCATAAGTTACTATTCACGAGTTACTATTCATGAGTTACTATTCACGAGTTACTATTCACAGGGTACTATTCACCCGTAGGATATATTTCTTTTTGGTCCAAATCATTTTTGGGTACAATATTATTCCATGAGGAGATGTGCTAATTTTTCAGACCGTTGGTTGATGATATAATAGTAAATCAATATGGACCGCTAGTGGAAAGTTATAATAGTAAATCAATATGGATCGCTGGTTTAAAGTTTTAATAGTAAATTAGTATGGACCGTTGCTTTAAGTTTTAATAGTAAATCAATATGAACCGTCCGTTTAAAAGTAAATCAATCTGGACCGTTCATGAATTAGTTACTATTCAGATCCATTCTTCTATAAATAGAAGCTCATTCCTTCATTATTTCTTACTTAATTCAACGAAAACTCTAGAGAGAAAACTATAGAGAGAAAGAAGAAAATATATTACGCTACTTCACTACTTGATGTTCAGCTTTTCTAAGGTAGGAATATTATTTGTTGTACTCGTAAGGGGCATTCTTTCTTTCTTATTCATGAAGAGAACTTCATTATTCTATTCTTTATTATTACATTGGAATAACCTATATCGCAGCTTACCCTATACTTGGTGAAATTCTTTTGTTATTCCATTCTTATTATTCTATTGGAATAACTTTGTTTATCTGCAATCTTGCATACATGGTGAAATTCTTCTAATATTCCGCTCTTTATTATTACGTCGAAATATCCTGTATGCGTGCGCTTATGTATGGACTGTTTTATATTATTTATTATTCTCGTCGTAATATCACGCTAAGGCGCGTTCGTCGGACTGGTTCCATTATTTATTATTCGATCGAATATCACATGCGGCGTTTATCTTTGGACTGGTTCCATTATTTATTATTCTATTGGGAATAACATGTCTGTGCAGTCTATCGCATGCATGGTGAATCCTTCATTATTCCATTCTTTATTATTACATTGGAATAACTTTTGTCTATGTGTTTACACATGCATGGTGAATGATCCTTTGTATTCATTCCTTATTAAATTGTGGAAATGATCTCATATCGTGGATTATCGCATGGCGGGTGAAAATCCATTTGCAGTTTCATATATTCTATTATACTCAGTTGGTTAAAGTTTTGGCTTCTATACTCCATGAAATTAGTGGAATATTCTTGATATTTGCGATTCATCCAGTATCTTTTCATGGAAATATTCTTCTGAGCATTCTTGAATTTACTGCAGAAAGCAGTATCATGTTGACAATTTGGACGTTATTGAGTTCAGGATAAATTAACTTATAAATTTTTAAAATTTATTTTTGAACTTGTTTTTATTGAATTGTCATCATCATCATGCTTATATTATTTTAAATGTCATCTTTGGCTTACGTGCATAGATGGACTTGGTATGATTATGACCAGAGATTATTCGGTATAATCATGAACGTAATGTGACGAATGATGTGGTAAAAGTCCTCATTGGCCTGCAGTTCATTGGTGGACAGTTGTTGGTATGATTATGATTAGGAATTATTCGGTATAGTCATGACCATTGATGATTACATGAATATTTTTGGCCGTGGAACAAGGATGATTCGATTTTATTTATTAAGCTGAGTCTCAACGATAAAAGTGATGAAAAACTTTTTAAATCATAGAAGATAGTAGATTTTATTCTCTAATTGACTCTTCTAATAGATTGCTTGATCCGCTGCAGTTAAACTTGTTGTCTATTATATTCTATCAGTTTAACATTATTGAAGGCTAATGATAATTTATTCTGTATTATCTTAGTCATAATATTTCTTACTGGGCTAGTTGAGCTCACCCTTTCTTTCATTGTTCTCTTCAGGAAATGAGAACGTAGCTGGGACTAGTCGAAGAACAGAGTGATGATCCTAGATGGTGCATTAGTAGTCCTCACTATTCTGTGAAATAGTGTGATAATAAATATAATGAGGACTCCTTTGAGTGTGGATATTGTCTAGATGACAATATTTGTATTAAAACTCACAGCCTATGTTTTGTCGTATTTTACACGACTGTTGTATAATTAAGTTGTATTTGTATTCAGTACCTTGTATCTGGCGACTCAAGATGGGTGATGTATACCTGTTTTGGAAGCGTCACAGTTGGTATCAAAGCTTAGGGATATGATCCTTGGCTGAGATGTGAGATAAGAACTAGGATGGGAGAGACGGGGAATTCCTTCGCTAGTATGACCTACATAAGTTTATTTGGTATTTAACTAGTCGGTCAGTGTATAGGGATAATATGTGATATATTAATTAACCCTTGTTTTGTGGTAGTATTGAAAAATGGCATCCGAAAATGTTGAGATAAGCAATGAAGCACATGAGATCGTGGAGTCACCATAGATTAATACCCAGGATAATGTGCAACAGGAAGACAATAATCCTCAGGTGAACAACAACACCGACCAAATGGCGAACGACGGAATGTTTAAGAGCTTTTTACAATTCGTACAACATCAGGCAAGAGAAACTCCTGTCCAAAATGTAGGTGGAAACACTGGAAACTCTCGGACGGTCACCGCTAAACAGTTCAAGGAGCTGGGACCACCGGAGTTTATTGGAGAGCCAAAACCACTTAAGGCGGATGCATGGATAAAGAAGATCACCAAGATATTTGATGTCTTGGGATGCTCCGAGGAGCAAAAGGTTCCTTTTGCCACCTTTATGTTGCGAGGAGAGGCAGATTACTGGTGGGAATCAGTAAAGCTTACTCAACCTACCACACTGAAGATGTCTTGGGAGAAGTTCTAAGAACTGTTCAACGACAAGTACTTTCTAGAAAGTATTCGTCAGATTAAAGAGGTAGAGTTCATCAAGTTGGAGCAGAAAAATATGACCGTGGCACAGTACGAAGCTAAGTTTGCCGAGTTGTCCCGGTTTGCATCCCACTTGGTTGATAATGAGGAGAGAATGACGCGGATATTTTTAAGAGGTTTGAAACCAGAGATACGTCAATATCTTATTTCTCATAAAGCCGTTTTTATTCGGGATGTTGTAAATAGGGCTCAGTTATTGGAGCGCGATAACGGGTCAACGCAACCAAGAGAAAACAGCTGGCAGGATGAAAATACAAGTGGTAACAGTCATCGAATCGGTGACAACAAATATGGAGGGAATCAACATGCCAGAAATGGTAACCACTTCGGTGGTAATCATGGCCAAGACAATAAAAGTGGGAGTTTCAAGAAGAGGAGATTTAATAATGATGGAAGGACGCCAAGACCAAAGACTTTTGTTGTTAAGGAAGGAGAACGACCACCCGGTCAGTATGTTACAAATGGAGGGAGGACACATCAGTCCAAACTGTACGCAGCAGTCTAAAGCATGTTACAATTGTGGAAGAGAAGGTCACCTAGCCCGATTTTGTCGTGCACCAAAATCAAGTCCAGGTGGGATGGAGGCATCAAAGTCCATTCCAGACAAGACAAAACCGGTAGTTCAAGGGAGAGCGTTTGTTGTAACCTCCCAGAAAGCAAGGAACCCAAACGAGGTCATCAAGGGTAAGCTTATCATAAACTCTAGTGAAGTATATACCTTATTTGATACCGGCTCTACCCATTCTTTTATTTCTCCTACTTGTGCTTAACGTTTAAATTTGACTCCGGAGAAATTGGACTTTGACTTATTGGTTGAAACTCCGTTGGGAGAAACCTTCATTACATCCACGGTTTATAAGTCTTGTTTGATTCAAATCAGTAACCACACATTACCTGTCGATCTTATTTCTTTAAAAATACATGCGTTTGACGTAATTCTAGGGATTGATTGGTTAACTACTCATCATGCAAAAATTGATTATTTTCGTAAGGTTGTTAGTTTTCATATTCCTAATCAACCTATTATGCGAATTCAAGCGACCAAACCATTAAAATCAATCACAGTCATTTCAAGCCATAAAGTTATTCGTTTATTGAAAAACGGATGTCAAGCTTTCTTAGCTCATGTCACAGATTTAAACAAAAATACTTCAGTTTTGAATGATATTTCTATTATTAATAAATTTCCTGACGTATTCTCTGAAGAACTTCCCGACCTACCCCCAGAGCATGAAATTGAATTTTGTATCGACCTTGAACCTGGTACAAAACCCATTTCTAAAGCCCCATATCGAATGGCTCCTATTGAACTTCGTGAGTTAAAGACCCAATTCAGAGAATTGTTAGACATTGGTTTCATTCGTCCTAAATACGTCTCCTTGGGGTGCTCTGCTCTATTCGTGAAGAAGAAAGATGGGAGTATCGACTTTGTATTGACTCTGAGAATTGAACCATGTCACCATCAAGAATAGGTATCTCATACCTCGCATTGATGACTGTTTGACCATTCAGCAAGGAGCACAATTCTTTTCAAAGATCGATCTTAGCTTCGGATATCATCACCGAAGGTTAAAAGCGAGGATATTCCAAAGACGCCTTCGTAACTCCCAGATGCGGGCATTATGAATTTTTGGTCATGTCTTTTGGATTGACTAATGCTCCTGCTGCCTTCATGGATATGATGGACCGAGTATTCAAGGAATATTTGGATCACTTTGTGGTTGTCTTTATTGATGACATTCTCATATATTCCAAAAGCCGTGAAGATCATGAGCAACACTTGAGGCTGATACTCCAAAAGCTTTCATGAAAATAAGCTTTATGCCAAGTTGAAGAAATATGAGTTCTGGCTTGAGGAAGTTGCATTCCTTGGGCATGTGATATCAAATCATGGAATATCTGTTGACCCAGCGAAGATTGAAGCAATTCAAAGCTGGGAGCAACCAAAGTCAGTGACCGAAGTACGTAGCTTTCTCAACTTAGCTGGTTATTATCGGAGATTCGTGGAAGGATTTTCTCGAATTGGTACTCCATTAACTCAGCTGACTCGAAAAGATAAAAAGTTCAGTTGGAGCGAGGAGTGTGAGAAGAGTTTTCAAGAACTCAAGGGAAGACTCATTTTAGCACTGCTCGACAATACCATCCGCCTCGAGGATTTGTCATCTACAGTGATGCTTCGGGCAAAGGGTTAGGATGTGTTCTCATGCAACATGGGAAAGTCATAGCATATGCCTCTCGGCAACTCAAAGAATATGAGAGGAATTATCCAACTCATGATCTAGAGTTGGCAGCTGTTGTCTTCGCACTTAAGATTTGGAGGCATTACCTGTATGGTGAGAAGGTGGAGATCTATACGGATCATAAAAGCCTCAAATATTTCTTCACCCAAAAGGAACTCAACATGCGACAACGATGTTGGCTTGAACTGTTGAAAGATTATGATCATACCATTCAATACCATCCTGGTAAAGCGAACGTAGTAGCTGACGCATTGAGTAGAAGATCATATGCGGGTATGAGTGCAATATTGTCAACACAAAGGCCCATTTTGTATGATTTACAAAGGATGGAGATAGTGTTAAAGACTCCAGGGACCCATGTGATGATGGCGAATATACGAGTAGAACCAACTTTAATCGATAAAGTTAAAGCTGCTCAAGCTATGGACCTGGAGCTGATACGTATGAGGAAGAAAGTGCAAGAAGGTGCTACGGAAGCAAGAATCAATGAAGAAGGAATACTTCGAGTCAACTCCAGACTTTGTGTTCCTAACGACCCTGATTTAAAGTATAAAATCATGATGGAGGTGCACAACACACCATTTACAATCCATCCTGGGAGTACCAAAATGTATCATGATCTTCGACATACATTTTGGTGGAGCAATATGAAGAGAGAGATATCAGAGTTTATCTTAAGGTGTTTAACTTGTCAACGAGTCAAGGTGGAGCATCAAGTACCAAAAGGTCCATTACAACCACTTGAAATTCTAGAATGGAAGTGAGAGCATATTACCATGGATTTCGTTACTGGTCTTCCCAGGGTTTCTCAAGGCATAGATGCAATTTGTGTCATTATTGATAGATTGACCGTGACGATCGAGATTTTTTATAATTTAATTTTAATATTTATTGAATTAAATAAATATTTTTGATGATTTAATTATTAGATTAAATAATTAATTGATGAAGTTGTGGCAGATTAATTTAATTATATGTGTTATATTTATTAAATTAATGTGGAGAATATTTATTATTCAAGTATGTATTTATGTGAGCTTATTGAATTAAAAGAAATATTTAATAAGCTTAATGTTATTTTAATTAATTTAATAATTAATTAGAGATTTAATAATTTGACATTATTAATGAATGAGAAATTCAATTATGCGACTATGTGAATTAATGAGAAATTATTTTATTTTATTTAAAATAAATTAAACTAGATATTTGATTTATTTTATAAAGGGTGTGACATGTTTTCAAACTATATTATAAAGGTTTTATTAAATTAACTTGATATAAGCCTTTAAGGCTAGCCAAATGAGGCCTTAAGAGGAGTTGGGGGCAGTTAAACCACGTATGGAGTAACTGACCTCAACTCTGCTCATAAAAGCTCTGTTGGCATTATTCTACGTATTCTTCATTTTAGAGTAAATTGAGAGTCAGAGAGAATTCAGAGAATTGTTAAGTGAATTGTGATTGAAGAAGAGTTGAGAAGGAATTCATCTCCTGCGAATTTACATTATACGCTTTGGGTAATCTCCTCCTTCCCAAATTTTAAATTTACGTTGTTTAAGTTTTTATAAAAATGGCTTTCAGGTTTACTGTAAAGTCTCTGTAAGTTGGAAAGAGTAAGGATTATGTGCATGTATATGTTAAGATGTATCATATCGTATTTGATTATATATAATATAGATTCCCATATCATCAGTTTCATAATTACAACGTATGTTATGGCCTCAAAATTTACAGAGTATGGAATATGGCCATATGGCCCTTATACGTGATTTTTTTATGCCAAACATGAATTATTTTGTAAAATTCACAATTATATATGATTATGCATGATAAAACGAAGGAATCAAACTCCAAATAAACAGAATTGGTGTTATAATGAACCCTTAATGTTGATTTTCATGTTTTGTATTGATAAATCTCAAAAAAAATCAAGAACAGTAAATTATATGTTTTGATTATGCAAAATTATGTGTTTTAACATGTTAAAATCATGCTAGAAGGGTTAAGTAGTGATCATATATGTATTACAGTGTTTAGGCATGTCTAATTTCGTGTAAAAATAAACTAATTGGAAGTTATGGCCATATTTTGTGTTCTTCACAGAATGTATAATTTTACTTGTGATTGATTTTTGGCCTAATTTGGCCTTGTTATGTTCACGAACTACGAATCGAGTGTGGGTAACCCAGCTTCCTATGCATGCTACTAAACTAAATTACCACTTACGTGAAAAAAAAATAAATAAATAATAAAAAATAATAATAATAATAAAATAAAATAAATATTCGATGAAAATTATTATTAAAATATTTATAAAATAAATTAAATATTTTAATTGAGATATTATGGAATAAAATAAATATTTGATGAAAATTATTATTAAAATATTTATAAAATAAATTAAATATTTTAATTGAGATATTTATGGAATAAAATAGATATTCGATAAAAATTATTATTAAAATATTTATAAAATAAATTAAATATTTTAATTGAGATATTATGGAATAAAATAAATATTTGATGAAAATTATTATTAAAATATTTATAAAATAAATTAAATATTTTAATTGAGATATTTATTAAATAAAATAAATATTCGATGAAAATTATTATTAAAATATTTATAAAATAAAGTAAATATTTTAATTGAGATATTTATGGAATAAAATAAATATTCGATGAAAATTATTATTAAAATATTTATAAAATAAAGTAAATATTTTAATTGAGATATTTATGAAATAAAATAAATATTCGATGGAAATTATTATGAAATAATTTATTCGAGTGTAATAATAGTAAGAGAATGAAAATATTCTAACTTATTTAAGTAATTAAATTAAAAGGGTAATGATTTGTTAAATAAAGTGGAGTTTATATTAAATAATTAAGTAAAAATGTAACTAATGAAAGTCGTGAATACATATGGTATGTGTGTAGGATTTGTGGTGAACGGAAGTAGTAATCGTTTAGCCTACGCATGAGGCAAGTTTCCTAACCCTACTTGGTATCATTATTCAAGTTTATAAATCAAGTTCAGTTTGTTATATTAAAGATTATCTATCATTTCAAAGTATGATTCTGTTATACAATACTTGTTCTATTGTATACCTCTTAAGATTCTTATTCAATTTAATTATCATTTATTGTTGAACCTTATTAGACTAACGAACCCTTAACTGATTCGACTAGTCCATAGTTGATGAACGTTCTAAATTTCAGAATCCTTATTGAATTATCCAAACCAAACTTCCTTTGGTGCGGACTCTGATGTCAAACTGAGATGAACAACCCTGTATAGGGATTTCTTATGCGTTAGCGTTAAGATATTGTGCATGCAAGATATGGTACTAGAAATTTGATCCCCTAAGTACGAAGTAGAAGAGTCCATAGTCTTATAGTCATATTAAAGGTTTCAAGTATAACCCTTGATAACTTAGGACATAGTTCAAGGTCTTATGACCCTCAGAAATCTTTTGAATTCTTGTTATTCATTCTTGATTTAAAAATTGAGCTTTTATTTCAGAAGTCTTTGATTCACTCGCATGTTATTATATATTGTTATTTCATTTTTATACTTGTGGGCAATCATGCTCACTCTTTCATAATAATAACATTGCAGTTAAGAACGAAAGGTACGATGAGCCTTCTATTAGCAAAGGTAAGGGAAAAGCTAATAAGTGATGAAGACTTGTTATTTAATTTTTAAGAATGTTATTGTTAAGACTTGATGTTGTTTAAGACTTATTATTTGTTTATGTTTTCGCACAGATGTTTAAGGTTAGTTTGACACGGATTGTATTTATTTTTCGAGATGTTGTAACCCCCATAAGGGAGGATTTATTTCTATCTATTGCATGGGTTGCATTTATTATGGGTAGATAGATAGATGATATTTGTACAGGGAACACCAAATCATGTGGAAATTTAAGTACCCGGATTTGGGGGTGTCACATTGACCAAGTCAGCTCACTTCTTACCTATACAAGAAACTTATACACTTGAACGTCTTGCTCGTATGTACATAAATGAGATTGTAAGACTGCATGGTATGCTAGTATCCATAGTTTCTGATCGAGACCCAAGATTCACTTCACGATTTTGGGTTAGTTTGCGAGAAAAGCTATGGGCGCAGATTCTGATTTAGCTTCGGCATATCCTCCTCGGACGACGGGCGATCGAGAGGACTATTTAAACTCTTGAAGATCTATTAAGACTCTGTGTCCTTGACTTCAAAGGAAGTTGGGACAAGTTTTTACCGTTGGTGGAGTTTTCCTACAACAACAATTATCAAGCAAGTATTGGCATGGCTCCATTTGAGGCCTAGTATGGGAGAAAGTGTCGTTCTCCAGTATGCTGGGATGAGGTGGGTGAAGCAACGTTGTTGTGACCGGAGTTGGTACGTATGACTACAGAAAAGATTCAAATGATCTGAAAACGTATAAAAACTTCACAAGATCGACAAAAGAGTTATGATGATCTTCATCGAAAGGACGTAGAATTTGATATTGGAGATCATGTGTTGTTACGTGTTGCTCCATGGAAAGGAGTTACGATATTTGGAAAGAGAGGAAAGCTCAATCCTCGATTGATTGGCCCATTTTTAATTCTCGAGCGAGTAGGAATCGTGGCTATGGACTAGCTTTTTTACCGCTTGAAGTATGTCTTGTGTTCATAACGTTTTTCACATATCTATGTTACGTAAATATGTGAAAGACCCGAACCACATTATTAAGTTAGAACCAAACGAGATAGAGGAAGATTTAACGTATGAAGAGTTGCCTGTTAAAATCTTGGATAAGAAGGATCATGTTCTACGCTCCAAGATTATACCTCAAGTCAAAGTTTTGTGGAGAAACCACAATGTGGAGGAAATGACTTGGGAGTTAGAATCTGAGATGAAGTCAAGGTATCCTCATCTCTTTGACATACCAGGTATGTACCCTAATTTCGAGGATGAAATTTCATAAGAAAGGGAGGTTGTAAGACCCCAACTTTTATGAATAAATAATAATTTCCTCGAAATATATTTGTGAATATTATGGTGTGGATTTGATATAATGTTATAGTTGTGGGTAATATTTATAAATTTTGCAAAGTAAGCAAGTGGTTATATAATATTCGATTGGTCGGGGAATATTCGTTTTAACAGGGAATATTATACGACGGCACAATCATTAGTGGACCCCACAACGGAAGTATTGTCGTAGTTAGAAAATGACAAAATTATCTTTCTATAAAAATAACTACGGAGGTGTTACCGTTAAAACTGTTGAACTACCCGGTAGTAAAAGTACAGTAATACGCGTGGTTGCATAGTAGCACACGGTATTGGTTATTGATGCTTACGTGAGAAGTCACTCAGTTATACTCAATTATTACTACTGATAATTGCTTGCATCATATCTCTCTATATTATTGATTCAATTATTGTTACAAATATCATCTCGCATAATATGATATATTATTAAATCAATAATTGAGACAACAAAATTATTCATATTATTATTTGTAATATTGACATATGTCTAGAAGTTACATCGAGGAGAGGTTTGGTCACCTAATTGCGGCCAATAAGGAGAAATCCTTATTGAAAAGCCCCTCTTTCACAGGAGCGACACGGTTGTTAAATATTGTGAATTATAATATTAATGATGAATAAGTTCATGTTGATTAAAGATGAATTTTATAGTTCCTTTGTGTTGGACTTATTTGTGTTAGTATAATTGATGTCTGGAGGTTATATTGTTCAATCGGGTATTCGGGGCACTTTTCGTGTCAGAGTACTATTCACAAGTTACTATTCACAACTTACTATTCATAAGTTACTATTCACGGGGTACTATTCACCCGTAGGATATATTTCTTTTTGGTCCAAATCATTTTTGGGTACAATATTATTCCATGAGGAGATGTACTAATTTTTCAGACCGTTGGTTGAAGATATAATAGTAAATTAATATGGACCGCTGGTGGAAAGTTATAATAGTAAATCAATATGGATCACTGGTTTAAAGTTTTAATAGTAAATCGGTATGAACCGTTGCTTTAAGTTTTAATAGTAAATCAATATGGACCGTCTGGTTTAAAAGTAAATCAATCTGGACCGTTCATGAATTAGTTAATATTCAGATCCATTCTTCTATAAATAGAAGCTCATTCCTTCATTATTTCTTACTTAATTCAATTTGAAACTCTGAGAGAGAAACTATAGAGAGAAAGAAAAAAGTATTCTTTACTTCACTACTTCAAATTTAGGTTTTTCTAAGGTAGGAAATATTATTTGTTGTACTCGTAAGGGGTATTCTTTCTTTCTTATTCGTGAAGAGAACTTCTGTTATTCTATTCTTTATTATTCTGTTGGAATAACCTGTATACGCGGGCTACCCAATACTTGGTGAAATTCTTTTGTTATTCCATTCTTATTATTCTGTTGGAATAACCTGTTTATGTGAAGTATCGCATACATGGTGAAATTCTTCTAATATTTCGTTCTTTATTATTACGTCGAATATCCTCACATAAATGCGTTCGCGTGGGACTGGTTCCATTATTTATTATTTTATCAGAATATCCTGTATGTGCGTTTACGTCGGACCTGGTTCCATTATTTATTATTCTGTCGGAATATCTTGTTTGTGCGTTTACGTCGGACCTGGTTCCATTATTTATTATTCTGTTAGAATATCCTGTTTGTGCGTTTATGCCGGACCTGGTTCCATTATTTATTATTATGTTGGGAATAACACATGCATGCGATCTATCGCATACGCATGGTGAATCATTCATTATTCCATTCTTTATTATTACATTGGAATAACTTTATGCGTATGGGTTACCACATGCATGATGAATAATCCTTTGTATTCATTCCTTATTAAATTGTGGAAATGATGCATATATGTATGACTACTTGCATGATTTATAGTGAAAATCCATTTGCAGTTTTATATATTCTATTATACTCAGTTGGTTAAAGTTTTGACTTCTATACTCCATGAAATTAGTGGAATATCCTTGATATTTGCTCTTCATCCAGTATCTTTTCATGGAAATATTCTTCTGAGCATTCTTGAATTTTACTGCATAAAGCATTATCATGTTGACAATTTGGACGTTATTGAGTTCAGGATAAATTAACTTATAAATCTTTAAAATTTATTCTTGAACTTGTTTTATTGAATTGTCATCATCATCATGCTTATATTATGTTAAATGTCATCTTTGGCTTACGTGCATAGATGGACTTGGTATGATTATGACCAGGGATTATTCGGTATAATCATGACCGTAATGTGACGAATGATGTGGTAAAAGTCCTCATTGGCCTGCAGTTCATTGGTGGACAGTTGTTGGTATGATTATGACTAGGGATTATTCGGTATAGTTATGACCATTGATGATTACATGAATATCCTTGGCCGTGGAACAAGGATGATTCAATTTTATTTATTAAGCTGAGTCTCAGCGATAAAAGTGATGAAAAACCTTTTAAATCATAGAAGATAGTAGATTTTATTCTCTACTTGACTCTTCTAATGGATTGCTTGTTCCGCTGCAGTTAAACTTGATGTTTATTATATTTTATCAGTTTAACACTGTTGAAGGCTAATGATAATTTATTCTGCATTATCTTAGTCATAATATTTCTTACTGGGCTAGTTGAGCTCACCCTTCCTTTCACTGTTCTCTTCAGGAAATGAGAACGTAGCTGGGACTAGTCAGGGAACAGAGTGATGATCCTAGATGGTGTATTAATAGTCCTCACTATTCTGTGAAATAGTGTGATAATAAATGTAATGAGGACTCCTTTGAGTGTGAATATTGTCTAGATGACAATATTTGTATTAAAACTCACAGTCTATGTTTTGTCATACTTTGCACGACTGTTGTATAATTAAGTTGTATTTGTATTCAGTACCTTGTATCTGGCGACTCAAGATGGGTGATGTATACCTGTTTTGGAGGCGTCACAGACTGTACTAAGGTATAATGATGTTTAGACTGAAAACACGTTGTTTTCAGAAGGCTTAGTATTGAAGGTGATGGAGAAGATTAAATATTGTCATAGTAATACAATGAAGAAAGATGGAGAAATAGGATATTCCAAGTCATCTAGCTATGCTAGATTTCGAACTTTATTGAACTCGTGCTGATATGTACATTTTTAAAAGGAAAGGATTGGTTCAACTTTTGGAACCAACAGATTTTAAAAGAGCTATTCTTGGTATGTCTATGCTAATTTCTTCGGCTAGACAGAAATTGATTTAAAAATATCAAAATGAATTTTATATCATCATTGCAATTGATGCAAAGATGGTAAAAGGATGAGGTTATTAACGCAATTGAACCTGGTATTGGATGTGATCTTAGGATCAACAACCCGCTATGGTATGATGTATAATAATGAAGTCACAAACTGACGAAGTCCTCAACATACTGTGAAAAAGTACGGTATCATGATGTCATTAAACGTTTTGATGTATTGCAAAAAGAATTTACAGAAATAGTCAATGTCAATTGAGTTGACTAGACGAATGTTTCACGTTGATATCCAATTTATTGGTATGGTCTAAGCTACTTGATTCGGCTAGACAAATGGTATGTCATATTTAAAAGAAAATCGAGCTTTCATTGAAGAAGTTGTGCCAAACCAAATTGTTTTGGTGCGGAATTTAATGATTAAGTCTGAGGTGAACATATCTTGAAATGGGGTATACGATGGGTAAGAGGTAGTTGCTTTCTTTGTGATTATAAACTGACCGTGGAAGAAAGGTTACGGCGTCATGCTGTTAAACCTAGTAAGAGTTCATGGTCGATTTGACCCCTCAGCAAAAGTGTGAAACATTTTAAAAGGAAATTTTATATTCCTCGTTATTCCTTCTATTTCATGATTCTTGATAGGTTATGGGGGTTAGGAATGATGGAAAGATAAGAACTCCGTTGAAGGGAATTTGAGAAGAAGGGTAGGCTAAAATTTGGAGGACAAAATTGTGTGAAGGGGTAGATGTGATGACCCAGGTAAGGGTGTGGTTTTAAGAAATTTCGAGGACGAAATTTTTGAATTTAAGTTTAAAGAATTAGTAATTAATAAAATAAATTTTTATTAATACTATTATGTGCTATGTGTTTATTGATCCTTCTAAAACCTAGGATGATTATAAGTTGGGAGGATTCTGGATACGAGCTATATTGATCGAGTAAGAATTTTCAAGACAGAAAGAAAATTTTTCTGGGAACAAAATATTTTTTCGGGGAAAAAGACGAAATAGACACTATTCACTCGATGAAACCCTAAGGGTTAGGGTTTGAATAACCTAGGCCATTCTGAGAGTTCGGTATGTCGAAATGACATTCCGTCGAAAGATTTGACGATAATATATCGTGAAAAGTTAAGTAAGCCGATAAAAGTTTTTCTCGAAAAACGTACAGAATTCAGACGAAATAAAAGCGACGAAAAGTTTTGCAATGTAATTTTCACTCGTTTAACTATGCTAGGGTAAAATGTGAAGGAAAATGCTTAACGTCAAAAAGTGTTTTTTAGTTTTTCGTAAATCCGAAGAATATGTAAAAGTTAATCGGTAAAGAAAAGACGAAATATCCAAAAATATTTGGATTCCGAGAATCGCAGTTTTTAAAACTATTAGACGAAACCCGAAAGACGGAACCATGGAAATAGTATGGAGGTGTGAATAGTAAGGAGATTCGGGGGGCGAAATGACTAAAACGCCCCTAGCCTTGGTTTTCTATAAATAGGAAGCTTAACTAATTATTTTGGGATTTTGAAAATCCTACATGTTGAGAGAGAGAGAGAGAGAGAGTTCGGATGGGAGAAAGAGATTAAAGGAGAACGGTAATCTGAAACCTAGTCTCTTATAAATTTTCTTTAAGTTTCTATGTTTAAAAACATAATTTAATGAAGATAAGAAGTAGATGATGTTAGGGATGATTTCATATGGTTCAAATCGTAAGAAAATGAAGAAATAAGAATTAGAAGTTTAATTTATAAATTTCTTAAGGAAGTATAAGATTCGTAATAAATTAAAACAATCCAAGTGGATTATATGAATGAGTAGGTGAAATAAGTAAGGAATGATGTTCTATAACATCAAATTTCAATAAAAAGTGAAATCGTAATCCAAAATATCGATTAAAATGAAGAACGAACGAAGAACACGAAGAACACGCGAAGAACACGAAGAGCGTTGTTGATGGACAAATTTAAAACCATCGTAGGATAATTGTTATTGATGAACAAGTTTAAAACCATCGCGTATAAGTTAGATGCTTATTGCTTGGTTAGGAAAGGTAGAAAAGTTTATGAAGAACGGATTAAAACTTAGCTATAATGAAGTTATGGCGAAAATTTGGTAAAAGACGAACGAGAATTAGAAAGTTAGTAAGTGAACCCGATTGGGTAGGGTTTCATAAGTAAGTAAGATAACGTAGAAAACGTGAGTCGTGGACTCAAGAATGAGCGAGTTCTGAGTTCGGATGACCGAATTACGGACGAGCGAACGAAGAACGTTAAAAACGTAAAAATGAACGAAGGGTGAAGATCAAGCCAATCGAAGGGCACGTTAATGGATTCAGAATGAAGTATTGTCTAAGGGGTATTGAAGTACGTAAGATAAGGAAGAGAATTTCTTTGGAATGACCTCGTTCTGAGTTATAACGAATAAGTTATGAAATTTCGAAGTAAGCAATTCAAGCTTGTAAAAGACTTAGACAAATTTTCTAGGTTTTGTAGTCGGCGTCGCAGCACCAGTTGAGCCTTGGGAGGTGGCGGCACAGCGCGAACTCGGCCATTAGCTACTGACGATTGGTGCCTTGATGCGAGAGAAAGAAAAGAAGGACTTCGGCAGCATGCCGCCGACAAGGAAGAGGGTGGCGTGAGGCTCGTCTTGCAGTATGAGATAAAATGAGTAACACTAAACAAGTGAATTAAACCTTAAATGAAGGTTGAAAAGAAAGGTTAAACGATATTAAAAGGCAATGAATATAAACACGGGTTACGTAACCGATGTTTGGGGACCGTAGTTGCGATGAACGAACGTGAGGGATTGCTATGGTTGTGATTCCTTAGACGTTGAGCGACGAGAGTAATGGATAACATTTCGATGTTATGTCATGATAGTGAGAGATAAGTGTAAAGTGTATAGACGCTGTGTACGCAACGCTGTTGTGATGAATGATCGATCTTAGCATACAACGATCAGTATGGCTTCGATACTAAGAACGAGTAATGAACTTGGGGTTCATGTAATGGATAACGAAAGTATTAATAAGATATGAATTATCAAGAAAGCCGTAATGAATTAACGGTAATAAGATTAATGAAAGTCGAATGTGAGTAGATAAGGAATGAATCCTGAGGTATGGCATTTAGTTGCCAGAAAGTCGTAAGGAATAAGAAATTGATTTAACGAACATTAAGTTTAATGGTTCGGATAAGTTACGATAAGATTAGGTTGTGGTACAATCGTAACCTTTGATGGTTGACATATGGGAGCTGGGCTAAATAATTCCTTCAGAGAGCAAAGGTATATATGAAACTGGCAACCGATCTAACTCACTGTGATGGCAGTGTAGATGAGACGAGAACTTGTTTGTTGGTTGTTTGTGGGAAACCACTCAGAGTACTGTAGACACTCAAAATTTTCTGCACACCTATTAGTGACATTGCAGGAGGGCATATTCATCTTTTAGAGATAACCCTGGAAGATAGTTCACGTCAAGACCGGATACTACCAGAATTTCAGTCTCAACCCCAGAACACACACCCGGAGTAACAGTTCTAACCTCGGAGATAACCCCAAGGCATGTAGTTCCAATACAGGTAATTCCACTAGAGAAGACCGATTAATCTCGAAGATAACCCTGAGGTATCCAGTCTCAGCCCCAACACTGGGAATAACATTTACCAACCTTGGTGATGACCTCAAAGAATGCAATTCCGGTGATAACCCCGGAAATGCTTGTTTTAAAAGCATGTAATCAACTTTAACCTCGACACTCACACCGAGGCACTCAGTACAAGACCCGGAGATAACACCGGGAAGACAGGCACACCTCAGAGATGACACTGAGGACCTTCAACACTTGCAGCAGTCCAATCTCAGAGATAACCCTGAGCAACGTCTACTTTATCAGTCCAAACTGGCGATAACCCCGGTGAGGGGAAAAGTCGTCATCTTGCCACCTTGACTCCACATAGAGCCATCTCAACATCTTATACATACATTTCTACACCACAATGTCCCACACGAAGTAAGGAAAACCAATCCCGAGTGACTATTACGCAGGGTAACGGATAGAATTTGAAGCTTGAAGACCAGAGGGCACCGTCCCATCTTCCTGACTTTGTACAACCTCTAAACCCATGCCATTGCGTAACTCTCAACAACGATGGTCCGAAATAGGTCTTACATACCTCAATCGGATGCCCGGATTGCAATTCTAGAAGTTGAGCGGACATTCTGATTACTGCGTTTCACGTCTTGATGAGGCATGAAGCATAAACTACCCAGAAGCTTTGGCAACCCGTAGCCGCAGGTACACTTGTGGCTCCCCCTCTATATAAATAGGGCTTGGGGTGTCCATTTGTAAGAGAAAAAAGGGCGAGGAAGCCTGTCAAATTTGCTCCGTACTTCTGATATATCTTGAGTGCTTTCTCATTTTAAACACTTGTGAGCTCACATATAGCTACTTTTTTATGCGCGGGGGCCAGTGTTCATCCACTTTAAAGATATAGAAGTCTTCTTTGACAGCCCATTGTAAGCCTTCTCACACACTTTAAAGCATTTCTCTTCATCTTTGCATACATCCTTCTTCACGTTGAGAGTCGTGTTGCGTGTGTTTGCCCGGGACTTGATCCGTGGTTTTATTTCGGTTTATATATATATATATATATATATATATATATGGACTAACATTATCGAGTTATGCCTCGATTGAGCCTGAACTTGATGCAGGCGTTTATTTGCTTTATATATATATATATATATATATATATATATATATAATATATGTCGAACTTTGTTCGATGAGCTGAACTTGATCTGGGCGTTTATTTGCTTTAATATATATATATATATATATATATATATATATATTCTCCTTAAATAGCATTCATATAAATATCATTCTTTTATTAAAACTAAATTTTTGGAGGGATATGGTGGCATTTTGTAAATACTGATGCCACTTTATATTTAAAAAATATGAGCACAGTCTCTTTATATAAGAATTTAATATATTTAAGATATATTTAAGATATGCTATTAAAATCTATATATATATATATATATATATATATATATATATATATATATATTTATTCGTCCCACAGGAGTTTACTTACGTGGCGGTTGATCGCTTTTGACTTTCTTTATGTTTAAATCACTTTGGAGTTTTCCTCAAAGTGGTTGATTGATAACTTTTGACTTTCTTTATGTTTTGTCCCTTTGGAGTTTCCTCAAGTGGCGGTTGATGGCTTTTACTGACTTTATTTACATTTTACGATCCCCATGGAGGTGCTTTGTGGTGGTGATCATATGCGTATATATATATATTTATATAGCTTTTATATATATATATATATACTTTACTTACTTTTTCATACAAATTGCGGCATCATGTGAGCCTAGGAATCATGTGATCACAGATTGATCTATTGAATCTAGATTCGGTTCCGTGATGGACATTTTTAATTTATGGCGACTTGTAAATTTATCTGCGGTGTCTGAATTTCCTCGAGATGGTTTTCATACCCACGAGGAAGTCGGCATTATTTTATTACATTATTTTTTATAGATGCTTCGCATCTCAAAAAAAAAAAAATCAAAGCGAACACTTAATAAAATGGAAGTGTAAAAGGGTCTCAATTACTATTGAGCACAAGGTTTGAAAAACCTCTTTTATAAAAACATCATTTGCCGTATCTTGCTAAAAATTGAATTTTTACATAAATTCAAACCACAATGTATATATAGAGTGCGAACGAGGCCTCGCACTACTTCCAAATAAATAGCACATTGACCCACACACACACACACATTTAGATAACAGTTTCTTGAAAAGTGGCGGTCACCGTGGTAACACGGATGTCGAGGGGGTGCCTAACACCTTCCCTCCGCATAATCAAGTCCCCGGACCCTAATGAATCTCGGTTTCACCGACCCGTTTAGCAGTGTCACATCACTAGGGTTAATGTGCAAACCTTTTCTCGGTTGTGTTGGTACAACCATTTAAAAAACCAATGGCGACTCTTAACGATCCATCGTCGACATTATACATATGGGACCTTTTCACTTGTTTTTTCAAACAAATCTCACCTAACATGAGAACACCAAAGAACAAGTAACGGAAAAGGGACAAATAAAAATCCCGGCGTCGACGGTGGCGACTCTGCTTTGAGGACTCCGATAAGAGGACTTAAGCCGCTATTCAAACTTTTCAAAACTATTATACGCTTTGTGTGGATGTTGCATTTACATTTATGATGAATGTGTATGAATGCATTTACTTTTGCAGCATTAGTGCTTTACATATCTGCTTGTGATATTAGTTAGCTTCATACATGTCATCATTTTCATACTGGTGAGACACGTTGTATGTGAATGTATGTTGTGTGGTCCCTCCACCGGAGGCTATCTTGTCTTGTGGTGTTTGATTCTTGGACTCGTAGGAAGACTAATTCCAACGAGGCTCGGAAAGGCACCACCAAATTCGCTCCGGTTGAAAATAGGATTAATTTCCGTTGAGTAAATTGCGATGATTTGGGAACCTTCATGCCAAAAAAGCCATGAGAATAACCTAAGATAGGTTAGACCTCGATAAACCCAACACGGAGGAAAGTCTCTTCATGCTTTCTCATTTTAAATTACTTGTAAAAATCAATTACTTGTAATTTCATTCCATATTCATCTCCATGTAATGAAATATGAAGAAATGTGTACATATATATATTAATTTAACATGTTATAATAGATTACAAACAGCTAAACATCCGTTTTGCGAGGATAAAATTCCTAAAATGGACACATCACATAGCATGTTATTATTTACACATTCCCTAAAGACTAAACTATGCAAGTCTTTCGCGAAAACAATCGGACCTACTACGGTCAAAAATCCAAAAAGGCTACGAGCTACTGATCGATCATGTCATCATCGACGGCCGCCTGACCTTAATCCGATTTCTCATGAAAGAATTGATGGATTAAGCAAACAAATTACTGATTTGGTTGTTACGCTTAAAGAACTACACCCGATCTACTCGAGGTCCAAATACCCATACATGTTGAATCCTCTACACACGAGGGAACTCGAAGCCATTCGATACGAACTGCGGTTGGATCGACCAACAAAATTCATGATGCCACCCATCTCACAAGAGATCCAGACACCGGTGACATCAGAAAGAAAGTCCTTCAAATGGAAGAAACCCTTCGTGCTATCAAAGGAATTGGAACACACGGGAGTGTTTCATATCTTTGACTATGTATATTCCACAGGTGTTCATTATCCGAAAAAGTTTAAGACTCGACTTGAAAAATATGATGGGTTAGGAGATCCTTACACACATTTGAAGGTGTTTATTGGAGAACTTGGATCTTATGCAGAGGATGAGAAGCTTAGAATGCAGTTATTCCAGAAGAGTTTGACTGGAGAAGCCCGTTAAGTGGTATACCAGTTAGACAACTCAAAGATCCATAGTTGGGAGGAGCTAGCTCACGCCTTCCTCACTCAATCGACTTCGGTCTCGGATGGCTCTGGCCGGTATCAAATTACCAAAGGTCGAAAGCGATCCAACGAGTCTTTCGGAGAGTATGCTCAAAGGTGGGCGCTTTGGTTGCTCAAGTTATTCCTTCCATGATGAGAATCGAAAAATGGTCATGACTTTCATAGACATACAAGAAGCTCCTTTCTATGAAAGAGTCTTAGCCGGCATCGGTAAACCATTTTCTGAAATGGTCAAACATGGGGAGATGGCTGAGATGGGATTGAAGTCCGGAAAAATTCAAGACCTAGCTTGCCCTTAAAAGTTGTTCTTTGAGCACATCGATCCGAAAATTATGGAAACAACCCCGGGAGGGTCCATAAAAAAGAAAGAGAAGATGTTTCCACGATACTACAAGGTCAAAAAGGCAATCGAAACATGCCTATCCGGAGGAGAAATTACACTCCCTTTCAAGCACGATCTTGAAACCCTCCAATGCCAAAAGGTGGAGAAGTCAAACGCCTCAGTGTTCACACCCTTAGGGGACTCACTCGAGAATATTCTCACTCTTACGACAACGCGAGAAGAAAATCACGCATCTTCTTTCCCACCG
Source organism: Panax quinquefolius (assembly GCA_020205615.1). Taxonomy (NCBI): domain Eukaryota; kingdom Viridiplantae; phylum Streptophyta; class Magnoliopsida; order Apiales; family Araliaceae; genus Panax; species Panax quinquefolius. The sequence goes on from CM035174.1 coordinate 72,823,853, forward strand.
GCCGACCCTAATGGAAGGGGTTTCAATCTTTGCTTTCGAAAATGTGCTTATCATGCAGGGGCACTTGGGACATGATACTCGAGGATTGTTGGGCCTTGAAACACAAGATCCAAGACACGATAGACAACGGTGAGATCGTGGTCACCAAACCGGATCAACCTCACGTATAAAAACAATCCTCTTCCTCCAACACAAAGAAGAAGAGTTCAACATGATTAATTGGAGCAATGGGCGAGAGTTCCAATTTCAACGGTGAGTCATCTCGGACCATCAAAGCGGTGTTGACAAATGGGATTATGCCAAGTTCCGATTCATGATGGAGCGTAAGATGAAAGCTCTATGCAAGCAAATTGAGCAATTGGCGAGCGGTGACCTATCGACATCAAGTAACACACGCCGATTAGTCGACCGAGGCATGCTAGTCTCCTTCCTCTTGTCATGAATATTCCCTCGTCACCTTGAAAAATGAAATCTTTGGAAGGACAAAGTGATGAAGAGAGCGAATGCCAAAAGCCCGTCGGGATTTTGCCAATAGAAGGAATTTACATACACAGGGCCAACCTATGGAGGAAATCCTTGAGATGCTAATCAATGAAGGAAGAATCACTTCCTTCTTCCTCCAATTAATCCCCGTTCGGGATGGTTCAATTACGATGGAGTATGTCGATATCACTCCCATTCTCGCGGTCACGACCACGAGAAGAATGTTGGGCACTCCATACCTTATCCGAGAATCTAATTGATAGTGGTGTCCTGCAACTAGCGAGAGCGATGATGATGTGTGTTCTGAGAGTGAGAGTGAGAATACATGTCTACTAAGTGGAAGGGATTGGTAGTGATTATATCCACTTTGAGGCGATGGGACTAGCAAATCACTCACCATACCAACAATTCAACTCGGAGGAAGCAACAAATCCTTTGAAAGTGGTAGCGCTCGAGCCAATCAACTTACCATGCAGAGCACAATATCCTATTGTTAGCTTACACAAAGTTCCATGGAATTATGGAAGGTGAAGGATCCACCTCGCATACAATTTGCTGCGATGTCGAAGGAAAATCCATTATATCTTCCCCAACGGGTGATGAAGTCTACCATCAAATCAAAGGGAAAATACCCATGGAGAAGATTGAAAAATTCCTCCGCACTATGGGTTATAACGAAGCCGAGGTGGTTTTAAGCTTAAAAAAGCTCCACACAAATTTCAATTTTGGACTTGGTCTTAACTTAGAGGATCATGGGAAGATCTTCTTGAAGGTTTTTAGAAGAAGCCTATCTACCAAAATCGGTGGATGTGGAAAAATTTCAACATTTGGTTGATCACATTTTAACAACAATGTGATATCCTTCATTGATGATGATATACTTGAAAGGGGCCGGTCATTACAAACCGTTGCACATTGCGGTCTTGTCCTCGGGATATATGCTAGTTGGAGTCTTGATAGATGGAGGTTCATCTCTAAATATCATCCATCTGCTACCTTGTTGAAGATGAATGTCGATCTCAATAGAATCAAGAAGCGACCATACGGTTATCAAAGCTTTTGATGGAGCCGCTGAAAATTGATCGGAATAATTGAGTTGCCAATCGAAATTGGTCCCCATACATTCTGCGTGTCTTTTCACGTACTCAAGATAGATTCGGATACAACTTGCTCTTGGGAAGACCAGTGGATTCATATGGTAGGGCGATCCCCTCCACCCTTCATCAACAATTGAAATACATTATCAACAATAGCTAGTCACGGTCGATCGCGTTGAGCCAGGAATGTCCTCAACATGGTGACATACCATACATCAACGTCGATTCGGATGTTGAGCGGTCGGTTTTCATGCCTTGGAAGTAAGCAACACTCAATACCATGCTATTGGAATGCCATTTCTCGTACCCAAGATTTTTGCTGAAGTAATGTCGGCTACTCAAGAAATGATGTCATTGGGTCATCGGTAGGGACAAGGGCTGGGTAAAGATCATCGAGTGGTATCAAGCACCCCCATTCAAGTATCGATCAAAAACCGGGACAATTTGGACTAAACTATTACGCGATTTCTAGTCATAGGAATCCTCATAAGCATCGGTGATTTCCTTGACTTGATTTACGTGGCGATTATCTTCATCTTCAAATTACGAGTCCGCACAACCTCACGGTAAAGGTGCCGATAGCGTAATGGCTATGTTATTTCCCAAGCCGATGCCGGTGAAGGGAAAAAAAGTCTTTGTTCGAGATCCCGAAGTGGAAGAAGAGAAACAAAGAATCAAGCAAGATATCATCGAATGATGTCGAGCATCATGTCATCATTGTTCATGATGAACATACTGAACAGATACACCCAGAGCGATGATTGCCCGGACGTAATGGCCATCATTCGGGATAAGGAGGATGATGACAACCCCTCCATCACTGCAGTCCACCAGGACTTTGCCCTTGCCAATTGGAGCAGCACTCCTTGCATTGGTCGATAAGGGTAAAATGGGCGAGAAACTTTTTACCTGTAGATATCATAACTTACTTACTTTTACATGCAGTATTAGCGGTCGTTTTTTTGATCGATACATGCTAACACTTTGTATGATCAAACCCTTTCATATATACTAAGTGAAAGCATATTTTGTTTGAGGACCACAAATTTAGATGTGTACATGTACTTAGCGATATGATGCCTCTTCTCCACAAAGATTGTAACTTTGATGTAGAGATGAATTGACCTTGATGGAAATACATGAGGACATTGAGGTGCCTCGAGAAATTCAAGAATGGGTCGAAGACAAACCTAAACCTAACCTTGATCAAACCACTTCCTTGATCTCTAAACCTTAGAAAGCCCTAAGTTAATCCAGTTGGTTCGGACCTTACCCCAAACCAAAGGAATGACATGGTTACGCTACTAACCCAATTCGGGATGTGTTTTGCATGGTCTCATGAAGACATGGTGGGTTTGTCCATTGACATTGTCCTTCATCGCCTTCCCATTAAAGAGGATTCAAGCCGGTCAGCGAAGCTCGGTGATTGAAACACGAGTGGAGTTTAAAGGTGAAAGAAGAAATTGTGAAACAATTTCAAGTTGGGCATCATCATGGTGTCCACATATCACGAGTGGATATCGACATCGTTCCGTGCCTAAACACGGAGGAAAGGTGCGAGTTTGCGTGGATTATCGGGACTTGAACAAAGCTTGCCTTAAAGATAGCTTTCCGTGCCATTTATCCACATTCTCATTGACAATCTTGCTTTCAATCTGCATGTACTCCTTTGCGATTGCTTTGCTGCGGGGTACCATCGGATCATGGTTCTTTGAGAAGATCGTGAGAAAACTTGCTTTCATCACACCTTGGGGAACCTTTTGCTATAGGCGGTTGTCATTCGGCCTCATCAATGCTTGAGCCACCTATCGGCGAGCTATGATGGCTCTCTTCCACGACTTAATGCATAAAGAGATGAGAGATCTCGTGGATGACATCATTGTCAAATCCGGAAGGAGGAAGACCACTTAGACCATCTCGAAAGCTCTTGACGGGTTGCGTAAATCAACTTGAAGTTGAATCCGACCAAGTCGCCTTTGGCGTTAAATCGAGCAAGTTGCTAGGATTTCTAGTCGACCCAAAGGATTGAGTTGGATCCCACCAAAATCCGAGCCATCACGAAAATGCCCATTCCTCGAGACGAGAGAAGAAATCACGGGGATTTTTGGGAAGAATCAACTTCATTAGCGAGTTCATTTCTCGACTCACGCAACACAGAGCGATCTTCAAGTTATTAAAAGAACTCCTCCATGAAATGGAATGATGATTGCGAAAGGCCTTCCTTACGATCGAAGAGAGCAGCTAGTCAAAGCTCCCATTTTGGTACCACCGGGGATGATGTTCCCCTGTTCATGTACACATCCCATAAGTGACAATGCCATGGGTTTTGCATCTTTGGGACGACGAAAAAGGCGATAGAGGCGAAGCGAGCTATCTATTACCTCGACAAAAGATTGACGACGGTGAACACAAGTACACTCGATTGAGAAGACTTGTTGTGCTTTAGCATGGGCTTCCATGAGGTTACAACATTACCTCCATGGTCACACAACCCATCTCATATCCGCGTGGATCCTCTCAAAATCGTGTTCAATAAACCCATATTAAATTGTCGGTTTCCGGATGGCGATTGATCCTACAACAATTTGACATCGTCTACGTGACTCAAAAATCCATCAAAGGTCGAGGAATTGCGGATCAATGGCGCCGCACCTTTGAGGGGACTTCAAACCCTTGGAAACATACTTCCCGATGAAGGGGTAATGATGCGATTCAACAACACCATCGATGCGATACATGCCCCGAACATGGAAGATGTATTTTGATGGAGTATTAATATGGAAGGTTACGGAAATTGGAAGCGGTTCTAGTATCCGATGCAGGGGGAAGCGATATCCGTCGTAAATCAAATTGTGGTTTATCGGCACCAACAACACGGTGAGTATGAAGGTTGTCTCATGGGGCTAAAACTTGCCCGTTCGATGGGCATCGGTGATTAACTTGTCTTTGGAGATTGAGTTAGTAATCGTCGAGACAATCCACGGGAATCTATCGAACCAAAAAGAGCTACATTTGTTGCCTTACCATCGGCAAGTTTTACTGATGGTTTTGGAGTTGAAGAAATCTCCTTTCTACACATTCCTCGTAATAGGAATGACTTTGCGAACAGCATTAGCAACTTTGGCCTCCTTGATTCACATACGAACAAGGACACTTGCAGCGTCACAATTTCCTGCCTGAGCCCGACTATGGGAACTACGTTGGAGAAGTATCGGATGAGCTACCTCCCATCCGGCATCCTTGGTATCGACATATCGAGGAGTACCTACGAGATGGATCTACACCCGAGAGCGAGAGCCCGAATGAGAAAAGGCGGATCCATCGACTTGCTATGAAATTCTACACGAGTGGAGATGCCTCTATAAAAAGAGATGCGGGACTAGGTCTCCTCGGATGTTTAGACAAAGACCAAGCTCGAAAGGCTTATGGATGAGATCCATGGTGGAGTCTGTGGCCCACACATGAGTGGCCCCCTCCTTGTTAAGAAGATCCTCGGGGCGGGGACATTATTGGCTCTCTCTCAAAGCTGACTGCAATGACCACGTTAGGAGATGTTATCAATGCCAAGTTCATGGGAATGCTATCCACGCCCCTTCACGGGAACTCCATGATATGAGTTCACCTTGGCCCTTCTCGATGTGGGGAATGGGCGTTATCGGGCCCATTGAGCCTAAAGCCGATAATGGACATCGATTTATCTTCACCATGATCATTACTTCACCAAGTGGGTAGAAGCGACCTCCTTCCCAGGGTTACCAAAGAAGTCGTCATTGCTTTCATCGAAAAATGTCATTTGTCGATATGGACAACCCGAGGTGATTGTATCGAAGACAATGCTAAGAACCTCAACAACAAAATGATGGAGGAATTATGCGATGAAATTCCACATCAAACATCTTAACTCTGTCATCTATCTATCGTCCAAAAGATGAATGGTGTTGTTGAAGCGGCTAACAAAAACATCAAGAAGATTATGCAAAAGATGTCAGCGATGACCAAGAATGGCACGACTTATTGCCTCTTACTCTGTTAGCCTCTGAACACCTCGATGCACACTTCCACTTGGGGCAACCCCTACGCATTAACCTATGGGATGGAAGCGGTGCTCCCCGTAGAAGTTGAAATGGAATCCCTCGAGTGTTGATAGATGCTCAATTTGGATGAAGACCAATGGGTACAAGAGCGGTATCACCAATTGTCTCTAATAGGCGAAAAGGCGAACCGCGACTATCTTCCATGGTCGATTATATCAACAAAGGATCGCGGATCCTACAACAAAAAAAAGTCCATTCTGGCGGTTTAAACAACATGACTTGGTTTTGAAGAAGATCATTGACAACGAAGATCGATCTAAGGAAAATTAAGCTCCTAAGCCAGGGAAGGCCCATTTGTTGTCGAGGAAGTATTGACGGGAGGTGCTCTCAGATTACAAGAAATGGATGGCGATGAATTTCCACAACTCATCAACTTCGGACACCAAGTGAAGCGGTACTATATCTGAAGTTACCATCAAGCAAACATCCACGGTGTTGGATCATCGGATCACCGGTCATTCGGTTCTTTAACCCTTTACCACATACTGACTCTTTTTCCACACTTTTCCCCTCGAGAAACATACTTTTCAAGCCGGGCTGGCTTCACTATATTCTTACGACTTTGGTCATCCCACTAGGGATTGAACCTTTCACGCTTTGCGGTTTGTTCCCCCAAACATGGGATCAAACTTTTCACACACTGCGATTTATCCTCAACTAGGATCAAACTTTCTCTTCCCATGATCCCGACTGCACTTGCATGGGATCACGCTTTTCAACTTCGTCACGAGGGGAGAACTACGTCGACCGATCTCTCTTTGATAGGATATGTAGGCAACCATTTTATATGGCGGTCATGATAAAACAAAAAAACAAAAACATTTCTACCCCCTTCTCTTTACAAAAAAAAAAACAAAAAAAAAAAATACCATTTCACCTTACATCTGACGTTGAACCTCTTACACCGGGTTTGAACTACATGAGACTGATCTCCTCTTCATAGGAGTGCGTGGCGACCATTTATGGTTCGGTCTCACCCCTACCAAAACACAAACACTTGTCATCGATGCTGGGATCATCCTTGAATCCACACATTTCATTGGGCTTTGACCAAAGGGATGGAATTACTGAACTCCTCCCAAATAGGAGATTCGGCGACCATCTAAGCTGCGGTTGTGTACCTCGAAGAGCAACACCAATCCATAAGAGATGGAATTAACTAGGCTCCTCTAAATAGAAATCTTGGCGACCATCGTGGTGCGGTCGATCTCGAGAGAGAAAGCCACACTCCTCTCCACATTTCCATCATGAAACCGGTCCCAAGACACCAAAGATGGTAGGGATACACACGGATCGATGATCCATTCTAAACTATCCGAGAGACAACTCGATGTCCATCCATCCGGGAGGAATTTAGAATACATCAAGATCACAAGTCACGAAGAAGCGGGCAAAATATCAAGCAAATATCGAGCATATCTAAAAGGGAAGTGATCAAAAATATATTTCCTACTATATATATATGTTGTTTGATATACACTGATAAAAATACATACATGAAAAATGGCTATGCTAGTGCATGCGAGGAAAATACAAACCATCTACAAATCGGGGTATATCTGAGCTAACAAATGCCAACATGGCATCCCTCTCGAAGAAGGAGGCGAAGTTGTGGTCTCTGTCGAGAGTATCCACACGACCCAACACGGATCTGCTGACCATCTGCATGGTGACCATATGCTCATCGATGTAAGTGCTCATCTCTGCAATCATGCACGCGGTGGTAAGGGACCTCATTGTGTCTTATCTGTGATGGCTACATCCGGGCGAGATATGGCACTATCCCTCTCAACTATCATTTGCATCTCTAGGCGATCTGGCCTCGTCCAGCTCAACAACAATAATGCGGCATCTCTGCTGAGCTAATGCATCGTCTCTCTCTAATAGAGCTGCGTCTCTCCCATCGAGGGCGGTCGACATCAAGGCTCTAGCTTTGTCTCTCTCGAAGGTCATCGGATGAAGACTCTGCTCAAAATCTTGTCTTTGAATCTTTGGATCACAATGATTTGCTAATCTTGGGAGAATCTAAAGGAGATGATGTGAACCCGTGACTAATTCCTCCTCGATGTGGGAATCGATGTCCTCCATGGGCTCTCCATCATCTGAATCACTACTCGATGCTGTGGATCTTGCCACGGTATGAAATCTCTATCTCCATCCACGCGAAATACTCTGCGAACAACATCCGGATGGCTAATAGAAAAAGCGCTATCTCACGCTGATCCCAACAAGCATACACACGGGATCGGTCCTCTGCTGAAAGATAGCGAGAAGCTAAGCGGTGACCTAACGCCCCCTCGAAAGGATGAAAATCCTAAAACTGGTCAAACTGCGACATCACGGCCATCGGGTGATAGGTAGTCATGCCCCTCAAACCAGCCAGAGGGAGATAATCCATGCCCGGAGCATGAGTAATAAAGTTGTAAGGTGAGCTGAGCCCCGAACGCGACGAATATATGCTAAATGGATCAGCGATCTCCGTCGAAATATCGACCAGAGACATAGCGTCCAAACACTCTCGATGATTTGAAAGGAGTATGACATGGCTATATCATGGGTGAAACAATACCCATGTCGTCTAAAAGTGCCAATCGGTCTCAAGTGTGACATAAACCACACGTATAGCATGGCCAGAAATGCTAGTAAAACACTCACATCGGGATAAGTGCAGCGATATGTAGCTGACCTCAGAGTCTCTGCTATAATCATCGGTATGATGGTATGACCCTCCCTGAGAGCTCTCACTGCCATGATAACTCTTATGTCCAACTCATCCATATACCGTGGCATATATACATATGATAGTATGCACAATAGCGATACATCCACCACAGCTGAGCGCTTGATGATCCTCCGGTGTGGTGAAATCCCGAAATGTAGTGTATAACTATCCTCGAGCCAAATCATCAAACAAAAAATGTTTGGGATATAACGTGGCGGATGTAAGCTCATCACCTGCACCACCCTACGCCTCGATCCGGTGAGGGTCATGAACCGTCGACTCATGTCCCCCAAAGCCGTATACGCATGCAAGAGTCTGTCGATGTGGCGACATCGTCAACCGTGCATACTCCTCCAGTGGGAGTCGACTCACAGGTCCCAAATCGGAAAACACTGCCTCTCTCGATACCCGGTGCTCCGGCATGCCATCCACGAATCTGTGGGAACACTAAACATCAACGAGGTCATAGTATATCTTTGCAACAAATGATCTCGGTCACCACACTGTCGATGGTGACATCTTTATCGTACCACGATCGCATACGGATGCCACCAATAATGGTGGGGTATGATCAATCTGACTAAGCTGTCGAAGAAGACATACATGTGTGCGGCCGTGTCGTAAGACCATCCGAGGGTTAATCTTTGAATATCTCTGGAAATACATACATATGCATAACATGATACATGCATTATAGGTAATAGATGATGATATGATATAGGGAATGGAAAAAGCGTACATACATTCCTAAGTATATCATCATCTACATACATCATCTCTGTCTGACTAAAAATACGAGGAAATGGGGCACAGACGCCCTACTACTAATAGAGAGGCCTATCAAAAGATATAGCGAGAATGGGGCACAACCACCCGATAGCTAACGAGAGGCTATCGAAAGAGATAACGAGAATACACATCGAAAGAAGACAATGGTGTCGATATCTACATCATCAATCTGTCCACACGATGTAACTCCTCTGAGTCAATGGATCTCTATCAGCGGGGATGTCGGGGCTATATGAGGAGGAGGATGCATGGCAAAAAGCCAAATGGGTCATCTGAGGGGCGGCGCTTTGGTGGAAGGATCAAATGAATCTCCTCTGGGGATCTCTGCCCAAAATGCGGATAAAGAAATGTGCACGGTCCAATTCATTTGGGTTGAACTATCGATCTGTGTCACATGAGTGGGATCTCGGACACGCAGGCTAGCCAATCTGTCATCATCACGGATCTGGAACCATATCCCCCATGAACCCAGAGTGGCGCGGTGCAGGCTCCAATAGTGCGAGGAACCACCAATCTTTGGAATATCTCTGACGAGTCTGAGGGACCCTCGATAATGCAAAACCGTCGACCCCCAACAATGGGATGTCGGTGATGGGTGGCTGATGATCTGAGCCGATGACGCTGGCGAGGAGAGGCAAGATCGGCATCTGAATCTCTCTGTGGTGCTCCTAATAGCACGCTCTCCTAAATCGAGCTCCCATCCTCCATCAGTAAAAAGAGGAACCCTACGGGTGGAAATCACATACTCGACGCCAATCGGGTATCCATCCTCAAAACTGATGGCCAAGTGCTTCCCAAAATAGGGAATCCATGTAATAATATCAGTTTTCAACAACTCCAGTATAAAGGCAATGAGTGAAACCCTCGATTCTGGGGACCTCCTCCAATATGGAATGATGTCATTGTCGTCCTCGTGGATAGGTATCTAAACCTAACACGCTCACAGGGCACAAACATGGAAGCCTCTCATAGGCCCAAAATCGCCACCTGAAAAGGCAAAATCTCTGCGGTCGATAAACACTCTTAACCTATACATGGGAAACTACAAGAGAAATACTCACCACGGTGAAATGGGTAGAATCTAACCAAGCCTCGGTCGAAACCTAGCGAGCGCATACACATGCCCTGAGGAAATAGGCAAAGGTATAGGAACCCCAATCATACTCTCTCGATACGGTCCACATGGCGCGTGGCGGTGACCAAAGCGAAAGCGAACGACACCGTAGAAGAGTTATCTGCTATAAAGCGACCTCTAATGATCATCGAGAACAATCGTAGAAGAATGCGATCCACGACTCTGACATCATCATCGGCATGGGCTCACTCAAAAGCCCACTCATAGCATCCACTCTCAAAGGACACGTCACGCAGACGATCCTTCCTTTGGCGCCTCTCATTGAAACTCTAGCAAGGATCGGCGGTAGTAGGGGTAATATCCGCCCATACGAAGGCACTAGTGCCCTCAAACTCCATACACATGATAAATTGCCAATCCATCGGCGTCATCATCACCTCACGATCCAACAAATGGAGTGGCCCGAGTGCAGTGAAACCATCGCTCAAACAATGCCACGAGGTAACCCCGGGACAACGGCGGGGAAGGATGGAAAAAGAATGCTCCAAATCCCGATCGTGCACAATCGCTCTATAGTCGGGATGAAGAGCACGGTACATGGGTGTATGCTTGAACCCGATTCCCTCGAGGTTGTGTAAAAGCGGGAACTACATGAAATGGAGATCAACATCAAAATCCTTTACTCCTCATCAATAGGAAAGAAGGAAGATCAAGATCTAATGTCATACCTCGTTGCATGTAAATACATCGAGGGATGTCGACTAAAATCACCCAGAAGCTCTGGGTTTGCCACCTGAATACTCGGAAGGTCCCTACGGGGAACATGTGCAGTAGGAGCGGGGTCCGTAACTGGAACATCCTCCTCCTCATCCTCGACGTCCGGCACATCAACACGGACTAGATGTATCACCGCCTCCACCAATGAGAGAGGTTGTCTACAACAGAAGCGGGTCGAGGCACTTGAAAGCCCTCCTCGTACACGAGAAGTGGTCTGCACTGGGAACTACTCAGCTGATCCGGATCCATAATATCTGGACAACAAGTCTCTAAATTACCTCAGAAAGGGTGTGGTATTTTCTAAGTTGGAGCTTTTCAAAATGCATTTTATGACTATATGCATGCATGCATTACTTTAACATACGTTTACAGTAAAGTTAAAAATGCATGATTAATCAAATGCCTACACTTTGGAAAATTTTTGCCATAGTCCCCTTTGTAAATCGGACTATCCACATGCACATAGGCATGACTAGGTGGCCATTCAGTAGCACACCTGTCCAAAGTCATATATAAAAATATATGCATTAAAAATCAAAGTCATCAATCCATAAGGTTAACCTCAATACCAGGAGTACTTTTCCTTTTTACCTTTTGCTCATTTGTCCTCAAATAGGATAAGAAATAGCAGAAAAAGGTGCAAATTTGGTATCTCAAAAGTCAATTTTTTTTCAAATCATTATGTTTAGCATGGTTTAATACTAACATTTACTATGTTGAATATTTTTTATCAAGTCGTTTGAGCATACATAATCACTACTATGTGTTTAGATGCATTTCATGTGATAAGTCATTTTCAACGGATAAAAATTGGAAAAAATACATGCATACGTTACCGGGATGATGTAGAACACTTATGCGGTGATAAATTTCTGAAAAATCGCCCGAACTTCGGCGAGATCTGAAGAAGAGCTCTCGGATTTCCTTGGCATGACTTGAAAAAAATGACTTATAAAAAGCAACTTGCGGGCCTTTAGTATCCACGGTTGGCCGCGAGGTCCATCTGCTGTTTGAAGCGGTGTGTACTGCGACACCCCTATGTGGGTCCCACCCTCGGCTCGGTCGATTCGAGTTACAAAGGAGTTCTCACAGGTGAAAAGGTCAAATCGGGAATAAAAAGCATTTACGTGATTGAGCGAATATAGCTTACAAATCCACGGTCTTCTCAGATTGAACCTTGGTGTGCGCACATCACTCATTGGTATTCACCCAAACAGGGGTACACTATGACGATGATCTCAAATGTTACAAGTCACGCTCAGCAATACCTGACGTGGGTCCAATGCCACCAATTCTTTATCAAAACCTCGGCGGGGGTTACAACGCGTTCCTCGGAGAGGTCTGTAACGATCTCAAGAAGAGATCCCGGCCAGAATTACAATGCATGTTCATCCATTGACACATCGGTCAACGAAGGTCAAGCAGCCTTGACAATATTATAACTGTTGGCAAGTAAATCCAATGAAGCGTTGGAAGCCATCCGATGATTTTAGCCGTTGATACATATCGGTGAGGATCAAAAGCGTACCTCGGCGAAGTCACAATGCATTACGAGGTTCAAACCCGGCGAAGGTTAAGCAACGATATATCGATCGTTGATTCACATCATCGGCATCGAAAGGTCAAGCAGCCTTGACAGTCTACCCAACAGGGTTTTCATCCGTTGATTCACACGTTAGCGAAGGTCAAACAGCCTTGACAGTCTATCCCATAGGGTTTTCATCCGTTGATTCACACATCGGTGAAGTACACATCAACGAAGGTCAGGCAACCCTGACAGCATATGCTGTTGGCAGTAAATCCAACAGAACCTTGACATATCCTGGCGATACAAACCAGGAAAGGTCAGCATCATAGAGAAGGATCGATGATGGAATATGTTATACACATCCTCATATAGACAAAGATGTATCCCCATAGATCTCTTACACATAAGAGGCACCTCTTCGGAATCAAGTCTGTATAAAGGATTAAGGATTTTGGTGATAGCCCCAACGTCAACATCCTAAAAGATTTGGATCACACATCCAATCGTGTCATAGTTGCCAATCCTCGGTAGAAGCTACAAGGAGCCGGCAATCATCCCCGGCATGTTGGGCAAAAACCCCACACACATGCATCATACATTTGCATCTTGTTGCATTTCAAGTGTTTAGGATTCTTTATCCTACCCATACATTGCATTGCATGAATATGATAAAGAAGGGCATCTATAGACACTCAAAATTTTCTATACACCTGTCACTGACATTGCAGGAGGGCAGATTTGTCTTTCAGAGATAACCCTGGAAGATAGTTCACGTCAAGATCGGATACTACCGGAAGTTCAGTCTCAACCCCGGAACACACACCGGGAGTAACAATTCCAACCTCGGAGATAACCCCGAGGCATGCAGTTCCAATACCAGAAATTCAACCGGAGAAGACCGATTAATCTCGGAGATAACCCCGAGGTATCCAGTATCAGTCCCAACACTAGGAATAGCATTTACCAACCTTGGTGATGACCTCAAGGAATACAATTCCGGCTATAACCCCAGAAATGCTTGTTTCAAATGAATGCAATCGACTTGACCTCGGCACTCACACGAGGCACTCGATACAAGACCGAAGATAACACCAGGAAGACAGGACACACCTCGAGAGATGACGAGAGGACCTTGACACTTAGAAGCGATCCAATCTCGAGAGATAACTCGAGTAACGTCTGCTTTATCGTTAATGGCGATAACCCTGGTGAGGGGCAAAGTCATCATCTTGCCACCTTGACGCCATATAGTGCCATCTCAACATCTCATACATACATTTCTACACCACAATGTCCCACAAGAATTAAGGAAACCCAATCTCGAGTGACTATTACGCAGGGTAACGGATAGAATTTGAACCTTGAAGACTGGAGGGCACCGTCCCATCTTCCTGACTGCGTACAACCTCTAAACCCATGCCATTGCATAACTCTCAACAACGGCGGTCCGAAATAGGTCTTACATACCTTAATTGGATGCCCGAATTACAATTCGAGAAGTTCAAGCGGATATTACAGTGCATGCGTGCACGTACTGCGAGACGGAAAAACCCATGAAGCTTAAGGGCAACCTTGCAAGGTAGCCGCAGTACTATAGACACTCAAAATTTTACATCTTAACATCGCGATATTGCGGAGAGGATGATTAAATCTTTCAAGAGGAACCTGAGAAGACAATCCATATCCATTCCGGATACTCTAGGAAGTTCAAAGATCAACCCCGCTTTACGCACTAGGAGTAACAATTCCAACCTCGGAGATAACCCCAGGCGTGCGGATCAATCTTAAATACACACCGAGAAATGCAGATTAATCTCGGAGATAACCCCGAGGTATCCGGACTTACTCCCAATCATAGGAATAGCTACCAACCTTGGTAATAACCCCGAGGAATGCGATTCCGCGATAACCGGAAATACTTGTTTCAAATCTGAACCGACTTCAATCTCGGCGCTCCACGATGAGATACTACATACCAACCCTGGATATAACAGGGAGGACATGCACACCTCAAAGATGACATTGAGGACCTTGAACAAATTACGGCGATCCAATCTCGGTGAAGCTTTGAAGCAACGTCTACTTTATCGGCCCTAAACCGTGATATACACCCGTGAGGGCAACATCGTCATCTCGTCGACACGATGCCACGCCACGTCGTCTCAACATTTCATACACATCTCTACTTGATGATGTCCCATAAGAATCGAGGATAACCAATCACGAGTGACTATTATGCGGGGGTAATCGGATGGAATTTGAAGCTTGAAGGCCTGAGGCATCATCCCATCTTCAATGACTTCGTCTGAAACTCTAATCCCATACCATTGTACAACTCTCAACAACGGCGGTCCAAATAGGTCTGTATACCTCAATCGGATGGATTGCACTTACGAAAGTTCGAAGCGGACATTACGGTCTTGGGAGTGCGTCTTCTGAGAGACGACCATGTATATATATTTTAAGCGTGTGTGCCGGACTCATTACGATGAGCACAGATTTTATATCCGGTGCGTTTACTCTGCTTTAATATATATATATATATATATATATATATATACTTATATATATTAACGTGTGTGAACTCTGTTTGATGAGCTTTGGATTTTACATCCGGTGGGTTTTTACTCACTTTTATATATATATATATACTTATATATATATAATCGTATTGTCAAACTACATTCGATGAGCCTGGATTTTACATCATCAAAGTGCGTTTATTGCTTTTATGTATATATATTTTATATCCCACACAGAGTTTACTTGTGGTGGTTGATCGCTTTACTGACTTTCTTTACATTTAAATCACCGCACGGAGTTTACTTCATGGCAGTTGATTGCTTTGTAAAGCTTTATTTATATTTTGTCCTGCCTAGAGTTTCCTCCATGGTGGTTGATAGCTTTATAGTTTTATTTATGTTTCGTCCCGCTTGGAGTTTCCTCCGTGGCGGTTGATAGCTTTTTACAGCTTTATTTACATTTTCTGATCCCCCATGGAGGTGCTTCGTGGTTGGTGATCATGTCTGTATATATATATATATTTACAGCTTTTATATATATACCTGCTTACTGCTTTCATACAAATTGCGGTATCATGTGCGCCTAGGAATCATGTGATCACAGATTCAGCCTATTGGATCTAGATTCGGTTCCCGTGATGGACATTTTCAGCTGTAAGCAGCTTGTAAATTATTCTGCAGTGTCTGAATTTTCTCAGATGGTTTCCATACCCACGAGGAAGTCGGCATTATTTTGTACATTATTTTCGTACGGATGCCTCGCATCTGTAAAATAAAATCAATCAAGTCGAACACTTAATAAAATGGGAGTGTAAAAGGTCTCAATTACTATTGAGCATCAGGGTTTGAAAAACCTCTTTTATAAAACATCATTGCTATATCTTGTTAAAACTGAATTTTTACATAAATTCAAACCTCATATATATAAAAGCGAACGAGGCCTCACACTACTTCCAAATAACAAATACATTGACCACACACACACACATTTTAGATAATAGTTTCTTGAAAAGAGGCGGTCACCGTGGTAACACGGATGTCGGGGTGCCTAACACCTTCCCTCCGCATAACCAAGTCCCCCGGACCCTAATGAATCTCGGTTTCACCGACCCGTTTAGCAATGTCACATCACTTGGGTCAATGTGCAAACCTTTTCTCGGTTGTGTTGGTATAACCATTTAAAAACCAATCGGCGACTCTTAATAATCCATCGTCGACATTATACATGTCGGACCTTTTTCACTTGTTTTTTCAAACAAATCTCACCTAAAATGAGAACACCAAAGAACAAGTAACGGAAGGGACATTTAAAAATCCCGACGTCGACAGGTGGCGACTCTGCTGGGGACTCCAGTAAGAGGACTTAAGCCGCTATTACAATCTTTTCAAAACTATTATCTGCTTGTGTGTGGATGTTGCATTTACATTTAATGAATGTGTACGAATGCATTTCTTATTGCACTTAGTGCTTCCCACCATATATCGCTTGTGATATTAGTGCTTCGCACTCATATCGCTTATGATATTAGTGCTTCGCACATGTCATCATTATCATATGGTGAGACGCGATGTATGTGAATGTATGTTATGTGGTCCCTCCACCGGGAGGCTATCCTGTCGGTGTTTGATTACTGGACTCGTGGGAATACTAATTCCCCGAGGCTCAGGAAAGGCACCACCCAAATTCACTCCAGTTGAAAGACCGAATTAATTTCCCATTGAGTAAATTGCGATGATTTGGGAACCTTCATGCCAAAAAGCCGCGAGAGTAACCTAAGATAGGTCAGCCTCTGATAAACCCAAAATGGAGGAAAGTCTCTTCATGCTTTCTCATTTCAATTACTTGTAAACCCAATTACTTGTAATTTCATTCCATATCTATCTCCATGTAATGAGAAATATGAAGAAATTTGTACACATATATATTTTTTAATTAACATGCTACAAACAAATGACATCCGCTTTTGCAGATAAAATTCCTAAAATGGACACATCACATAGCATGTTATTATACACATTCCCTAAAGACTAAACTATGCAAGTCTTTTACAGGGAACCAATCGGACCTACTACCCTATTAAATCCAAAAAGGCTACAAAGCCTACAAATCAATCATGTCGTCATCCGACCAGACTGAACTTAATCCAGTTTCTCGCAAAGAATTCGACGGATTAAGCAAACAAATTATAGATTTGGCTGTTCTACTCAAAGAACTACAACAGTCTAATCAGGGTCCTAAAATACCCATACATGCTGAATCCTCCACACAAGGGGGAACCCAAGTCATTACAATACCTGAACTGCAGTTGGATACGACCAACAAAACTCATGATGCTGCCCATCCTACTGGAGATCCAAACACTGGTGACATAAAAATGAAAGTCCTTCAAATGGAAGAGACCCTTCGTGCTATCAAGGGAATTGGAACACACGGGAGTGTTTCATATTCTGACCTTTGTATATTCCCTGGTGTTCATTATCCAGAAAAGTTTAAAACTCCTGACTTTGAAAAATATGACGGGTTAGGAGATCCTTACACACATTTAAAGGTGTTTATTGGAGAACTTGGATCTTATGCAGAGGACGAAAAACTCAGAATGCAATTATTCCAAAAGAGTCTAACTGGAGAAGCCCGTTCGTGGTACACAAGATTAGACAACTCAAAGATCCATAGTTGGGAAGAGCTAGCACATGCTTTCCTCACTCAATACAACTTTCAATCTCAGATGGCTCCTGATCGGTATCAAATTACCAAGATCAAGAAATGATCTAACGAGTCTTTCGTAGAGTATGCTCAAAGGTGGAGATGCTCGTCGCCCAAGTTAGTCCTTCCATGACGTAATCGAGAGATGGTCATGACTTTCATATGACATATACAAGAAGCTCCTTTCTATGAAAGAGTTTTAGCCAAAGATCGGCAAAACCATTTTCTAAAATGGTCAAACATGGGGAGATGGTGAGAGATGGGATTGAAGTCCTGAAAGATTCAAGACCTAGTCGCCTCTTAAAGTCATTGCTTCGATCACATCCAATCCGAAAATTATGGAAACAACCCCCGGAGGGTCCATAAAAAGAAAGAGGAAGATGTTTCCCTGATACTACAGGGTCAAAAAGGCAATCAGAATATGCCTATTCAAAGGAGAAACTACACTCCTTTCAAGCACAAATAAACCTCCAATACCAAAAGGTGGAGAAGTCAAACGCCTCGAGTGTTCACACCCTTAGGGGATACCCTCGAGAATATTCTCAATCTTCCGACAACACAAAGAAAATTACACATCTTCTTCCACCAAACCACCCTTCTAATGGACGGGGGTTTCAATGCTCGTTTCAAAATGTGCTTATCATGCCGGGCACCTGGACATGATACTCAGGATTGTTGGGCCTTGAAACACAAGATCCAAGACCTGATAGACAACGGTGAGATCGTGGTCACCAAACCAGATCAGCCTCACGTTCAAGACAACCCTCTTCCTCAACACAAAGAAGAAGAGGTCAACATGATCAATTGGAGCAATGGACAGAATTCCAATTTCAACTGTGAATCCTCCCAGACCCTCAAAGACGGTGTTGACAAATAGGATTATGCCAAGTTCCAGTTCACAATGGAACGAAAGATGAAAGCTTTATGCAAACAAATTGAACAATTGGCATAATTGGTGACTTATTAGCATCAAGTTACATGTCAATTAATCAGGCAGGAGCATGCTAGTCTCCTACCTCTTGTCATGAATATTCCTTCATCACTTTTAGAAAATGAAATGCTGGAAGACAAAGTGACAAGGAGAGCAAATGCCAAAGCCCGCTTGAGATTTTGCCAACAAAAGGGAATTCACCTATTTGGGCAACCTATGGAGGAAATCCTTCATGTTAATCAATGAAGGAAGGATCAGTTCCTTCTACCTCCAATCAACCCCCGCTCAGACGGTACAACTCGATGGAGTATGTCAATATCACTCCCATTCTCATGTCACACAAAGACAGAAGAATGTCAGGCACTCCGCCACCTTATCCAAAAATCTAATTGACAAGGTGGTGTCTCCGCAGCACTTAGCGGACGATGATATCGTGTTACGTGCAAGTGAGAATACAGTCCTACTAAGTGGAAGAGTGTGATAACAGTCATATCCACTGAAACTGATGGGATTAATCAATCACTCACAATGCCAACAATTCAACTCAGAGGAATTAACAATCCTTTGAAAGTGGCCGCTCCCGAGCCAATCAACTTGTCGTGCAGAGCATAATATCCTATTGTTAGCTTGCGCAAAGTTCCATGGAATTATGGAGAAGGTGAAGGATCCACCTCACATACCAATGCTACAGTGTCGAAGGAAAATTCATTGTATCTTCCCCAACGGGTGATGAACCCTACCATCAAATCAAATAGGAAATACATATGGAGAAGATTGAAAAATTCCTCCGCACTATGGGTCATTACGAAGCCAAAGTGGTTTTAAGCTTGAGAGAAGCTCCACATCAGATTTCAATTTTGGACTTAGTCCTAACTTCCGAGGATCACCGAAAGGTCTTGTTGAAGGTTTTAGAAGAAGTCTATCTACCAACATCAATGGATATGGAAAACTTTTAACATCTAGTTTATCACATTTTCAACAACAATGTGATATCCTTCACTGGTGATGATATACCGCTCGAAGGGACCGGTCATTACAAACCGTTGCACATTGCGGTCTTGTCCTCCAGATATATGCTAGCTGGAGTCTTGATAGATGGAGGTTCATCTCTTAATATCTGTCCATACGCTACCTTGGTGAAGATGAATATCAATCTCAACCGAATTTGGAGTAGCTATACTATCATCAAAGCTTTTGATGGAGCCCGCCGAAATTCGGCTTTGAGTAATTGAACCGCCAATCAAATTGGTCCTCATACATTCTCGTATCCTTCCACGTACTCAAGATAGATTCGTGGATACAACCCGCTCTTTGGGATGACCATGGATTCATATGGTCAAGGCCCCTCCACTCTTCATCAACAGTTAAAATACATTATCAACAATAGCCTAGTCACGGTCCAACGCCGAACCGAATATCCTCAACACGGGGATGTGCCATTCATCAATGCCAATGCGTATGTTGAACCAGCCGGTTTTCATGCCTTGAAGTAAGCAATACCCAATACCATGCTATTGGAATGCCATTTCCGAACCCAAGATTTCCATCGAAGTAATGTCATACTACTCAAGAAATGATGTCATCATCATCAACCGACAAGGGTCGGGTAAAGATCACCAGGTATCAAGTACCCAATTCAATTAACCAAGCAAATCGAACAATTGGACTAGGCTATTCTCGCCATTTCTAGTCATAGGAATCCTCATAAGCATCAATGATTCCTTCACTTCAACCATGCGGCGTTTATCTTCGCCTTCAAACTCGAGTCCGCACAACCTCCTCAGAAAGGTGTGCCACCAATGTAATGGCTATGTTATTTCCTGCCGCATGCATTGAAGGAAGAGAAAGAAGTCTTTGTTCCAAATCCCGCAGTGGAGAAGAGAGGAACGAAGAATCAAGCAAGACGTCATCCGAATGATGTCGTGCATACGCATCATCGCTCATGATGAACATACCAATGATATACCCCTGCACGATGATTGCCCGATGTAATGGCCATCATTCGGGATAGGAGGACGACGACAATCCTCCATCATTTCGGTCCACCCGGACTTTACCCTCGCTAATTGGAACAACACTCCTCGTTGGTCGGTCGATAGGGTAAAACGCGGGCGTAACTCTTTCTCCTCAGATATATAATAACCGCTACTTTTCTACGCAGACATAGTATTAGCGCTTTATTTTGCCAAGATATGCTAACACCGTATGATCAACACATTTCATATATACTAAGTGAAAGCATATTTTGTTTCAGACTCAATTTAGATGTGCATGTATTTGCCGACATTTGCCTCTTCTCCACAAGGATTGTACCTTTGATGTAGAGATGAATTCAGCCTTGATGGATATACAGGATGACATTGAGGTGCCTCCAGAAATTCAAGAATGGGTCAAAGACAAACCTAAACCCAACCTTGATCAAACCACTTCTTTCAATCTCGGAACCTTAGAAAGCCCTAAGTTAATCCAGATTGGTTCAGACCTTACCCCAAACCAAAGGAATGACATGGTTACGCTACTAACCCAATTCTAGGATGTGTTTGCATGGTCTCATGAAGACATGGTGGGTTTGTCCAATCGACATTGTCCTTCATCGCCTTCCCATTAAAGAGGGATTAAGCCACCAAGCAAAAAGCTCAAAGCGATTGAAACCCGAGTGGAGTTTAAAGGTGAAAGAAGAAATTGTGAAACAATTTCAAGTCGGCATCATCATGGTGTCCACATATCCCGAAGTGGATATCCAACATTGTTCCCGCATTTCAAACCCGAGGGAAGGTATGAGTTTGCATGGATTACAGGGACTTGAACAAAGCTTGCTTAAAAGATAGCTTTCCCGTGCCATTTATCCACATTCTCATCAACAATACTGCACAATATGACATGTACTCCTTTGCTGATTGCTTTGTAGGGTACCATCATATCATGGTTGCTGAGGAAGATTGTGAGAAAACTGCTTTCATCACGCCTTGGGGAACCTTTTGCTATAAACGGTTGTCATTCAGCCTCATCAATGCCGGAGCCACCTATCAACGAGCTATGATGGCTCTTTTCCACGACTTAATGCACAAAGAGATCGAGATCTACGTGGATGACATCATTGTCAAGTCCCGGAAGGAGGATGACCATATAGACCATCTCAGAAAGTTGTTCAATAGGTTACGTAAGTACAACTTGAAGTTGAATCCAGCTAAATGCGCCTTTGGCGTTAAATCAGGCAAGTTGCTAGGATTTCTAGTCAGCCACAAAGGGATTGAGCTGGATCCTGCCAAAATCCAAGCCATCACGAAAATGCCCATTCCTCGACAGAAAGAAATACGGGATTTTTGGGAAGAATCAACTTCATTAGCAGGTTTATCTCTCAACTCACAGCAACCTGTGAGCCAATCTTCAAGCTATTAAGGAAGAACTCCTCCATGAAATGGAATGATGAGTGCCAGAATGCCTTCCTCACAATTAAGAAATAGCTAGTCAAAGCTCCCGTGTTGGTACCACCTGTGGATGATGTTCCCCTGCTTCATGTACCGTCCATAAGTGATAATGCCATGGGTCGCATGTCGGGACGTAAGAAGATAGAGGCCAAGAACGAGCTATCTATTACCTCAAAGAAAAGATTCAAAGAAGAAAGAAACACAAGTACACTCGATCGAGAAGACGTGTTGTGCTTTAGCATGGGCTTCCATGAGGTTACAACATTACCTCCATGGTCACACAACCCATCTCATATCCCGCGTGGATCCTCTCAAATACGTGTTCAATAAACCCATGTTAAATTGTTTATTGTCCAGATGGCGCTTGATCCTACAACAATTTGACATCGATATGTGACTCAAAAGTCCATCAAAGGTCAAGGAATTGCGGATCAACTGCCACCGCACCTTCGTGGATTTCAAACCCTGAAACATATTTCCCGATGAAGGAGTAATGATAATTCAACAACACCATCAAGACGATACGCCACCAATCATGGAAGATGTATTTTGATGGAGTCATTAATATGGAAGGTTCTCGAGCCGGAGCAGCTTCTAGTATCCGCACGGGGAGCAAAGATCCCGTCGCCGTTAAATTGCAGCTTTGTCGCACCAACAATACAAATGAGTATGAAGGTCGCCTCATGGGGCTAAAACTTGCCCGCTCAATGGGCATCAAAGTGTTAACTGCCTTTGGAGATTCAGAGTTGGTAATCGACAATCCACCGAATCTATCAAACCAAAGAACTACATTTGCTACCTTACCATCGACAAAGTTTTACAGATGGTTTTGGAGTTCAAGAAATCTCCTTTCTATACATTCCTCGTAATAGGAATGACTTTACGGACGCATTAGCAACTTTGGCCTCCTCGAATTCGCATATATCGACAAGGAACATTTGCCAAGCATCACAATTTCTGCACAAGGCCCCAAATTATGGGAATTACGTTGAGAAGTATCGGATGAGCTACCTCCCATCCAACATCCTTGTATCAAC
The DNA here is from genome assembly GCA_020205615.1 of Panax quinquefolius. Classification (NCBI taxonomy): domain Eukaryota; kingdom Viridiplantae; phylum Streptophyta; class Magnoliopsida; order Apiales; family Araliaceae; genus Panax; species Panax quinquefolius. The sequence goes on from CM035174.1 coordinate 72,847,040, forward strand.
ATATCAAGGAATACCTACGAGATGGATCTACACCCGCCGAGGCGAGCCCGACCGAGAAAAAGGCGAATCCATCGACTTGCTATGAAATTCTACCTCGAGTGGAGATGCACTCTCTAAAAGAGATGCAGACTAGGTCTCCTCGATGTTTAGACAAAGATCAAGCCCAAAGGCTTATGGATGAAATCCATGGCGGAGTCTGTGGCCCCCACACGAAGTGGCCCCTCTCCTCAAGAAAGTCCTCGTGATGTGACATTATCGCTATCTCTCAAAGTTATTGCAATGACCACATCAGAGATGCTATCAATGCCAAATTCATGGGAATGCTATACACGCCCACCACGAACTCCACAATATGAGTTCACCTTGTTTCTCAATGTGGGGAATGGACGTTATCGGCCCATCGAGCCTAAAGCCAATAATGGACATCGATTTATCTTCACCATGATCGACTACTTCACCAAGTGGGTAGAGGCGCCTCCTTCCCTGTGGTTACTTACTAAAGAAGTCATCATTGTTTTCATCGTAAACAATGTCATTTGTTTTGATATGGACAACCAAAGGTGATTGTGTCGACAATGCTAAGAACCTCAACAACAAAATGATGGAGGAATTACAAGAAATTCCACATCAAACATCTTAACTCTGCTATCTATCGTCCAAGATGAATGGTGATGTTGAAGCTAACAAAAACATCAAGAAGATTATGCAAAAGATGTCCGCCAACCACAAAGATTGGCCTCGACCTATTGCCTCTTACTCATTAGCCTACAAACCTCAATGCGCACTTCCACCGGGCAACCCCTCACGATTAACCTATGGGATGGAAGCAAAGGTTCCCCATAGAAGTTGAAATGGAATCCTCAGAGTGTTGATAGACGCTCACCGGATGAAGACCAATGGGTACAAGACATGTATCACCAATTGTCTCTAATAGACGAAAAGGCGAACCGCGGCTATCTTCCATGGTCAAGATATAAACAAAGGATCGCCAGATCCTACAACAAAAAAGTCCTGCTACACGGCAGCTTAAAACAACACGACTTGGTTTTGAAGAAGATCCTCGACAACCAAGATCAATCTAAGGGAAAATTCGCCCTAACTCGGAAGGCCCGTTTGTTGTCAAAGAAGTATTGACAGGAGGCGCTCTCAGATTACAAGAAATGGACTGCGGGGAATTTCCACAACTCATCAATTTGGACGCCGTGAAATGTTACTATATCTGAAGTTGCCCTCAAGCAAACATCCTGGTGTTGGATCATCAGGTCACCAGTCATTCTGGTTCTTTAACCCTTTATCACAAACAACTCTTCCACACTTTGCCCCTCAGGGAAACACACTTTTCAAGCCAGCAGCATGGCTTCTCTGCGTTCCTATAACTTAGGTCTTCCCACTACAGATTGAACCTCTTGCATTTGTAGTTTGGCTACCCATACATGGGATCAAACTTCTCATACCTACAGTTTATCCTCAACCTAGGATTAAACTTTCTCCACCCCGCACTCTGACGTGCACGTGGGATTACGCTTTTCCACTCGCCTTGAGGGGAGAACTACATCGACCTGATCTCCTCTTCAATAGGAGTACGTAGGCAACCATTTCATATGGCCCGGTCGCAATAACATAAAAACAAAAAAAACATTTCCACCCTCTTCTCTTTACAAAAAAATAAAAACAAATTCCTACACCATTTCTGCCATATATAGTGTTGAACCTCTTACACCAGGTTCGAACTACGCAGACTGATCTCCTCTTCAATAGAGAGTACGAAGTAGCCATTCATGGTTCGGGTCTCACCCCTACCAAAACACAAACCCTTGTCAACTGGTACTGGATCATCCTTCAATCCACTACATTTCATTCGGCTTCGCATCAAAGGGATGGAATTACCCTAACTCTTCCCAAATAGAGATTCACGACCATCTAAGTCATGTCACACCTTGAAGAGCAACACCAATCCATAAGAGATGGAATTAACTAGGCTTCTCCTAAATAGAAGTACTGGCGACCTTTTGTGGTGCGGTCAATCTCAAAGAGGAAAGCCACACTCCTCTCCATATTTCCATTCAAAAACCAGTCCCAAGACACCAAAGATGGTAGGGATACAAACAGATCGATGATCCATTCTGAACTGTCCAGAGACAACTCAATGTCCATCCATCCAGGAGGAATTCAGAATACATCAAGATCACAATCCCTGAAGCAGCAGGCAAAATATCAAGCAAGTAGCAAAGCATATCAAAAAGGGAAGTGATCAAAAATATATTTCCCTATCATATATATAATGATGTTTGATATACACAATGTAAACTGTATATGACAAAATGGCTAAGCTAGTATGTGCAGGAAAATCCAAGCCCAACTACAAATCAACGTGTATACGAGCTAACAAGCCCAATATAGCATCCCTCTCAAAAGAAAGAGGTAAAGATGTGGTCTCCTGTACGAGAGTATCCACACGACCCAACAGATCTGTAGCCATCTGCATGGTGACCATATGATCATCAATATATGCGCTCATCTCTGCAATCATGCCAGTGGTAAGGGACCTCACCGCAAAGATTATCTCAGAATCGCTACATCCCGGTGGATATATGGCACTATCCCGCCAACTATCACTCGCATCTCCGGGTGATCTAGCCTCATCCCGCTCAACAACAAATGGCATCTCTCCATGAGCTAATGCCTCGCTCTCTCTAATAGAGTCACGTCTCTCCCATCAAAGGCAGTCAACATGATAGATCGAGCCTGATCTCTCTCAAAGGTCATCAGATGAAGACTCTGCTCAAAGTACTGTGTTGAATGCTGAATCACAACAGTGCTGGTATTGGGAGAATCTAAAAGAGATGCTGGCAACCCAGCACCTGGGTCATCCTCGATGTGGGAATCAATGTCCTCCATGGGCTCTACATCATCTAACTCACTATTCGGTACTATGGATACTGCTACAGCCGATAAAATCTCTGTCTCCATCCATGCGGAATACTCTACAGAACAACCTGGATGGCTCATAGAAAAAGCAGCTATCTCACGCTGATCCCAACAAGCATACACACGGGATCGGTCCTCTCTCGAAAAGATATCGAGAAGTCGAATCGTCGACCTACTATAGCCCCCTCGAAAGGATGAAAATCCTGAAACTGGTCAAACTGCGACATCACGGCCAGTGGGTGGTAAGTAGTCACGCCCCTCAAACCAGCCAGAGGGAGGTAATCCATGCCCGGAGCATGAGTAATGAAGTTGTATGGTGAGCTAAGCCCCGAACACAGCAATATGCTGAATGGATCTCTGATATCTGCCAAAAATATGGACCAAGACATAGCATCCATACACTCCGATGGCTGAAAGGAGTATGACATGGCTACATCATGGGTGAACCAATACCCATGCCGTCTAAGAGTGCCGATCGGTCTCAAGTGTGACATAAACCACACATATAGCATGACTGAACTACCTATGAATACTCCTGTCGGATAAGTGCAGCAGTAGGATGCTGACCGCAGGGTCTCTGCTATGATCATCGATATAATGGTACGACCCTCCCTGAGAGCTCTCACGGCCATAATGACACTTATTTCTATCTCATCCATGTACCGTGGCATATAGATATATGACAGTACGCATAACAGCAGTACATCAACCCTGGATAAACGCCAATGATCCTCTGGTGCGGTGAAATCCTCGGAATGTCATGAATTAACTATCCTCGAGCCAAATCATCATACGTAAATCGCCGATATCACGTGGCCGGATGTCACTCATCTCGCACCACTTTACTGCATACCAAATCGAGAGTCATGTCATGAACGCGCTACTCATGTCTCCCAAAGCCATATGCACGCAAGGTCCGGCCCAATGGCGGCGTAAGATCGCCAATCGTATATACTCCTCCAGAGTAGGAGTCAACTCATGGGTCCCGAATTGGAAAACCTGCCTATCCGGTACCCAATGCTTTAGTATCCCGTCCACAAACCCTGCGGGAACCTGAAACATCAATAAGGTCATGGTATGTTGCAGCAAATGATCTACGGTCACCCTGTCTGATGGTGACATGCTATCATACCACGATCGCATACCCAATGCCACCAATGATGGTGGGGTATGATCTATACGGCTAACTGTCGAAGAAGACATCTGTACGGGCCATGTCATAAGACCATCTAGGGGTCAATGCTGAATATCTCTGGACATACATATATATGCATAACATGGTACATGCATAGTAGATAATGGATGGCAATATGATATAGGGAATGAAAAATTGTGCATACATTCCTAAGTATATCATCATCTAATACATCATCTCTGTACAGCTACAAATACAAGGAGATTGGGCACAGGCACCCTACTACTAACAGAGGCCTATCAAAAGATATAGCGAGAATGGGGCACAGCCACCCAATATCTAACAGAGGTCTATCAAAAGATATAACGAGAATACACATCAGAAGAAGACAATGGTGTCGATGTCCACATCATCAAACCTATCCACCTGATGTAACTCCTCCTGGGTCACTGGATCTCTATCAACAGGGATGTCAGGCCTATATAAAGGAGGATCTGCACCGAAAAAACCGAATGGGTCATCTTAGGGGCCAGCGCCTGAGCTAGAAGGATCAAATAAAGTTGACTCTGCCGGATCTCTGCCCAAATGTCGGATAAATATGTGTGCCTAGTCCAACTGCCGGGTCAAACTATCAATCTGTGTCATATGAGTCGGATCTCTGACACAAGCTATCCAATCCGTCATCATCACGGATCCTGGAACCATATCCCCCATAAACTGTGTGGCGCGGGACTGGGCTCCGATAGTACGAGGGAACCACCAACGCTGGAACGTCTCCTGAGTACATGGACCCTCTGGTAATGCAAAATTGTCAACCCCCAACAATGGGATGTCAGTGACGGGTGACTGCGATACAGGCCAATGACGCTTGATAGGAGGCAAGATCGACATATGAATCTCCCATGTGGTGCTCCTAATAGCACGCTCTCCTAAATAGAGCTCCCAGCCTCCATCTATGAAGAGAGGAACTCTCCTGGTGGAAATCACGTACTCGACTCCAGTCGGGTATCCATCCTCAAAGCCAGATGGTCAAGTGTTCCCTGAATAGGGAATCCATGTGATGGTGTCACCGTCAAGAACTCCAAATTTGATCTGGCGATGAATGAAACCCTCAAATTTCTGAGGGGACCTCTAGCGAAATGGAATGATGTCATCGTCGTCCTCATGGATAGGTATCTAAACCTAACACACTCACTGGACGCAAGCATGGGAGCCTCTCGTAGGCCCAAAACTGCAACCACAATGGCAAAACACCTGCAGCTGTAGTAGGTGTACCTGCGACACCCCTATGTGGGCCCCACCCCTCCGGCTCGGTCTAGTTTGAGTTGCAAAGGAGTTCTCACAGACTAGAAAGGTCAAATCTGGAATAAAAATGTCACGCGATTAAGAAAAAATAGCATGCAATCCTGGTCTTCTCAGATGAAACTTTGAGTCTATATATCACTCATTGGTAGTTGCCCGAACACGAGGTATACCCTGCCAATGATCTCATTTGTTACAAATCAAATCCGAAAATTCCTTGTGCAGGTCCAATGCAGCGAACTCCGGGTCGTTACCCTAAAAGATCGACGAGATCCCCGATGGGGGTTACAACATAGATCCCCGACAGGGAACTAAAATGTGCCTTCAAGCCGTTGACACACATATCAATGAAGGTCAAGCAGCCTTGACGTTATCTCAGCCGATGGTAATTAAATCTATCAGAGCTCTAGAGTAATTCGAGGATTTCATGCTCGATTCCTCATATTCCCTAGCGGATCCCCGGCGGGGGTCACAACGCAATGTTCCGTTAATGCACACGTCAATGAAGGTCAAGCAACCTTGACAATCTACCCACAGAGTATCAGCCATTGATTCACACGTCAGCAAAGGTCAAGCAACCTTGACAGTCTATCCCACAGGGTTTGTCATCCGTGGATTCACATGTCGGTGAAGTACACGTCAATGAAGGTCAGGCAACCCTGACAACATTTGCTGTTGGCAGTAAATCCAACAGAATCCTGACATGTCCTAGCAATACCAACCAGGAAAGGTCACTGTTATCAAGGAGGATCGATGATGGAATATGTTATACACATACTCAAACAGATCAAGCTTTATCCCCACAGATCTCTTACACATAAGAGGTACAACTTCAGGATCAAGTCATTATCAAAGACACGGGAATTTGGTGATAACTCCAACATCAACATCCTAACAGATTCAGATTATGCATCAAATCTGGTCATCATTGCCAATCCCCAGTTGAAGCAACAGGGAACCAGCAATCATCCCCATCATGTTGGGCTACAACCCCGTACACATGCATCATGCATTTGCATCATGTTGCTACATATAGTACCATATTTTTCATATTGCATTTCAAGTGTCTAGGATTCTTTATCTTACCCATGCATCGCCATGCATGAGTATGATAAAGAGGGGCATCTGTATACACTCAAAATTTTCTGTACTGCTATCACTGATATTGCAGGAGGATAGATTCGTCTTTCAAGAGGGAACCCTGGAAGATAATCCATATCCATTCCGGATACTACCTAAGTTCAAAGATCAACCCCGTAACACACACCGAAGTAACAATTCCAACCTCGGAGATAACCCCGAGGCGCAGCGAGATCCAATACCGGAACACACACCGGAGAAGACTGATTAATCTCGGAGATAACCCCGAGGTATCCAGTCTCAGTCCCAATCATGGGACTAGTTACCAACCTTAGTGATAACCCCAAGGAATGCAGTTCCGGCGATAACCCTAAAAATGCTTGTTTCAAATGCAACCAGCCTCAATCTCGACACTCACAATGAGATACTCCGTACCAACCCGAATATAACACCGGGAGGACAGGCACACCTCAAAGATGACACTGAGGACCTTCAACAAATTACAGCAGTCCAATCTCAACGAAGCCTTGAGCAACGTCTATTTTATCAGCCCAAACCGGCGATAACAACGGTGAGGGGCAACATCGCCATCTTGCCAACGCGATGCCACGCCACATCGTCTCAACATTTCATACACATCTCTACGCAACGATGTCCCACAAGAATCAAGGATAACCAATCCCGAGTGACTATTGTGCGGGGTAACGGATGGAATTTGAAGCTTGAAGACCGGAGGGCAACGTCCCATCTTCAATGACTTCGTACAAACTCTAATCCCATACCATTGTACAACTCTCGACAACGGCGGTCCGAAATAGGTCCTGTATACCTCAATCGGATGCCCGGATTGCACTTCTAAAAGTTTGAGCAGACATTACAGTGCCGAGTGCACGTACTACGAGATGACCCAACCCGAGAAACCCAGGCCCACCCGGGTTGCCTCTGGTACACCTGCGACTCAGCCGCAGGTACGGCTTCACCCTCTATAAATAGAGGGCTTGGGGTGGCCATTTTGCAAGAGAAAACGGCGAGGAAGCCCTGCCCAATTTGCTTTGCACACGCCTCATACAATGTACTTTCTCATTTCAAACACCTGTGAGCTCACATATAGCTTCTTTTGTACCTAAAAAAGCTAGTGTTTATCCACTTTAAAGATATAGAAGTCTTCTTTGGCAGGCCACTGTAAGCCTTCTCACACACTTTGGAGTCTTTCTCTTCATCTCTGCACACACCCTTCTTCACGTTAAGAGTCGTGTTGTGTGTGTTTGCCCGGACTTCGGTCCGTGGTTTCATTTCAGTTTGTATATACATATATATTATATATATATATATATATTTATATATATGGACTAACATTATCGAGTTATGCCTCGATTGAGCCTGAACTTGATGCAGGCGTTTATTTGCTTATATATATATATATATGAATCGTGTGTCGAACTTTGTTCGATGAGCCTGACTTCGATCAGTGCGTTTCTTTCGCTTTAATATATATATATATATATATATATATATATATATATATATATATATATTAACTGTGTGTCGAACTCCGATTCGATGAGCCCAATTTTTACATCCTATGCGTTTACTTACTTTTAATATATATATATATATATATATATATGAACTGTGGTCGAACTCATTACTCGATGAGCCCAGATTTTACATCCGGTGGGTGGATTTTACATCCGCTGGGTTTACTATATATATATATATATATATATATATATATATATATATATATATATATATATATATATATATATACACACGGTAAGGATCAAGAGCATTCTCCTTAAATAGTATTCCTCCTTAAATAGCATTCTTTTATTAAAACTACGTCGTTTTGGAGGGACGCGGTGGTATTTTTGTAAATACAATGCCACCGCGTATTTACAAAAATGCCACCGCGTCCCTCCAAAACGACGTAGTTTTAATAAAAGAATGTTATTTAAGGAGAATGCTCTTGATCCTTACCGTATATATATATATATATATATATATATATATATATATCGTCCCACTTGGAGTTTACTTCGTGGTGGTTGATCGCTTTTAAAGTTTTCTTTACATTTCTTCCTGCCTGGAGTTTACTTCGTGGCATTTGATTGCTTTGTACAGCTTTATTTACATTTTGTCCCGCCTGGAGTTTCCTCCATGGTGGTTGATAGCTTTACAGCTTTATTTACGTTTCTTCCCGCCTGGCTGTTGATAGCTTTTTACAGCTTTATTTACATTTATGATCCCCCATGGAGGTGCTTCGTGGTTGGTGATCGTGTTTGTATATATATATATATTTACAGCTTTTATATATATACCTGCTTACTGCTTTCATACAAATTACGGGATCATGTGCGCCTAGAAATCATGTGATCACAGATTCAGCCTATTGAATCTAGATTCGGTTCCCGTGATGGACATTTTCAAATTATAAGCGCTTTTGTAAATTATTCTCATGTCTCGAATTTCCTCATATGGTTTCCATACCCACGAGGAAGTCGGCATTATTTTTGTACATTATTTTCGTACGGATGCCTCGAATCTGTAAAATAAAATCAATCAAGCCGAACACTTAATAAAATGGGACTGTAAAAGGTCTCAATTAATATTGAGCATCAGGGTTTGAAAAACCACTTTTATAAAACATCACTGTCATATCTTGTTAAAATTGAATTTTTACATAAATTCAAACCTTGTGTATATAGGTGCGAACGAGGTCTCGCACTACTTCCAAATAACAGCACATTGACCCACACACACATACATTCAGATAATAGTTTCTTGAAAAGAGGCGGTCACCGTGGTAACACAGATGTCGGGGGGTGCCTAACACCTTCCCTCCGCATAACCAAGTCCCCGGACCCTAATGAATCTCGGTTTCACCGACCCGTTTAGCAGTGTCACGTCACTGGGTCAATGTGCAAGCCTTTTCTCGGTTGTGTTGGTACAACCATTTAAAAAACCAACTGGCGACTCTTAACAGTCCATCGTCGACATTATACATGTCGGACCTTTTTCACTTGTTTTTTCAAACAAATCTCACCTAAAATGAGAACACCAAAGAACAAGTAACGGAAAGGGACATTTAAAAATCCCGACGTCGACGGGTACATCAGTGGCCTAGCCGCAGGTACACCTGCGGCTCCCCCCTCTATAAATAGAGGGCTTGGGGTGGCCATTTGTAAGAGAAAAAAGGCGAGGAAGTCCTGTCAAATTTGCTCCGTACTTACAATATACTGAGTGCTTTCTCATTTTAAACACTTGTGAGCTCACATATAGCTACTTTTTATGCATGGGCCGAGTGTTCATCCACTTTAAAGATATAGAAGTCTTCTTTTGGCGTTTCCCCAACGTAAGCCTTCTCACACACTTTAAAACATTTCTCTTCATCTTTGCACACACCCTTCTTCACGTTGAGAGTCGTGTTATGTATGTTTTCCCGGACTTGGTTCGTGGTTTTATTTCGGTTGTATATACATATATATTTATATATATGGACTAACATTATCGAGTTATGCCTCGATTGAGCCTAGACTTCGGTTTGGAGCGTTTATTTACTTTAATATATATATATATATATATATATATATATTTATTTATATATATATATAAACTGTGTGTCGAACTCTGTTCGAAGAGCCTAGACTTCGATCTGGAGCGTTTACTGCTTTAATATATATATATATATATATAAACTGTTGTCGGACTTTGTTACGTCTACTTTGAGTTTACTTAAGTGGTGGTTGATCGCTTTTCTTTGCTTTACGCTTCGTTTAAATCCCGCCTGGAGTTTCCTCTGTGGCGGTGGATGGCTTTTACAGCTTTATTTACATTTTTTGATCCCCCGTGGAGGTGCTTCGTGGTGGCTGATCATGTCTGTATATATATATTTACAACTTTTATATATATATATATTTATATCTGCTTACTGCTTTCATATAAATTGTGGCATCATGTGAGCCTAGGAATCATGTGATCACAGATTCAGTCTATTGGATCTAGATTCGGTTCCCGTGATGGATATTTTCAGCTGTAAGCAGCTTGTAAATTTATATGCAGTGTCTGAATTTCCTAAGATGGTTTTCATACCCACGAGGAAGTCGGCATTATTTTGTACATTATTTTCTTATAGATGTTTCGCATCTCAAAAATAAAAGCAATCAAGCCGAACACTTAATAAAAATTGAAGTGTAAAAGGTCTCAATTACTATTGAGCACAAGGGTTTGAAAAACCTCTTTTATAAAACGTCACTGCCATATCTTGCTAAAAATTGAATTTTTACATAAATTCAAACTCTGTGTATATAGGTGCGAACGAGGCCTCGTACTACTTCCAAATAAACAGCACATTGACCCCCACACACACACATTTAGATAACAATTTCTTGAAAAGTGGCGGTCACCGTGGTAACACGAATGTCGGGGGGTGCCTAACATCGTCCCTCCGCATAATCAAGTCCCCGGACCCTAATGAATCTCGGTTTCACAAACCATGTTTAAGCGATGTCACATCACTTTGGGTCAATGTGCAAACCTTTTCTCGGTTGTGTTGGTACAACCATTTAAAAAACCAATTGGCGACTCTTAATACCCATCGCTCACATTATACATATCGGACCTTTTTCACTTATTTTTTCAAACAAATCTCACCTAACATGAGAACACCAAAGAACAAGTAAACGGAAAGGGACAAATAAAAATCCCGACGTCGACAAGTACCATATGGACTACTAGCAGAGACGCGATGTGTGCTGAGTCCTAGAGAAGTTATAAGAAGAAGATAAGAATATAAATCATCCAAGATGATGAACGTATGAGTAAGACATCTCCGTATGTCATAAAGCTGTAAACTGGTAAAGGAAGTTAGTCGTGTAAACTGATATTGTAAGAACGCGAATCCTAAGAAGTAAAGTTAAGTAAACCAATGCGTAAGTTTAATTTATGATTAATTGGTGTTTATGTTTTCTCCTTATGTGTTATATAGGAATTGGAATGAGCAGTTCAGCGTAAGTTGTAGCTATGCGTAAGGCAAGTTTCCTAACTTCATTTATATTCTAAATGAATACTAGTTTCTTGAACTTCTCGGATGTTGAAATTGAGAAGTTCTGCCTATGTGTGAATGTGCGATATTTGTACAAGGTGGTAGAACGTATGAGGCTTTGAGCCACAATGTGAACACTTTGGTATTTCTATGATATGAACTATTTTGTGATTGAGCTGTTCAATACAAGTATATTCTGTTTATACATGAACCGTTATTGTTAAGTCTGTGCTAATGATTCTAGCCAGACAGGATGTGTATGAAAAAGGTAGAGAAATGAAAGTATTTCAAAGTGAAAGTGGCTGATGTTTTAAGATGATAGGAATCGAGACTATTCCTATTATTCAAGCTGCTTCATAACCTTTGTTCGGTTATTGAAGTTCTAAAAGAACGTTTAAACTCTTGAAGTTATGTGTTCAACTGTTATGACTTGCTGGGCAATTGAATGCTCACACTTGCTTTAAATGAAAAACATTTTCAGCGAACGAGGTTAGAAGAACTTAAGGATCCCATAAAGATCAAGCTGACGGTATCCAGATGAAGTGCCGTTCAGAATGTGAATGAGCGAGAAGATCAAGTGAAGACTTGTAATATAGAAAGATGAAATTGAACTATAGACTAGTTTAAGGAACTGTTATGTATCCTTGGTGGCGAATAAAAGTCATTCTTGAAAGATGAAATGAATAATGTATTTATCATTATTTGTAATGAAAAAGGTTATAAGGTTTTTAGAACATGGGATTTGAGAGTGTATGTTGTTATATTCAGTATATAATGATGTATGTTGGATAAATGATGTACTCGTGATGTAATAACCCGATATTTTCTATATAATTAAATAAGAAATTTTGCGATAAATTTTTTTTTTTTTTTATTTTAAAGATGAGGATTTGTACAAGATAAAGCGTATGTAATTATGTAATAAATAAAAATATATTTATTACATTAATGTTTGCAAATAATTTTATTTTAGAATTATTGATTATTATAAAGTATATTCTTATAATAATTAAGTTGTAGTAAAAATGTTTTTATTAATTATTTTCTATGAAAACATGATTATTATATTATTTAAATAATATATGAATGGATTATAGAATTATTATAATAATTATTTTATTTTATTATATGAATTTATTTTAGATTAATTAACTTATTTATTTTTAACTTAATTATTAATGTTATATATATGCTTAAAATCGATATATGGAATCCAAAACCCTAATTTTGGATTTTGAACAAGGAATGAGAATAATAATATTATATTATTATTTGTCAGTGTTATAATTAGGTATGCTATGTGTGTAAGGTTAATGTGAGGATCAGTTTTGATGGAACAATTTTAATGTTACTGATAAACCCTTGTTTGAAGTCAAATGAGACTTTAAATTTTGTCTAGTAATTATGTTATGTGATTAATGATATTTATTATAATATTATTTTATTTCAGTGCCGTAAATATGTACTGTATATGTGTGGACTGATAATGTTGGTCAATTATGGTATCTTATGACCAAACCCTAGCATTAATTTGTTTAACCCTATTTTTAATTCAATTGGGAATTTAAGACTGTGTGGTAATTGTGTCAGTTGAATTTTGTTGAGTATGGCATAATTTAAGGTTAATTAGGAAACCCTAATTGCAAATTCAGGACCCTAATTGTATAAATTAGGAATATTAAATGCTAAAAATTTAAAACCATAATTTCCTAATTGTAACACTAATTGCTAATTGGGTAATCCTAATTGCTAAATTGGAAAGATAAATACTATTTAGAAAAACTTAACCCTAATTAGGGAGAATCTTAATTATTCAAAACCCTAATTAATATTTAGAAATATTAATTTCTAGAAACCCTAATATTTATATTATAAATCCTATTTTATAAATTACAAACTCTAATTGCTAAATTTGGAAGTTTAATGCTAATTAGTGTATCTTAAACCTAATTAGTAAGGTACTAAGTAATTAAAAACCTAAATTGATTAAGAAAACATAATTTCAATTTTTAGAAACTAAAATTTTAGTTTATTATTATTTATTTATTTTTGCAAATCCTAATTGGAAATTTTACAATTTTGTGTTAAACCTTAGGGTTAAACCCTGAGGGTTTGCCATGTTACTAGATTGCCATTAAATACATAAGGCTAATGACAATTCTACTCTTTTGTGCATTATTTGAGCTAGCTAGAATATCTAGCAATAATTGAGTGGTTGGCCAACTTCTACCAACCCCATGTGACAAAATCAGTAGCAATTAGCCTCATATCTCAGCCAATTCATTTCATCTAAGTTGTATATATTGATCAAGAGAGAGAAAGTCTATCATTTAGCCCATTTGGTCACCCATATTCATCCTTGACCCTCTCTCTCTCTAAAAGCTTCAAAATGTTGTAGTATACCAGTCCCAAAACACAGCCCCACGTTTATCATTAACAAATCACAAGATCAGAATCAAGAATTGATGCATAAAGGTATAAAACCCTAACCAAAATTTCGACCCTTGATCTTCTGTTAAAAGTTGTGTTTATGTGTTGTAATATGTTCTAGGTAGTGTCTATAAGTGATCTGGGTTGGCACATGTTAGATCCATAACATCAAAGTGCTCGAAATTTAAGTTTTTCAAAAACTGGAAAAAAGGTTATTTTGTGTTCTGACAACGAATGTCAGTGGCCTAAGATCTCTACTTATTTATTTGTTTTGTTGTTTAAGTGTTTGATATTGAAGTATGTTATGAGTTCTTTCCTCTGGAACTCGAATCGGGGTCAGAACTGGTTTAAGTTGTAAGTTATTCATGGTCAAAGGTCGTTGACTGACCATAACTTTTCAAATCTGGGTAACCCAGAATTTTTCCGACGCTTTGTAACGATTTTCAGCGCCGATTCGATCTTATACATTAAGTGTTATGATCATGTTGTCGTTATAAACTTGTAGACTGACATGAGTACTACATATACCTACCTTTATATTACCCAAAACAAGAACAAGATCGAAGTTAGCCCTGGTCAAAGTACGTTGACCGTTTTGCCTTATGAAGGTTTCTGGGAAACCCAGAACCTTCATGAGAAATTTTTCCAGTATGGTTTGACCGGCATGTATCTATCGATTCTGTTGATGTTATATGTGTTTTGTGTATTAAATCTCTTCACTGACATATCATCTACATACTTAAAGTGTTATATCACATAAATCATATCTGTACAGAGAGTTATAAAGATCGAAAGAAGGTAGTATGAACTGTTCTTCATTTCCGAAAAACCCAGAAATGAAGAACAGCTCTGACAAGAAATTTGAGAGCTTAGATCTATCAGATGAGATGTGTGTTGGCCATGTTATCGATTTCTAATTGTAGTATTGCATTTATATTACACTCCAAATAGTTTAGGCTGACCATAATACCTTTGGATCATGGCGAAATTGTTGGTCAAACGTGACACCTTAGTCACTAACACGATTTTCTAGGTTTGGCCAAGAACAGCTCAAGAACACCTATAGCGACAGTTTCGTCGCTATTGGGTCCTTTAGCGACAGTTTATTTATAAAATTTATTATTTTTATTAAATAAATAGAAAAATTAGTTTTTAATTATGAAAAATATAAAATAAATTCCTAAAAATTATTTTAAAATCTGAAAATTAGTTTTTAATTATTTTGAATATATTTCATAAATATTTAATATTTTTGGAATATTAAAAGCATTTAATTTATTTAATTATAATATTAAATAAATTATTTAAAAATGATTTTAATACATAAAAATCATTTAAAATTATATTATGGTATAAGAAAATAATTTAAGTTATTTTTGATAACTTTTAATATTTTATGATGAATTTCATTAATTAATTAATATTAATGGTAATTAAGTTATTTATTGAATATATTTAATAAATTATGGAAAATAGAATTAATGATTTAAAAATTATAGAAAAATGATTTAAAGATTATAAAAATATTTGAAGTTATAAAATATAACTTTTGATATTTTGTCATAAAAAATATTAATTATTTAATATTAATAATATTAGGTATATTTAATAATTATATTAAATAAATTAGTATAAAAATGATTTTAATATTAGAAAAATTATTTTAAATGAAAATAAAGATTTTAAAAGTATTTTAAGTTATAAAATATAACTTTCAATATTTAAAGATAAAACTCATTAATTATTTACTATTAGTGATGTTAAAGTTATTTAATAATTATATTAAATAAATTAGTTTAAAAATGATTTTAATATTATAAAATTATTTTAAATAATAATAAATTGTTTAAAGATATTTGAAGTTATAAAATATAACTTTTAATATTTAAAGGATATTTTCATTAATAATTTAATATTAATGATATTAATTTAATAATAAATGATATTAAGTTTATTTAATAATTATATTAAATAAATAGTTTTAAAATAGTTTTATTTATTTAAAAAATCATTTAATAATGATATTAATGAATTAAAAATATTTTATGTTATAATTAATGACTTTTAATATTTTGATAGATAATGCAAGAATATTTTAATATTAAT
Source organism: Panax quinquefolius (assembly GCA_020205615.1). Taxonomy (NCBI): domain Eukaryota; kingdom Viridiplantae; phylum Streptophyta; class Magnoliopsida; order Apiales; family Araliaceae; genus Panax; species Panax quinquefolius. The sequence continues at coordinate 72,863,065 of CM035174.1, forward strand.
GGTAATTATTTAAAATGATTTTAATTGTTTTAAAAATCATTTAAGGGTGATATTAATACTTTAAAAATACTTTGAGTTATTATAAATAACTTTAATATTTTGGCAATAGTTTCATTAATAGTTTAATATTAATTAAATATTAATGATAATGGAATTGTTTAATATTTAAATCATTTCATAATGATTCCTGTGTTTGAAAATTCATGATAAATTATAATAAATGTTTAAAAATTATTATAAGTCATTTAAGAATAATATGACTATTACTTAAATAGTTTAAATAGATATTGAATTTCGATATAGAGTCTTGGACTTCGATAATTACCGATAAAGTCAGTTTAAGATAATCGACATGTTTCGAAATTGATCTGACTTGTATAATTTATTCAGTATATGTGTTTGTTTGTGATTCATGGATTGCTTAATATGTGTGATAATGTGATTAGGTTACGTCTTTGATTGCAATAAGCGGTCTATGTGTGTTATAAGATGTTATTCTAATCGATCAAATGATCTTATTAATGATAGGTTTTGATATAAAAGATAAAACTAAGTTAACAGATCGTAAGCGTAAAAAGATCGTGCAAGTATCTTACCTTTGCATTTCCTTTATACAATGGACATGAGTAAGAAGTTTCAGAATTTTATTATTATTATGCTATATTATTAACCCTATTGTGATATATTCTATATCCGATCATTGTTTATCAACATGTTAGTATATGGTAATTCAGATATATATTATGTTCGTTAATTTATAAACATGGTTACACAAGTGTTCCCACTTGGATAATCATTGTATTTAATCACATGTTGATATATATATATATATATATATATATATATATATATATGTCCATGCTAATTAACCAGCTAGACACAAATTTTGAAATATCGTTGAATATGATAAAACCTTTTGTATCCAATCAAATTATTTTGGTTCGGATTCCAGTCTAAGTATGAACATCCCGATCACGGGAAAACTTTTATGCGCCCAAGGCGGACAGAGTGAACGATAATATCGTTCTTGTAATGTAGTATTGATCAATACAGGGTCCATGGGATGTACACCCTTGTGCTCGTAAGTTATGACGGTTTGTAAATGAAGTTCTGTCTAACCTTATCAAAAATTTAAAACAATGTTCATAGTATGTCGACTACCCTATATATATAGTCAATACGTAGTTTCAACATTTTGAGATAGAATTGTTATGTTATTATTATCGGTTCAGTTTACTTCACAACTATAAATTCGTTGTAGAAATGATGTATAAAGAAAATATTTATTTCTTTCAGCTAATTATATTCATAATTGTTATTACTTGTTGGGCACCCAAATGCTCATCCTTGCTTAAATTTAAATGTTCTCAGCTAGGCATGATCAACCCGAAGGTTCAGACAAGAACAAGTGAAAAGGAAAGTAAACAGAACATGTTTAATGGTGTCTTTTGTAATAGTTTGACAATATATAGATAATGATATGTATTATATATCATGTAAAGAATTATAGTAAAGTTTGCGTAATTGGGATTAGACTATGACAAATATAAATTAAGTTGGATTTTTATATTATTGTTATTATTATTAGTATTATTCCGCTCATAGAAATGGTATCGTAAAGCACTGAGTTCGGGTTTCAAGTACCCGAGTTTGGGGGCTTCACACGTGACGTACGGAATCTGGGTGAGAAGATAGACTGGATTTTGGGTCGTTACATTAGGTTTGGGGTATTGTTTGCTCAGCATCTTGAAACCTCGTTCCCGGGATTTATCGGCTATGAAGAGGGTGAAGAAGAAATCAACATCAGGTGGAATCCCTTGTTCGTGGCAGAAAGCGATGAATGCTAAAATGTGGACATAGGAGTTAGGGACAAGCTGGGCAAGTCCCACACTTACAAACCCTAGTAAAGTGACAACGAAGGCATGAAGGGGTAGGCGAACTCCCTTTTCAAGAAGGGTTACTGGCATGGCGGTCCAGCCTCCGGGTCGCTGGTACATTCGTTCATGGGGAGCTGGAGCCCTTACCAGGTGGGTTTCCGGAATATGATATCGAGTTTGGATGTCACGCAGCTTGATTTCTGTAGCAGTAGAAGGAGTGTTGGCATGGGGGAAATATTCTTCAGTCTTGAAGAACTCTGAAGGATTTGGTGGTGGATTCTTGCTAGGAGTAGCAGCAGATTTGGGGTTTGAACCCGAAGCTTCTTTGATAGGGCTTGGAGGAATAGAGGCAATGGGAGTCACAGAAAGAGGAACCTCTTTGCCAGAATTTTGAGAAGTCATAGGTGCTGATTTGCAGAAAGAAAGAGGTCTAGAGGAGGAAGAAGACGGGATACGTCTAAAATTCAAATTAGAAAGTAAAACTGTCAAATTTGGGGGAAATCACTTTTTATACTGACGGTCTCTTCAACTTTTCATGAGGTTCAAGGACGGCTCATTTAATGCCAGCAATTATGAGAATTTGAAGGGGTAGCGTATAGTTTTGGTCTTAATTATTAACCGGAGTGGGCTTCTCGATTGGGCTTCCGATTTTTATTGCTATTTGAGATTCATCAGTTGGGCCATATATACTCTTTCATTAAACATCATGTTTAATAAAAGACTAGGGGGAAATGTTGGGTCATGTATACTCTTTCATTAAACATCCTGTTTAATAAAAGACTGGGGGCAATGTTGGGCCATAATACTTTAGACATGTTGGGTTGACGTCTTGAAAGTATTGGGCTGGTTCATTGGGCCGACCCAGTGGGTGGATAATATCTTTATTTGGGGATATGGAGTATTGGGCCGGGTAGTGGGCCGAACCATTTGGTGAGTATGGCTCCACTTGAGCTTTGACCGGTGATGATTATAGGGATAAAACTTTGACTGTCATCTCTGCATTGTATTTAATGAGGATTGGACAGGGCTTAGTCGGCAGCAAGTGGTGGGCCAGGATAGGTCAGTGGCATACAAAACCAAGAAATAACACAAAATGGAAGGTAACTGAATTATTTTCTCTCTCAATACACTAGACATTTTATTTTCCTCCATTGTTAACCATGTGATCGCTTTGATCTTGATTCTCACGGAAGTATCCCCTCGACTAGTCGGCCGTGCCAAACTTTTGGTGTTGTCGTGTTTACTGTGCAGGATTAGACGCGTGTTACGTGATTAAGGCGCGTAGAAAGATCTTGGCGTTAACACTCATAAATGAGAAATATAATTTAAATAACTCATTTATAATGTTTAATAAATGTTATTTAAATTAAAATTAGTAAGGCATTTGATAGATATTACATCATTTAATATTTTAGTATTTATCTTAATTTAGATGTAGTTTTTGTTATTAAAATGAAGAAATGAACACTCACATACATCTAGTAACTACTTTTTTATTAAGTCAAAATTATATGTATATAATATGATCTGATTTACAATTTTTTTTAATATTATTGTTCGGTCATGTGTATAATGGGTCGAACACCTATTGATCAAGCTTAACTCGAATTTTATTTCGGTCTTAAACTTTTATCCAAGTTCAACTCACTCACTCCAAAATTTAATTTGAATATATTTTAAAAGGGGTCAAAAGATCGAATTTCGTACTTGACCAACTCAATTGACAATTCGAGGCACCAAATTAAATATGTATATAAACAATCCCTTTCTCCAGTGAACCTTAAACGGCGAATCAAAAGCGAACCGGTTATAACGATGATTTTTTCTGTCAATATAGCCGGTTCGATTTTGGTTCGCTGGAGAAGGGGACCGTGTATATAAATATCTAAAAAAATCTAATAGTTAATGAAAAATTAAAATGAACACAGAACAATTGGAACAAGAAATTGACACGGGTAGTCCATGTCCTTAAAGTGTTTATTGTCTCTTACCAAAATGGTTTGTTAAAAGCTACTGGTAATATACCTTCAGAATATATGTCAAGCCTATATATTCACAATGATAGTAACTCACTGATGAATCTCATTTATATACTTCTTTGTAAAGGATGATGATATATATCTGAGTATAAGAGATGTAGAGATGGTTGGCTTTCCCTCCAACAAAACTGAATGAATCTCATATATATACTTCTTTGTAAATGATGATGATATATATATATATGAGTATAAGAGATCTAGAGATAGTTGGCTTTCTCTCCAACAAAACTGATTTTTATTAATTAAGTATCAGTTACATAAATAATGCTATAACATAACTTTAATCAATACAAAACAGTTCATATTCATGTGCATATTATTGTTGTAACTGATAAACCAACTGGCTAACCTGATTCGAGTTCTATCTAAAAAGATAAGCTAGCTCCTAGCAACGATAAGTGACGCTGCGCTTCTAAAGGGCTAATACATCAAGACCAAAAGGTGCGAACGCCATTGTGACCAGATTCAAACCTTCCCTTTAGTACCACAAGTCACTACAAGAAAAAGGCCTAACAGCGACCAATACAATCAGCGACCGCATATGCGGTCACTGATATTAGTATTAGCGACCGACATCTACGACCGTGAGTTAATCCAGTCGCTATTGTATATCAGCGACCGCCTGCGTTCGCTATCATAATTTTGCCTCTCAAAATTTGGCAGGAAATGTTGGCGCCAAGGTTTTGTGCGACCAATTAAAATTAGCGACCACATGCGGTCGCTGATAAGTCCATGTCATTAAAACTTAGCGACCGCATGCGATCGTAGATGGCGATTGCTGATCAAACTTAATTTTATCAGTACCAGGTATTCGCTCGACATAGCACATGGAAGGAAAACAAAGGAGGGAGCTCAGAATAGAGAGAAGAATGAAAAAGGGGGAGAAGAGAAGAAAGGAAGAAGGAGCTCGCTCACTGCCATCGCCGGTGCCACTGCCCACTGCCATCGCTGCCACCGCCACTAGCCACTGCCATCTCCGCCGCCACTGCCCACTGCCATCTCTGCCGCCACAGGTAACCCCCTAACTTCTCTTTTTTTTTGAATTTGATATAGATTTGGTGTATATATTATCTATGTATATAGATTGGGTGTATATATATTGTGGTATATAGATTTGGTATATATATTATCTATGTATATAGATTAGGTGTATATAGATTGTGGTTTAGGCGAAATTGATTTGGCAGCATAATTTTTTCCTGCTGTATCAACATAAAGTTGAATCCTCAAGTAATTTGTTTAAATATGGACCATTTATTGCAACAGACAGTAATATATTTTGGAACCAGTGGCCTTCAACACAATTATTTACTTTATGCTCGCTAAGGGTTTCTATGCAGCATTTTAACTGCCCATCTTTGATTTCATTCTTTAGCATACTGAAGCACAAACGCTTATTAAATTATGTTCACTCATGTGATGTCATGCCTGTTTGGTACCCCTCCCTCCATGTTTGCCAAGCATATGTCGTCATACTAGAATCACAAAGTCTAGCGTTACTGAAAAACAGATGAATGATCTGGAATGAAACATCCATAATCAAAACCAGCATATTAAAAATAATTCCTCTTCCTTCCATTTGCAAAATTTTATAAATATAATTCTCTTCCATGTTTATTATCCCTAAATAAATTGAGTGCGCATTTAGTAGTTGTGACGTAGTAAAATTGAGTTGTATTAAATAGACATTATGCCATTTTATAAAATTATTAATAGAAGTATATAACTACTTCATCAAAAATGATAAAGGATGGAGTATTATGTACACAACTATGAAACATTTGGAGGAGAAAGTGGTAAGTTTAGAGATTCACTAGTACATTTACATGCTAAAGATTGGGCACTACAGTTTTTTAGGGGAGGCTGATGGAAACTGACTTGATGAGTGTAAATATTATCAAGTTGTTCCCCGTTAACTCTGCCATGGGTTTTCTCCAATTCTGAACCCAAGGCAAAAAAAATGAAATGTGCCTTCAGTGGAGAAGCCCGTGAATAGACAAAGGTAAGGTAATGTCTAAATTATCCAGCTTTCTAGTGAGGTATATTGAAATCTTATATATCACAAGTCACACACTCCTGTAAAAAAAGTACATAAAGCGGTGACGCCTTTATCTCGCTCCTCACCAACAGGGAAAACACAACTGTCATCAAACTCATACCACCGGTTATGACCATGCTGCCAAGGAACACGACAATAAGAAACCCATTGTGGATCATGATGTGATATATGAGAAGAAAAGCCACAATTATGTCCCAAGTTCAAAAGCACAACAGAACAAAGTTAAAAAAGAAAATCACCTGATAAAAGGAAGGCGTCTACATGAGCAAATGATTTCTATATCTAAAATGACATCCCAAATTATTATTATTTTTGTTTAAAGTAAAAATACTATTGCTTCTGTCTCTACTCTCTACAAACGACCCCAACTATCTTGCTTATCTGGCATGCTCATCCTCGTCCAGTGATGTAGATTAATCTAAGAAACCACTAAGTTTAAAATGATAATTCTTGAAAAGATTAGAATAACTATGGAATACTAGTTACTAGTACCACAATTGACCGATGCTAAACCTAATACTAAATCAAACCCAGTAGCGTTTTACTTGCTAATCTTGAGGAATTTTATACTTTATATAAGATAGCTAGCAAGCAGTCATTCAAAGAACTTCTAAACATAAGCGGTAGTATATGAGCCCCATCCACGCCTCCATAGTGACTACTTACCGTATATACCAATAATAATATCTTTTGATACATACATAACAACAATAATGAGTCTGCCTAAGTCATATGGTTACAAGTATGCTCTCAAGTCATATGCTTACAAGTATGCTTAAATGTTAATCACATGCTTACAAGTATGCTCAAGTCATATGGTTACAAGTATGCTCAAGTCATATGCTTACAAGTATGCTTAAATGTTAATCATATGCATGCTTATAAGTATGCTCAAGTCATATGGTTACAAGTACTCCAACGAACCGTTTGTTTTACCAACACAAATAGTACAAGTATACTACACTCCTAGTCCTGTTAGGAAAAGGGATAGACCGCCTACAGATTGGCAAGTTGTAATTCATACTCCCGCGCGCAGTCGTGTCCAAGTAATAGACGAGGATTTCTACCAAGAGGAGATGCTTCATAGACCTCCTGTAATAAATATAGAGGACAACAATGATGTAATCCAGTTAGAGGGTGGAGATGAACCTGATGAATTAGATCCCGAGACAGTTATTGTGCCAAATGATAGTGATACTGAGGAAGAGTTATTGACTGACACTGACACAGAATCTGAAGAAGAAGATGGTTATGAATCTCCGATACTTGTACAAAATGATTCTGACTCAGACAACGATTTTCATTAAAATGTATGTTTAGTTTTAATTGTATTACAATGAACTACATATAGGAATGTTCTCTATATCCTTAACATGTTTATGTACCTTTCATTTATAGTTGTCGTAGTTAACTATTTTATACAATTAATAGTCATTATTGTCCTTTTCTATAAAATGTATGTTTAGTTTTAATTGTATTACATACAATTACATATGTACATGTTCTCTATATCCTTGACATGTTTATGTACCTTTCATTTATAACTCATACTAACATCCTAAATTTTTTACTTATAGATGTCTTCTGAACCAGCAGCACGAAAGTGCGGGTTGGGTCGGGGACCTAATCATGTGCCGAAGGCCCTGGCTAATCCGGATGATTTCATTCTCATACAGATCCATCCTCCTCCAGAAAGCACGTAAGTTAAATATCGTGTATATATAAGGCTTTAATATTTCCATTGTAATAAATATATTTTAATATAAATTATTGTATATTGTAGTGATTTTCAAGATAGTAAAATTGTGAAGTGCATTTCACAATTATGCTTACAGAACTGGCCTACGCCAGTGATTAAATGGGCGAGCACACATCTCGCCCATAAGGATGTAATTTGGGCTGAATTTTAGGTATATTTTTTTATCACTCTGATAGACAATACATAGTTAATCAAATAATATTGTTTATTAATGTTAGATTATGGTAATATAACAGTTTTAATATTATTATTGTTTTTTTATTTGCATAAGAGATATAGATGGGACGACGAATGCATATCGCTTATTCGACAACATTACGCGCGAAGTGCGATGTTCGAACTAAAGATAATCCGAACAAGGAACGAGCGTAAAGCCCCTCATTAATAATACGAGATTGACCATCCAGATAAAGGGGTGAGCAATATATGCATAAGCATAGCCCCGATGGTGCGCATGTGACATATGGGTGCGATATGTGTGACCAAATGGAGAATCTGGCCCGGGTCAAGAGACGCAAGATCGCCACTCGAATGATCTTCGTGTGTATCTGAAGGCGAAATAGCAAAAGGCACGTACAAGGGCGGCAGTATATCACAACTGCAGCATATTGCTGCCAAGGTACGTATGTATTGCAAGCTAAATGGCTTAGTTATTTGTTTTTATGTTTACAGTCATGTTTTGTAGCTAAAATATCATATGTTTACATATTAATATGAGAACATGAACTGTAGGAGTCTCAGTCTCAAGGTCAACCTATCAATTGGTTGGATGTGTATGTGACCACCCGTGATGGTCTGCCTGATGCTGTTCAGATAGCGGTAATAAGTTAACTTTATACTAATATGTTGTTTATAAATTGTGACGACCTTTTTTAGTATTTTTTATTTATTTTTAACTATTTAATTGTTGACCTTCTGACAGGACACTTATAAGGGCTTAATAAACGAGCGATATCTTGAAGGCACCTCGCGTCCGTCGATTGATCATGAATTGTGGGAGAGGGCATCCATCGTGAAGAAAAACTATGTTAAAGGCCAAGGACAAAAATGACGCCCGACCATCGAAGGCACAGTGAAATTTACTACTACCCGATCTACATACCATCAAAGTCATCCACCTATCATCATACTCCCCGCCGACGTGTGTGAGAGCGATCTGTCAGAATCGTGATCTTCTTCGTATACTGGGAGGGCATCTGCATTCTCTAGGTCCTGGTGAGTTAGCGGAGGCAGTGGCGGCAGCAGCAGCATCACAGCATCAGGGTAGTGACCAGGTATATATATCGATATTGTTACTGTCACTGTCTTACTTATATGTTTCACTACGTTGTCTATTGTTTAGCTTTCCCCAAGTCATAGCAGTATCAACAATTGTAACACATATGTTTTATTCTTTTGTTAATTACAGGGTACTAATTTGGATGATCCATGAAGAGCTAGCTAGACCAGTCATATTAAATTTTTAAAGCCTTGCTAGACTTGTTTTTTAGATTTTTAAAGTCTTGTACTCTTTTAGATTCATTCTTTGGACAATTGTATTGGTTTACGATTCTATTATATGGATGTTTACGATTGTATTGTGTTGTGTTGGTTTACGATTCTATTATATCAATGGATGTTTATCATATAGTAGTTATCATGGATGAATGTTTATTATATGTTAGTTATCATGGATGGATGCTTATATATACTGTTGTGTGTTGGGATAGAAAGCAGGTATAAAGCAGGTTATTTTGTGGAAATCAATAAAACAGGAAAAATTTTATTAAAAAAACATCAATGATCGCGACGCTATCGCTAATATCGATCATGCGATCACCGATAACCACTAGAAAACTAGCGGACCGGCAAGTAAGTATATCTTATTATGCGGTCACTAACACGTGTGCCACGTCACACCTGACAAATGACTCAGCATGAGTCAGAATAGCAACTCTGACTCGATTCATTGATTATCATACGCTAATAAGTTTGTCAATCATTGTTGGTCGGTCGAGGTCTATCCAAATGACAGATTACATCTTGACTACTATCTCATGATCGCATTCGGTCATTGATACTCATCTGCACCGGGCCATGATCACCGATATGCGATCACCGATAAGCCTTTTTGTTGTAGTGAGTAAATTAAATTATTCTCATTGACTTATAAAGTATTAAATAGTTTTAACTCCTTACCAATGTGGGACTTGAAAGAATATATTTTACAAACAACAATGCACCTTTTCATATACCCCATTTTGGATACAATTAAAATACAATATATAATTCCTACTTGAATCACATATTGTTCTATCTAAATCTCCTTATTATATACTCCTTTCGTCCCTTAATATAAGACGTTTTGGAGAAGTTTTTTTGTCCCTTAATATATGACGTTTTAGATTTTCAAGTAAGCATTAATTGCTTAGTTTTCAATATTACCCCAAGTATTAAATATAATTTTGGTTCTCTCACTATTTTTTTGTCTAATAAATAACAATCTATTTTTCTAATATAAGGGCAATATAGACATTTGATATTATATTTAATGTTATACAATCATTTCCTTAATACTTGTGCACAACTCTAAAAAATCTTATATTAAGGGACGGAGGAGTACTATCAAATGCACTTGTAATTTCATTTAAATTCAATTAATTAATGATTTTAAATTAAACCCAAAATTGATTAAAACTCATATGCATTTAACAGTTAATATGTGAAATGAGATAATCATATATTATTTTTAGAAAATTAAAATACCTGAAATCATAAGTAAAAAACATTTACAAACATAAAATACATGTAAACTTTATAATTAATCCATGAAGTCCTTAATTTTTAATATTAAATATAGTCTCCTTCAACTACCAGAGGGAGCGCAACCTCTACTATCTATTCCTAATAAAAATACACAAAATTCAAGTTCTATAGTAAGTGAGATCATCATTGTCTCTGATTAATTTAAAAACTAGTATGCAAGTTTAGTTTGATTATTGGATTTTTTAATTTTATTTTTACAATGGAGATTTTCAACATATATTAATTTTGTTAAGAAATTAAGATATAAAAAAAATCTCTTAGCATATATCACATGATCTATTGCACTAATATCAGTCATGAATTTCGTTATTAAATCTATGTCTTAACTAAATTCAATTTATTAAAACTTGAAACGGTTAATTATATTAATAATTTATGTGAATTTTTTAAAATATAATAACTATAAAATTAGTTGAAAAATTATATCGAATTCATTAAAATCTAATTGTCATGGCTGAATTAACATTTATTAAAGCTTGAGTTTCATACATCTATTCAATTAGAATTTCAATTAAATTTTATCAATATAAATATTAATATAGAATTTTATTATAAACTTAAGTAAAATTAATTTATTTTCTCATAATCATAACTAAATAAGTATGCAGTTCATTCAAATGTTTAGTTTAATAATTGATCCAAAAACTTATAATATATAATTCAATATTTATTATTTAAATTTATATTTAATAATCTAATAACTACAACTATATTCTCAAAATCTTAATTAAATATTTATCTATTTAATAATATAATAAACCATTATATGTACACGGGAGAATGAGCTTGTTGTTATTAGTCGTTATATTTTATAAATCAGATGATTTTCCTTAATTTTAAACTTAGAACTGTAGGTACTATTTACTAATTCACTGGACACCCTGTTTGAGGAAAGGATTGAAAAATTAAGGAAAATTATTTTCCTTTGAAATTTCATATTTGTGGGTTTTTAAAGTCAAGAAAGGTAAGAAAAGCAAAAGAAAATTGAGCTCAATTTTCCTTAGATATTTTCTTGACCAAAACCGTAAGAAAGTCAAGGAAAAGAAAATTGGTTTAATGAATTTATTGTAATTCCATAATCACCCTTACTTGCAACACATAAATATTAAGCATGTTATATTCAATATGTAAAGGGTACAATGGTAATAATATATCAAAAAATAAAAATCTTTTTTTTTTCTTAGCAACTCACAAATGTAGGATAAGAAAATAAGAGCAATATTTCCACATGTAATTTTTATATTTTCACATGATCTTCTCTGACAAGAGAGTTGGACGGGTCTCACCTTTATATGAGAGCCAGAGGAGCACATGTAAAAATATCAAAATTACATATAGAAATATATTTTTCTAAGAAAATTATTATATTTTCTTTATTAAACTCACAAACAGAACTAAGAAAATTTTTTGCTATCATTTTATTTTCTATCATTTCTTGAGTTCAAAATTTTTAAGAATCCCCTAGTGTGAAAAACTCACATACATAATAGAGTGCAACTTCTAACTATTTTCCTACATGTAAATCATGAATCCAATCTTAACAATTAGACCATGCAAACACTTTCCTCCTTTTGGATAGAGTAGTGGAAAAAGCAAAGAAATTAGAGTTGGGTATGAAACTTTTCATGTGCTAGGGAACATATTTCATGGTCGTTGCCTAATCATATTTGCACATTTTAGTCACTTTTGTACAGCCCTAAGGACCAACTTGCAAATCAAGACGCTATATTAGAAAGTGTTAGGTATTCTGGCATACATCACAATATGATGGTTCACTTACCTTCTTTCATATCTTAACTAATCACACTAGACATGTTAAATATTAGGAAACTAATAAATCTAATAAATCCACAACTTTCACAACAAAAACGTAGTTATAAATCTTATAAATATTAATTTCCTAATTATTATTATTCATTTTGGGAATTGATATTTCTATATTATTTTTTGATATTTTTACACGTAAGATCTATATATTAGCTAATAAAAATATGACACATCAGCTAATATGTAAGTTTTACGTGTAAAAATATCATATCATTTGGTTTCCTTCATTTTAATATCTATTATAATGTTACCAACACATTATTTTTTTTTGAGAATTCTTAGAAATATGGATTGAATGTACTTTTTCTTTTCTTTTCAATTGAAGATTTTTTCGTATTAAATTAAAGAGAACGAGGAACAGAAAATTATCGCCTATTGAAAGGGACTATAGGGGAGTACGTACTTATTCTTGGTGAGTAAGGCTATAAACGAGTCAACATAGTTTGAAAACGATTCGAAACGACTTCGAAAAATACTGAAACGAGACTTCTGATTCGTTAATAATATGATCCAAATCGAGCATTAAAAATAATTCAAATAAAATATGAGTAGAATCGAAAGCGAGGTTATACTTGACTCGCTTAAGATTCAAACTATTCAATTTTGATTGTGATTCGATACATACTTTCGGTTAATACATATTCGATTAAATGTTCGATACATTCTCTTATAATATATACAAATTTAAATCAAATTAGGATAATTAGTTATTATTTTGTTTTGTTTTTAATTTTAATTGTGATTTTATATTTGTAAAGTGTAATAATAAATATATTTTCTCAATTTTAAGTAAAATAATAAATTCAATTTATAATTATATTTATTATAAAACTAGTTATTTATGTGGATACTTGAATTGAGCTTGAATTTGAAGCTCATGTAGTAGTTGAATAAATATTCGAGTTTAATCGGATCGAATTCGAGTAATAAATATTCGAATCGAAATGAATCTGAGTAGGATTTTTCAAATATAATTCAAGTTCAATTGAAGTATTTAGTTTATTTTTTCGAATCGAATTCGTAGAAACTCTGCTCGCTTTGCTCGACTCGTTTACACCCTTATTGGTGGGGTGGAAATAGAAATGGTCCCACCCAACTTTTCTCCAAACACATACCTAAAATCTTTCCTTACTATTAATATTAAAATATAATGACACGATAATTATAATAACACTCGGTTAGTACTCCTGCAAATTTTTATTGTTGACTCAATGAATAAAATTATATATTTACCCTTGTATGTTATCAAATTTTAATTTCTAAATAATATCTATATATATATGTTTAATTTTCCTTTTTTTAATACAATACATTTTAATTATAGTTTTATTTGTAATTAAGACTATCTCATTCAAATAATTTAATTTAATTAACATATATTTTTGGATAAGTGATACAAATATTAAGAATTTTAAATTAAATTATTAATGGAGGTTTTCTAATTAAAGTGATTTAGTATGTTGATAGTTTAGTTTTTAGTGTTTAACAACAAAAATTATTATTTGAATCCTTAATTTTATATTATGATTTTTATATGTTAAATTTTCTTGATTATATGTCAAAATTTAGGATTTTTATGATTTTAATTATATTTTTTAGTAGACAGTTGGTGTTGTTTTATACAATATTGAATAAAATAAAATATATTAATATTTATTACTACATCTATCATATTAAAATAATTTTTAATGTATTTTTTTAAGTAATAACATTTGTCATTTTTATTATAAATAATTATGCTTAAGAGTGACTTGTGTTTAGTTTAATATTTGAGAAAAATAATTAATATAATTTCTAATACTTTTCTATATGAATAATAAGATTCGTTATGTAATAATAAGTTTATTTTAAGTAAATTTTAATATTTCAAAAAATAATTTTAATTTTTTATGTTAATTTGTATTTTATGCTTATAAAATTTTTTACTTTTTAATTACAAAAATCTATTTGAATGTATATTACGAAATTTTAAATCTTTAAGAAATTTAATTAGCAAAAAATGTAACGAATTTATTTTCTTTATAAAATAAATATTTATTATTTTTGACAAATATGTTATCTATTGGTCAAATTCATAATTTAATTAATTAGATCAAGTTAAGTAAAAATTATGACATATAAATTTATATTTAGTGGATATATTAAACATTATAACTTGAAGGGTATATTAGACATTATATTAAAAATATTTTTGAATATTAATTGGTCAAACACTAGAGTAGTGAGTCTAAAATATTATAAACTAGAGGGGTATTGACTCTTAATTGAAAAACTAAATGTGTGGTGTTATTATGGTTATATTAAGGGGATATCAATATATTTTACTCTTCCCCATGCACCCGTCATAGACTCGCACTCGGTCCTACTAAATAAATATTGTTTATAAGATTTACTCTTTCTGTTCTAAAATTAGATATATATTTTAACTTTTTTGAGTCAATTCGCAAAATTTGAAATTTTAAAATTGATATAATTTCGTTCAAATTTTAAAAATAACAAACTTGATAATTAATTTATAGTTAGTTTACAATTGTTATATTTGTTTGTATTATTAAACCTAAATAATTTCATATCAATTTTGAATTTTAGGATTTCGCTAATTGACTCTAAAAAATAAACATATATATGTAACTTTAGACCGGAAATAGCATGTATTAAGGATGTATTTTAAATTGTTATATATTTATCTCTAAAAGTATAAGTTATTAGGTAATTAGTGGTGGGCATGATATTAAAATTAAAGTTTTATATTGACAAAATAAAAGTAATATTGTCAAAGCAAAATTGTCATTGTTAGAATAAATATACATTTAACGAGATATTTTTGTAGTTGCTCTAACGACTCTTTAACATTTTAAACGACACTTGTTGCCTAGCAACATAATTTTTGTTATGAGAATATCAGCAATCTAAACGTAAGACTATAAATTTTAAAAAATTGTGTCATATTATATTATTATCAATAATAATAATAAAAATAATAATAAAACTCTTTTTATAATTTTTTTATATCTCAAACTAGACTCTTTGTGGGACAGACGGAGTCAATTCAAATTAACCGTTAATATAATGGGAATTAATATATATTTTTACATAAAAAAAATAATATTTTCTCTCCTGCATTAATTATACTAGTAAATAGGTCTCACATTCATATGAAAGAAGAGATAAATATTATTTTTTTTTCAAGTACGAAAATATCAATTTCCTAATATAAACCCCTACCCTCCATCCCTCTAGCTGCATGTACTAGTTTTCCAATTCCTTTCTATATTTTCTTTCTCAAGTTTACATATAGAAAAAAGAATTTATAATGCTTTTGAGAAGTGCTTCAGCTCCAATACCAAGATCCTGGACAAACGATTTATCTCCAGAATCCCCACAAAAATTCACCAATTCTCTATCTTTTACTTCCTCCTATGAACCAATCAAGAAACTCACAAGAACCTCGTCCGACGGCGATTCCAACGGCAAGAACAAGTTTTTCCGGCGGCCATTGGCTTTAATGGAGATGGAGAAACAAGAAAAAGAGGTGGTTATGGTCCTTATGGAGCCTGGTTCAAGAACTACTTCATTTGACTACTGGTTGTTGAATCCGGCTAAGCCCGTGGCGGTGGGCGGTGGTGGCGGAGGCGGTGGCGGCGGAGGTGGTGGTGGAAATGATGGGGGGTTGGGTTGGGATCATGGGTTTGAGAAGGGTGATGAGTATTATCAGAAGATGATTAAAGATGATCCAGGGAATGCTCTTCTTCTTGGAAACTATGCCAAATTCTTGAAAGAGGTAAATAATATTTGCATTTGTCCCACACAAAAGTAATCTCATTTGAGTTTGATCATAATTAATTTTAAAATTTTACAATTTCAATCATGAGGTGAATTTATTTTTATTTTTAGAATAACAATTTAGTACTTATTAATATTTTTTAAGTAGTTTATAATATAAAAATAAATACTATATTAATAAAAGTCAAAGAAATTAACATCATAGCTAAATATTAGAATTTCGCAGATTGGCTGTATAAAAAATTGAATAGGACTCTTTTTTTGGATATATATTTTGTGTATTTCTTAATTTGCTTCTTCTTTTTTTTTTTTGCAATATTTATTTATTTTATTTTATTTTGCTAAATACAAATGAGCACTTTCACATGAACAAAATTTTTGACAAAATTTGAAATGCAGGTAAGTGGAGATGTAGTTAAAGCAGAAGAGTATTGTGGAAGAGCAATATTAGCAAATGCAAATGATGGGAATATTCTCTCTCTTTATGGAGACTTGATGTGGAATGTACATAAGGATGCTCCCAGAGCAACTTGTTATTTTGATCAAGCTGTTAAGGCTTCTCCTGAGGACTGGTAATGAATTAATTAACTTGTACAATATTATTCTACTTTTTATGTTTAAATTTCATTTTTTTTTTTAAAAAGGTTAAATCCAATCCTTTTCTCTAAATTAAAGACCCAATTTAGGATGTATTATAAGTAAAATGAGTTCTCATAATTAAGTATATAATGACAATTATAGTAACACACTAAAGATTCAATCAAATCCATGTTAACGCCAAAATTCGTCCATGCGCCACAATCATCAAAAGTCGTTCAATCAAATGAGATCACGTGAAGCTTGACGAATTTGGGTTACGTCACGGGATAGCTCCAAATGTGGAAATAAGAAAGAGCAGAAAAAAAAGGTTTAACAATTGAGATATATAGTGCCTCCATGTGGACTGGCCAACCCAAATATTCATGCCCCAACATCTCACATAAAGAAAAAAAATAGAGTAATGCTACACATACCGGTTTATTGGACAGGTACAAATTTTTTATTTTTATTTTTTTGCTTGTGACTCTCAAAAAATGTATAGTATAACCCTGTTTTTGTATATGTATCCAAATTACACATAAAACACTATATTTTATAAAAATTCCTGTTGTAATAAATACTATATATTTTTTGGGAGTCACAAGCCAAAAAATTTTTTTTGCAAATGTCCAATAAAAATGTCTACCAAGACTTGCTCAAAAAAATAAACAAGGAACTCAGGGATTCGGTTTTAACCATCACGCTAAGATCTTTAATATGAGATTTCATGATTTAATTATTTATGTCGAGGTCTTATGACATACAGGTCTTTCAAAATGTTATTAATATTATGTATTTTGTCAAACTTTGTAATGGTTTATCTAGTTCAAATTAGACTAGTCATTTCTTGATTTTCTTGATTTTTTTTAAAAAAATAAAAATTTGGCTTCATTAATCCATTCTAAACTTAGGCTCCATTGATGATACAGTTATGTTATGGCTTCTTATGCTCGCTTTCTTTGGGATGCTGATGAAGAAGATGGGGAGGAAGAAGGACAAGAAAAAGAGGAAGAACAAACAAGTGCTTCACAAATTAGTTTAGCACAAGGAATTGTTGCTACTTCCCCAACTACTAATGTAATTGCTACTTGAATTTGAACCTTTTCTAATTGGGTTTTGGTTTAATTTGCTCTCAACATCATCCTCATCCTCATCCTCATCCTCATCCTCATCCTCATCATCCCCTTTGTACATTCATCAATGAAATAAGAAAGCTGAGAGTACAATGCTTCAAATTTTTTTCATAAGGAATTGTTTTTACTCTTATTAATATTCCATCCGTCCCCAAAACGATGACTAAAGGTACAAATTGTTTTATCCCAAAACGAACGAGTTATATAGTACAAAAGTGTAAATATGTCATTTAGTAGGGTCTATAAATATATATAAAAAAAATCCCCTTCTATAGGAATTTTTTGGTCTTAGACTTCTCTTCAAAGGTTATTACAAAAGATGGAATCTTAAGTCTTATCTTTTTCCATCTACCTACCATTCTTGTCTTGTATGCTTAGCATCTTCTTTCATTCATGTTACATATGCCTCACTTGCATGTTATGTTTGGTAGCATTCACAAGCTTGTAATGTCTAGGAGAAAATACAGTAAGGGCATGTTTGTTCAAGTTTGACAATTCACCAAGCCATATCCCACCAGGCCAAAACTAAAAAAAAAAAAAAACTAAACTAAACTAAACTGTTCATGTTGATGTTGCATATAATAATAATTCATGTTCAGTGATCATAGTTTTACTCCAGTAAGGTACCAGAAAGGTCTATAAAAACAAAGACTTGACTCAAAGGTCCAACTCCACATTGAAATCATTTTACTAATAAAACTACAATAATCTAAAGAGACTGTAAGTGTTGACAAACATATGATAAGTTTAGCGGCCAATGCCCTGATAAGCTGAAACAGCAAGCAAACAACTAACCCAAAAAAATTGTAAATAGTTGTACAGAAGCTTCAAATTACAAGCAGTACATTTCTTCATTATAGTCTTAGCAGCCCATACAAGTCTATAGTTTAAATAGCTGATACTTCTTCAACTATAAAAAGCAGATTTCACCCAAAAATTTCCCACTTCTCAACGTCCAAGCAGCTAAACATATTTAAACATAAATTAGGACATCAAATTGACCTTAAGTGCTCAAAAGGACTCCAAATCCTACTGAACAAACCAGCAATCTTTAAAGCACAAGCACATTAAACAACCATATCTTGCTGCGGATTACGGACAAGACAACACATATCAATCCTTAACTACGATATCATTCACGCCCCAATTGTCATATGATTCAAGCCTTCTCCTTGCGCTTTCCAATTCTTCCAAAAAAAATGGATGAGCTCGATAATGCAAATAGCACCCAATGTAGCTCAATTTTCCGATGCAACAGATTCCTGCACTAAGATGGTCTGCATCTGATCTTCAACTTCAAGTGCATAACTCGTAATTGGCTGAATTTGGCTCAGTTCAGCTTTCGGTTCCACCTCATTTTGGGAGTGAGATGCATTTTCATTACTATTGTTAGACAAGGTGATTTCTTGAGGCACCGCTTTGTTTGTTTCATCGGAAGAGGCCATTTTGTTGGATGCAGCTTCAGTTCTTTCACTTGATATGTTGGTTCTTTCCGAAGGCAGCTTAGGAAGAGACTTTCGTATAGGCTTCTTTATATTGACAGCAGAAAGTCCTTTAGCAGGATTGTTTTGGGACACTTTCTCATCTAAGCTTAACCGACTGGGCCGCAAATTGCGACTATTGTTTTCTTCAGAATCTCTGATGGGTGAGTCTTTCTTCCGAGCAAACTTGGGAGATTTAGCTCTTGTTGTTGGTATCTACATCATAGTTAAAGAGGCATCAGGGCATCATATTTTGGATCCAATAAATCCAATTTTTGTATCTCAAAACATCCAACTAAAATGTTACTATTGCTACAAAAAAACAGTAATATAAAATAAAAGAGTCGATGTATCTCTTAATGTACACTCCTGAAGGACCTGTCATGATCACACAAGAACCCCTAGATGATATCCGCTTTATAATATTCCCTTGTTACCTTGACAGTAAGGCATGCCAATCATCCAAGCCAGGGTACAAGTGTGCAATGGTGAAAATCTACTGATGTAAACTTTCCCCGACGAACAGGAGTGCAAATAAAAAATTGAAGAAGTCCGAGATCACCCTAGCACAAGTCCGACTTCATTCCTAGAATCTGTTAATTTTAGTAGTTAAAGTTCCCCTAATTTTTTAAACAGAATTACAACATTATTCCTTATTATATCTTGATTGGGTTTTCTTTCCATTTTGTGTGAGTAATGGTGCTGGTAGGGGTGCGAACCGATTGGGAGAGGAGTTGCTGAAATTCCTCCTTTACCTATATTTACTTTGAATATTTGGACTCAAACTTGCACCTAATGCAAAAACTAAAAAGGATAACCATTTCATTAAATATTTATCATGCATGTACTTTGTAGAAGAATAGAACATACACTAAACCCAAAAACAATCTAGTACAAAATCATTGTTCTTGAAAGGTGATCTTACCCTAAAAGAAACCACAAGTAAATTCAGCCCAAACTAAAACAAAAAAGGAGTTCCAAAAAATTAAGGTCGGCCTAGAAAGAAGAACCTTGTAAAACTACTTATTATAGTCACACGGTGGTTCAATGTAACAGCTAAATCACAAACATAAGGACAAGGATCAAGAGAAATAAGAAGAAAAGCACGATGATAGAAAAAAATATGCATTTGTAAGAATTAGCACCCAAGAATTGGTACATCCACAAGAAAACGAAAGAAACCATGATAGAATAATCAGGGTCTAGACGAGTAACTAAACCGAGAGATAGAGCCTATGATGGTAGATGACAAGGTCCGAACAAAGTAGGATATAAACTATGAGCGAGAAACAGAGACATTTATCCTAGTAAGCTTATGTGATACAAGGTTGGCATTAGATAAGCAAACACCGTGCTAAACGTGACCAAGACATTATTATTGTATATTTTTCTGCAGCTCTATTCTGTGAATATATTTTGTTTATCACACCTCTTTCTTTGCCCTCTTTTTTCTTTCATTGGTTTCTTTGATTTCAGAGAAAAAAGTGGGGATTGTGGAGATTGGCACGCATGATACTACACGATTCAAGTGATTGAAATACTGAGTTCATATAAATAATTTTTCGGCCATGGTCAACAAGCATGGTACCCCAAATAACAAAACATAAGAAAAACACCTTCTACGTGGAGTCGTGGACTATCATCGAGATATGGAAAAAACATCTACATCTAAAATGTTTTCCTTGCTAATTCTTTTCCATTATACTACTCCCAACCCGAAATGGAGGGAGAGAAACTTTACTAATGAGACAATTTAAACAGACTCACTAATTGCCCAGTTCCGGTATAACATTTCAAACTGTAAAGTTTCATTGTTTAAATCACTAGAACTCCTTCCCCTTTAAAATAATATGACCGGTTTCGCACCTAGTAGTTTACCACAGTATTTGTTTTAATTATGTAACTTGTACTTGTTCCATGTGCTACAAAGCAATCAAGGAATCATTTCTATTATCACTCATTATCTTTATTCTTCATGATGAATTATTTAATGGATTCTCTGAAAAATTAGGATGATCCTATTGAACTCCAGTTCCACATACTGTTGTAGCCTGTAACCACTCCAAAATCTATGACATTTTAATGCAACTACATAATGCTTTTGCAGAGCAGATGCTCCCATAGAAGTTATAGGAGTAGCATTAGAATAACCCCCAGTCATAATTCTTTGGCATGACAAAATAGAATTATTCATTTCGTCCCTCTAAGAGTGTCACTTTTGCCTTGTATTTGCCACTGAAATGAATCGCTATAAATGAGTCCAGAAAGTGCAAATCTTATAACTACTTTCATTCTTACTCTAAAAAATATCACAAAAAGATAACTATAACCAGAGGGTGTTAGGGATAACTTGAAGCTATCTTTTCGTCCCATAAGAGACGTATCTTTATGGAACGAAGGGATAACTATACATCCAAGATTTGCAAACATAAAATTTAAAATCCGTCTAAAAAGTGACACCTCATCTCCAAAGTAGGATTACAAGTCTTTATTAGAATGTCCCTGAAATGTAGGTCTCTCCCCTTGCAAACATATTTAAAGGTAGTTCATCCCTGTCATTATATAGCTTTACAAGTAAAACTTTTGCAACTCAATTGTAGCCACAACAATTACAAATCATGTATTGACACCTAATTTCCATTTCATGCCTAAACTGTACCTTGTAAGCTTTTTCCCACATTTCTATCCCTAAATTCTTGTCCAATTGCGAACACAGTTTCAATAGAACTAACATCTGACAAGTAGCGTCAATAATAGCTTAACTTGCCAAAGTAAATTCTTTAGATTTCCCAAAAAGAAAGTGTGGACAATTATTTAAGGAAGGTTGCAATCATAATCATAGTTATCAAGGCGTCGCCTAGGCGACGACTTGTCGTCAAGGCGCTGGAAAGGTCGCAAGGCGAGGTCGCGTCTTGGTAACAGTTAGCTCAACACATGAGAACTGTCCAAAAACATCACCAAACGAAGTCAACAATACTCACGGAAATCATAAATGGATAGATCTAAGAAATCCGAGTGCAGTAGAAGTCCGGTGATGATCGAAGATCTCACGCGCCAGTGTGAGGAGGCGTGTGACATCGCCGACTCACGTCAGCACGTAGGTGGTTCTTCCATGTTGGCGAACCAACCACCGAGCTTGCCTGGTGAAGACGATCTTTGTAGTATATTCGTTTTGCGGCTAGATAAGTTTTTGTTTCTAAGGCATACTACTTCTGTGTTAACTGTTAACATGTGTGATAGAAAGAGAGTTGTGTTTGTTTTGTTATTTGTACTTGGGTGTCTGGTTAGTGGGGAGTAACACTAATTCTACATGTGGGTGAAATTTGTGTGATGTTTGTGGAATTTGGTGTCTTGAATGTTAATTAGGCTTGGTTACTTTAGCAAGTTACTTTAACAAATGACTTCCAATGGAAGACAACTAGCTACCGCTTACTTATCTTATGGCATGTTTGGTTGGCAATGACCTTTAATAACTTAAAAGAGTACTAATATCTATCTTTGTTGATATCTTTTTTTTTTTTTTATTCTTTTGTTTGTTTTTTATAATTAAATATACTAATTCATACACATAAATTTTTGTATTAAATAATAAAAGTATATTTTGTTTTTAATAGTCTTAATATATATGAGAATAACTTCATAATTATATATACATAAATTGTTCATTGTTAACAACTTATCGTCTTATGGACGCATAGGCGGGCGCCTTATCGCCTAGACGTCCTGACGATAAGCTACCGTCGTGACTCGCCGTGGTGCCATGACAACTATGGTTGCAATAAGGATGCATAGAATGAAAGTGTAGCTATAAAGTTCTGACGGACTAGAAAGACCATAGATAAATGGCACGATATAATCCTAGGGAGGCAAATCAAAGAATAGTGAACCTTTGAACCATTGTAATAATGAGAGAACGTAACAAATCCAAATAACCTACTCATTTACCCCAAACTGCACATATCACCATACAAATACTCCACTCCAAGTTAATTATAGTATTTTTGTGGCTCCAAACAAAGGGTGTGATTGGAACAAATTTTACACACACTCCCTATTTGCTAACCTTAATTTGTGCCTATTATACTTTTAGACATCCTTTTGACAACAGAGATAGTGTTGTATCGCTTATTTATCACAAGATGGTTATAATTCGTGGTACACAAGAAGTTGTGGACTATGGGTTCATTATTAAAACATGATGAGCAGTTAGAATCATTTCGTGTTGCACAAAAAGGATGTGTACAGACTATGGGACATGGGTTCAAGGAAAATGTTGATACTGACAACTATGCTCCCTTAAGATAATTTGCGTGCAAAAACTATGGTTGTGGCTGAAGACCACTAAGACTCAAACTTTTCGAATTCCACTCTTTTTATCAAAACATTTCCACCCACCAAATCAACATGATCTAGATAACAAGAAAGAACCTAGGGTGTTATTATACAAGCTAGGAAGTAAGTTTAATTAGTCACCGTGAACTCAAGAATTTTCTTTTACATATATGTTCTTTAGATATGTACTTGGGTGATACAATACTAATCTATAATTCTTGGTTTATCAAATGACAAGTACCTAAGGTGCTAGATAGATTATATATATTTTCCAAATTTACAGAAATATTATACAAGCTAGGAAGTAACTTTACCATGAACTCAAGTTTTTCTTGAACATTTTTATTTTTCTGATAAGTATAAGATCAAGTATTTCATACAATGAAGATGTTTCTAAAATTCGCCCCTTGTCAATATTAGTTAACCTTAAAATTACTTTCTTTTCTTTCCTTTTTTTCTGATAAGTAACTGAAAAGTTACCTTCTTTAACTCTGCTTTAGGAGGTGGAGGTTCCTGATAGAAGTTTGGCAAGGGTGTAGCTTTAAATGTCAAACTCTTCCTTAACATTTTAATCTCAGCTTCTTGATTTTCCTGTTTAAATATTTGAAAAGCAGCATCAAAACCGACACATAATGCAGTACAAAAACATTGAAATCAATAATACGATAAACAGTACCTTGGTTTTGGCTTGGAGGGTACTCTTCTCCACTTCCTTTGCATGAATCTTTTCCTCAAGTTTAGAATAATACTACACAAAAAGAAAGATGAAGAATTTCCAAGACTGTTGCAAGTCAAATTTGAATAAATCCCTTACAGTCAGTGACGTTATGCAAATAGAAAAACTGACCTCTCTTCTCTTCTCAGCTCTTTCATTGCATTTAAAACTGAAATTGTACGACGGTAGTGTACCCAATCTTTGGGGTTTACCATCTCCCGTCCCTGAGCTTCTATAGATAATTAAAGATAAACTGATAACTAAATCGATGAACTAAGTTAAACTTATATTAGAGTCTCATCTGTAGGTCCGCATATCCGCCGATTCCAGATTCATGGATTCTTCTAGATTCTTCTAGGGAATATTTCCGTAGTTCTAGTAATGATAAGAACTGAAAATATTACTACTATACTACACTAATTAATATGTTTTATATACTATTACATTCAACAATATTAGTATAAGAATTATTAGTATATATTTTCAGAATTCCTAGATAGTATAAGTACATTAATTTTTTGCTTTTTTAAAACTATTTACTTTTTATCATGAATTATAATTTTTGGTGCCAAAATTTTAATGTATGTATATCAGTATATATTCATACATATATAAAAAAAATCTATTTAGCATGTAAATATGTACCAAATCCCCGAATTCCCATTTTTTGAGATTTGTCAAGCCACCAACTCCCCTTGTGGCGAACCTGAATCCTAGAACTCAAGCCCTTGCTTCTTAGGATAAAAAAGAATGTGAAAATAGTCAACAGAAGTAGGATACGAAGAAGAATGTGTGCTTCCTTCAGCTTTATTTGGGTCAACTTTTTTCACCGTCTTCAGCCTCGTCTTCTCCCTGCAGTATGGAAATTACAATAAGCAAACCTTTGAAAACGAAAAAGACAAAAAAAAAAGTGCAATGTATCTGCATTCTCTCTGACACTAATAAGAACTCAGAAGCTAATAGTTGGAGACCAACATAAACCTCTGTTGGATAGAAATCCAACTAATTTAATTACAAGTGCAAGCTGAACGTACGCAAGGCCTTGTGATTTTGGCACATTCACTGTAGGTGATGGTACACTGGACTTTTCAGATTCCTGCAAATAACCAATAGTGTATCACTAATAATGGTAAAGCAGAGATCGTAATCAAGGTTTAAAACCAAATGAGCGTGTACGTTTACAACAATCTAACAATACCTTAGAGACACGAGCCTTAATTTGTATAGATGTTGGCTTTGAATTACCGTCTGAAATCTGCCTGTCATTCAGTGCTGTATTCTTTGTCCTGAAGGAAAATGGTTGTTTTGGGCGTGAATCTGAACCGACAGAAACTCTTGAAACATAAGTTGAATGTGACTCATCGCCATCTTTGCTCTTCTTTGCCCGTGTTCCTGCAGCATTTTTTGGGCCCAAAGAATTCCCATTCTTGGAATTGCCTGTATCTCTTTGCAGTTGGGAATGCTTTGACTCGTTCGTTTCTCTCACTTCAAGTTCCTAAAGTTAAGATGGCATGAATATACTAGGTATAAAATTAAACTAGAATTATATTATCAAAACTAGAGAGGGGAAAAGATGCTATATTTACTACCTTAGAAACGGTAACGCCATTACTTTCTGCAGGCACCATTGATCCCTCAGCTTCTTGAGCAAAGGAGTTGTCATTCAACTTCAGAGCACTTTCAAAGTTCTCGTTAAATCCTTCTATCTCTGAACTGTCATTTAGAGTCCCGTTTACTTGCTCCGAAGAAATGCCTTCATCCCACTTGACAGGAAGTTGTTCACGGATTCCATTTTCACCACTCTTCCCATTCCCAGACAAAGCTATGACATTATCAGTATCCATCATGAGCTGCAAATTCAAAAAATGCCCCACCTGAAAAACTGCAAATTGATCGATGAAGAAGAAAATTAAAAATTGTATCCTTCTATAGAGAAATCTCAAGCCAAATTCAATCAATACTGTGCCTTTTGCTTCTTCATTAAAGAAAAAAAATGGAGGGTATATAAACATCTCACATATGCTAAATTTCAATTAATCCAACTTTTCACAACATATCTTAGGAGAAGCAGATAGACATGAACTTTATGTACTATGAATTATAAAATTATTTTTATTAGACCAGACCTGATCATTCTTCCCTCCTTTAAATGTACTAATTATGTGAAAATTAGAATAAAAAAAGAAAAGGTTAAATCTCGAACTTTTAAATTTAAACTTACCTGTGAAAATACAATTATAGTATTTTGCCAAATAGAAATAATCCATAAATTAAAATAATAATAATTAAGTCCCAATTCTGACTTATTTCTTTCACTTCAGTGAAGAAATAGTTTGAGCACCGACCAAACCATATCTAAAAGATTAACAAATGAAAGCTAAATATACTCAACTAGATCTTGGAACCCATCAAAAGATCCATTATCTATAAATCGAAGATTCTGCTAAAAGAAAAGATTATTTAGCATTGTACTGTAAACAGAAAAAACCCATTTCCAAACAACTAAATCAGAGTTCAAATGCAAAGAAAATGAACAAATAAATCAAAACCGAATGATACATATATGTATAATGTATAAAAACACTTACCCAGTAAAGCTACTATGATCAGGAGGCCATAGAATCAAATAGAGCTCTGAATGACTCTGAAGAACAGAAAGGGTTGAAGAGAGAGAAAGGGGTGCTGAATCG
Source organism: Panax quinquefolius (assembly GCA_020205615.1). Taxonomy (NCBI): domain Eukaryota; kingdom Viridiplantae; phylum Streptophyta; class Magnoliopsida; order Apiales; family Araliaceae; genus Panax; species Panax quinquefolius. Next base: position 72,890,144 of record CM035174.1, read on the forward strand.
AACTCTAAAGCTGTGATCTTTGGATTCAGAAATTGGGGAAACTGAAATAAAAAAAAATAAAAAAAAGGGGGAATATTTGGGGGGTTTTGTAGTGTTTTTTCTTTTTGGGTATTTTTGATTTTCAAATGCACAGGGTTTCAAGAACCAAAAGGGGCTTGTTTTGTGCTGCCAGCTCTTTTGAAATCCATTTCCAGGTCATTTTCTCTCTCCTCTACAAAATGGAGTAGCAGATGTATTTATTTACATACAGTTTTTAAGACAAACATATTACATACATAATGATGTTAGAGTGAGAAAGAGAGATGTAGGTTTCTGATAACATTTATGTCAGCAGAAACAATGGGATGGAGTGGCAACATTTGGACTGGAGGGCTAAGTTAGGAAATTCAAATTTCTTTTGACTAAAAATAGTAGTAATTATTATTATGCAGTTTATACCTTTTATATGCTCAATTATATACTTATATATTTGTATAATTATGTATTTACAAATTAAAAGATTGCTGTCTTAGTATTTTAATTTGAGAATTATTAGGCTTTGTTTTCTCTACAAATACTTCTACAATTTTTTAGCTACTATATATATATATATATATATATATATATATATATAATAATGTGTGTGTCTTGTATGTGTTTGTATATATAAAAATAATAAAAATCTTCTATTGTTCCACAATTATAAATATACAAAATTTTAAAGGAATGTTAACCGTTGTTTGGTCTTTATTTAAATTTTTCTTGACTTTTAATTTATAACTAATAAATGTCTGATTTATAACTTATTCAACTACATGTGTGTAGTTAAGTACATAATCGTTATCTATTATAACGTATATTAGTATTTTTATGGTCATAATAAGACATTTATATTTTTCCCAAATCAGAATATAGTCGAAATACATAAACTCGAATTTGAGACACTTTTTAGAATTATTTTTTGAAAGTGAAAATAGAACCAATCTTTTATTAAAAAAATCTGGAAATAAAAATCAACAACAAATTTGAATTTTTATTCCTAAAAATAATGATTTTTAAATCCTAACATTAACTTAGAGTTTCTATCAAATACTATATACCTAACCTCAAAGTTGCACAAAATCCTAAACTTGCTGGTTTAGCAACCCTAAATCATCATAATTTTCATAAAAAATTATGATTATTGACTTGAGCATATTGGGGGTGGTTGAGCAATTTCAAAAGGTACCACCTGAAGGAAGAGTAATATTCAACCAATAAATTAATAAGAAAGAGGAATTAAGTGCTTTGATCCTTACCAAGTTTTGTCAAGTACACCATATATTACTATCAAGTATTTTGTTGAATAAAGTTTTCCTAATTGCATTTTATTGGTGGGAAATGGGAATAAACATTAAGGATTCAAGTAAAGTGTTTGAATTTAGTAATTTATTAGCTTGAGTTGCTAAATGTCTAAATCTATCTTTTTATTTAATAACTAGAGAGTAGTCTACATTGACTCAAAGGGCCAAAAATGTTTTATATATATATATATATATATATATATATATATATATATATATAATAATAAGTCTACATCATATTTATGTTTAAAGAACATGAATATTAATTATTATTCATCATCAATTCCAAAATTATAAATAAATAAATAAAAGTATTTCTTCAAATATGAATTAATATTAGTTTGAAATGTCAAATATGTTCTCCTTCTTTCCCTCGTCTCTAGCAATACACGTGAGATAATACTATCCGTCTTTGTGAAATAAATACTACTCATTTACTTTAATAAATACTCCCTTTGATTCAAAATTAGAGGTGTATTTTTTTTATTCGATTTTAAAATTAAAGATATATTTTTATTTTAAAATTATAAATTGATATAATATTTTTAATTTGTCATTATTGTCTTATTATCATTTTCAATATCACACCACCTAACTAAATTCCTATTTAATATTAAGAACATAAAATTATTCTTAAAAAATACTGCTTTATAAATATATCTCTAATTTTTTGAACCTGAGAGTAATAATTTATATCGTGTTTGTTTTCATATATTTACTTGTTTTAGCAAGTTGATACTTTGACATTTTAAAGATGATCTAATATATTTTTAATTTAAAATTGTTGTTCATGCAAACTTTAAAGACAAAAAAATAAATTATATTTAGTTGTAATTTTTGGGTAATGTACAAGATTCTTGATTGTAGAAGTTAAAATTAATAAATTTATATTAATTTAAAATCTAAAATATTTTAAATTAATTTTTAAAAATCAATACGGCTCTTGTATTATGGGATGGGTGAGAGAGAGTATATTTTAGGTCTTTTATTTTTTAAGCAAAATGAAGGTGGAATTCATCCTACTCTCTTGTGTGAGAATACCATGTAAAAATAGTAAGATTACATATAAAAATAGTATTCTCTAATAAATAATATAGAAAGCATCTTCTCTCTGCTCTCTCGTGTTAAAAACATATAAAAGGTATGTAATTAATTACTTTTCCTTTTTTATTGAAACCATATTTGATGAGAAATATAATGATTTTAATTTGGGGTGCCGTGAAAATTTATATACTATATTATATGATGATCAAAGCACAACTTTATTACATTGATTTATGCATAAATAAATATTTATTAAAGCGGCTAACTATTTGACAAATTTAAAATGGAAAGCCGCTAGAGTGTTCGATGTAGCCTTTCTATTATTTTAGGAAACTTATCATGCTTTTTATAGTAAGTAAACTTTAATATGGAGAAAAATAATCAATTTTTCTGGAGTTCTGCTATTATTAGGGGTGAGTAGGGTGCGGTTTGAAGTTTAAATCGTACTCAAAATCGTTTAGGTGCGGTTTGATAAATTTAAATCCGCACACGAAATCGCTTGTGATTGGTGCGGTTTCAATTAATACGGTTTCGATTCTAAAACAATTGAAACAACAAAAAAGTCTAAGCCTTCAATAGAATTTAACACAGAGCTCACATCGAGCAATTAACTTAGTGACAGAGTCGGCAACGAGAATTATATCAAGCATAGAAAGAAAGCTCCTTCTGCCAAACATGTCAAATTTACCATCAAATCATAGAACAGTGATACACATAAAATAATTTTAGTTTATAATAAAGGAATGATACTTTAAAATTAAAACATATACTATATAAAACAACGGAGACCATATATTCGATAACAAGTAAGAAGATTTATCTAGTTTCTCAAAAATTAAAAGTATATATTAGAGATAGAGTGAAATTATATCTTATATATTGCAGGGAGTACTTATATAATATAATTCTATCCAACGAATTTGGCCCCTCAGCTATAAGCACCTCTAGTAACACATCAAACAAATCTGAATTTTCAAAACTCAAATGCTTAATTTTTGACTCTATAACCTCTAAGCATCTTCTTTCAATTGGTGAAAAAATGACAATGTAAAACTTGAGTTTTCTCTATGCGTGTTCAAGTGAAAAGTAACTTTAGAATTTACTAGAGATAATACATACATACACACACATTGTGCGGTTTCGGTTTTATGCATGCGGTTTTGGCTAGTAACCAAACCGGAACCGTAAATTTAGTTATTCAACCTTTCTAAAATCACCACATACGCCGAAACCGTTGGTGCGGTTCATGCGATTTTTGGTGCGCTTTTGCCCAATTTGATTACTTGCTCGAATTTTAGCTATTATTAAGTCTTGAATATACGACAAACAGGTAGGGTTAGAAGCGGCCAAAGCAAATTGGTAAGGGCTAAAATGGCCAAGCTTTTCGTAAGCGAGAATTGTGAGGCCTGTGGGTCTTGTCAATTCTTACTACCGCTTCGCAGAGCTTCTTCTTCTTCTTCTTCTTTTTTAAAAGAATAAAGACTATATAGCTACTTGTGAGGGTTGAACACAAGACCTCTAAGTCATTAAATAAGAGTCTAATCCAACTGAACTACAACAATTACTTGTTATAACATATGTAAATGAATTGTTGGCTAAGTTTCTTTCTCCTTTTCTTCATTTTTTTTGTTTTTTATTTTTTTGGTAAATAAGAAATTTTGGTAATGTTTCACACTTTCACCAACCCCATTTTTTAATTCGTTCATTTTTTGTTTCTATGCAGCGTGTCATATATAACTATATAAATGAGTATATACGTACATCGATTCATTGAAACCTTAAAAGCATACATTCTCTTAGTTCCACACTAGTATTGTAATATCCAATAAAATAAAATAATAATTAAATTTATTTAAATATATTTTAATTGGATTTTTTTATATTTAATTTGTGTGGATTATAATGGTATTGGATAACATGAGTTGATAAATTTGGGCCTTAAATTAATTAAGTTAAACATATATTTTATACTATTGAATGTATTTAAATGATTAAAATATAAACCCTATAGGTATTCGAACATTATATTATACTAGTGAAACTCACCAATAGTTTTAACAAATTTAAACAAATAATCTACATTAATTTACCTTATACAAAGATTAATTAATTAATATGAGTAATTTGTGAATGTAGTAAAATTATCTAAAATTTCTATTAATCTCAAAATTTTATATTATTCGAGTTAAATAAATACATTTTTCGATGTTTGAGAAACTTATGTATTGGATAGAATTAAATTTTAAATAATTTAAATTGAATATTTTTAATTATGATTCAAATTTAACTCATTTAAAAAGACAAACAAATTAAAACTAGATATTGTACATTTTGTTTAAACGGTTGTCTTTTTATTTTTTGTACTTTTATTTAGATGCATGCATGTTAAAATAAATAATTGTTGCAGTTTAGTTAGATTGAACTCTTATTTAATGACTTGGAGGTCTTATGTTCACATTATTTTATTAATGCAATAATTCATGGACGGGCCGGGCTAAAATGGCCTCTAAACATTTCATCGTTCATCATTTGGTCCGCGTTGTTATTTTCCTGAGGATTATTGCCATCCTGATGCACATTATCCTGGGTATTGATCGTTGGTGACTCAACGGTCTCATGTGCTTCATTGTTTATCTCAATATTTTCGGATGCCATTTTCAAATACTGCCACAAAACAAGGGTTAATTGACATGTCACATGTTATCCCTATACTCTGACCGATCAAATAAATACCAAATAAACTTAGGTAGGTCATACTAGCGAAAGAATTCCCCGTCTCTCCCCTCCTTGTTTTTGTCTCACATATCAGCCAGGGATCATATCCCTAAGCTTTGATACCAACTGTGACGCCCCCAAAATAGGTATACATCACCCATCTTGAGTCGCCAAATACATGGTACAAAATTCAAATACAACTTAATAATACAACTGTCGTGTAAATTACGACAAAACATAAACTGAGAATTTTAATACAAATATTGTCTTCTAGACAGTATTCAACTCAAATGGAGTCCTCAATACATTTATTATCACATTATTTCATAGAATAGTGAGGACTACTAATGCTATCATCTCCGACCGAATCACTCCGCCCCGACTAGTCCCGCCACGCTCTCGCTTTCTGAAGAGAACAATGAAAGCAAAAGGGTGAGCTCAACTAGCCCAGTAAGAAATATTATGACTAAGATAATGCAAAATAATTTATCGTTAGCCTTCAACAAAGTTAAACCGATAAAATATAACAAACATCAAGTTTAACTCATAGTAGAACAAGCAATCCATTAGAAGAGTCAAGTAGAGCATAAAATCTACTATCTTCTATGATTTAAAATATTTTCATCACTTTTATCACGAGACTCGAATTTAATAAATAATCCACATCATCGAATTACCCCTGCACTACGGCCAAGGATATTCTTTAGTATCACGACCACAAATTATCCATGCACTACGGGCCAAGGTTATTCGTGTATTCATCAATGGTCATGATCATGCCAACAAATGTCCATCAATGCACTATGGGCCAATGAGGACTTTCACAACATCATTTGTAACATTACGGTCATGATTATACCGAATAATCCCTGGTCATAATCATACCAAGTCCATCTATGCACTACAGGTCACGGATGACTTTCAACATAATATAAACATGAGGATGATGACAATGATATAAGAATTCAATAAAACAAGTTCAAGGATAAATTTTCAAAGATTTATAATTTAATTTATCCAGAATTCAATATTGTCCAAATTATCAACATGATACTGCTTTGTGGAGTAAAATTCAAGAATAATAATGTATCAAAAAAAATTTGGACCGAAAAGAAATCAATTTTTGTTATAAATAGTACTCCGGGTGAATAGTACTCGAGTGAATAGTACCCCGTAAATAGTACCCTGTGAATAGTACTCCGTGAATAGTACTTTGTGAATAGTACTCGTGAATAGTACTCGTGAATAGTACTTTGTGAATAGTACTTTGTGAATAGTACCCATGAATAGTATTTTTGTGAATAGTACCGTATAAATGAATAGTACTTATGGACGATTACTCGAAAGATGAAAACTTAAAATTTAACAAGAATGTGCAGAAAATATCCTTGTGAAGCGATACTAGATGAAGCGCAAATTTCAAGGATATTCTACCAATTTCACGGAATATAGAAGCAATACTTTAACCGAATGATGATATAATCAGGAATACGAGACAGAATAATATTACTCGCATACTACAGAGTATAAAAGAAAATATTATTCCTATGAATACTGAACAAAATAATATCCCTTACCTCAAAAGAAGACTGGATACTAGAATAATGAAGTAGCAGACTTCTCTTCTTCTTTCTCTCTATAGCTTCTCTCTCTATAATTGCTCTTGTGAGTCTTAGTGAATTGGTGAGAATGAAAGAAGAATGAGCTTCTATTTATAAGAAAATATAGTTTCGATAATTGCACGTTTTGGGGCTCGAAATATTACAGTATATTACCTTTATCTTTTCTTTCATTTTTAATTTAGTCCTGCAAGTATTATCAAACTTGCACCATCTCCCCTAATAGTACATCTTGTGAATCAATAATACAATCATGTGAATCAATAGCACAATCATGTGAAAAAAATAATTACAGTATACTACCTTCATCTATACCTCCATTTTTAATTTAGTCATGCAAGTATCATCAATCTTGCACCACCTCCCCTAATAGTATATGTATGTGAATCAATAGTACACACATGTGAAAACATAGTTATAAGCATGTGAATTAATAGCAATTAATTATTCATTTATTCGATTAATTACCTGATTGGTCAATATAACCTCCAGACATCCATTATTATCGAAATAGATGAAGATTTCCACTAACACTAATAATCCCAACACAATGAAAATATCAATTTCATCTTTAATCAACACGAACTTATTCATCATTAATATTATAACTCACAATATTTAACAACCAGATCATTCCCAGGAAAGAGGGGGCTTTCCGATAAGGATTTCTCCCTATTGGTGCGCAATTAGGTGGCCAAACCTCTCCTTGACAGAACTTTCTAGACATTATTAATATTGCAAATAATAATATGAATAACTTTGTCGTCTCAATTATTGATTTAATAATAATAAATATTATGCAGATGATACTGTGACAATTATTGAATCAATAATATGAAAGATATAATGCAGCAATTACTATAGCAATAATTGAGTATAACTGAGTGACTTCTCACGTAAGCATCAATAATCAATACCGTGTTAATTACTTATGCAACCACGCGTATTATCGTATTTTTTTACCACCGGGTAGTTCAACGGTTTAACGGTAAAACTCTAGTTATTTTTATAAAAGATAATTACATCGTTTTCTAACTACGACAATACTTTTCGTTAGGGGTCCACTAATGATTGTGCAGTCATCAATATATTTCTCGTTAAAACGAATATTCCCCGACCAATCGAATATTATATAACCACTTGCTTAATTTGCAAAATTTGTAAATAATACCCACAACTATAACATTATATCAAATTCATACCATAATATTCAAAAATATATTTCAAGAAAAATTAATCTTTATTCATAAAAGTTGGGGATCTTACAACCTCCCCTTCTTATGAAATTTCGTCCTCGAAATTAGGGTGCGTACCTGGTATGTCGAAGAGGTGAGGATACCTTGACTTCATTTCAGATTCTAACTCCCAGGTCATTTTCTCAACATCATGGTTTCTCCATAAAACTTTGACTTGAGGTATAACCTTGGAGCGTAGAATATGATCCTTCTTATCCAAGATTTTAACAAGTACCTCTTCATACGTTAAATTTTCCATTATCTCGTCCGGTTCTAATTCAATCATGTGGTTCGGGTCTTTCACATATTTACACAACATAAATATGTGAAAAACGTTATGAACACGAGACATACTTGGCGTTAAGGCGAGTCTATAGGCCACGGTTCCTACTCGATCGAGGATTAAAAATGGGCCAATGAATCGAGGATTGAGCTTTCCTCTCTTTCCAAATCTCGTAACTCCTTTCCATGGAGCAACACGTAACAACACATGATCTCCAATATTGAATTCCACGTCCTTTCGATGAAGATCAACATAACTCTTTTGTCGATCTTGTGAGGTTTTTATATGTTGTCGGATCATTTGAATCTTTTCCGTAGTCATACGTACCAACTCTGGTCCCAACAACGTTGCTTCACCCACCTCATCACAGCATACTGGAGAACGACACTTTCTTCCATACAATGCCTCAAATAGAGCCATGCCAATACTTGCTTGATAACTGTTGTTGTAGGAAAACTTCACCAATGGTAAGAACTTGTACCAACTTCCTTTGAAGTCAAGGACACAGAGTCTTAATAAATCTTCAACAGTTTGAATAGTCCTCTCCGATTGCCCGTCCGTTTGAGGATGATATGCCGAACTAAATCATAAATTTGTGCCCATGGCTTTTTACAAACTAACCCAAAATCGTGAAGTGAATCTTGGGTCTCGATCAGAAACTATGGATACTGGCATACCATGCAATCTTACAATCTCGTTTATGTACATACGAACAAGACGTTCAAGTGTATAAGTTTCTCGTATCGGTAGGAAATGAGCAGACTTGGTCAATCTATCAACAATGACCCAAATCGCATCTATACCTTGAGAAACCTTGGAAAGACCAGTAACGCAATCCATGGTAATGTGCTCCCACTTCCATTCTAGAATTTCAAGTGGTTGCAATGGACCTTTTGTCACTTGATGCTCCGCTTTGACTCGTTGATAAGTTAGACACCTTGAGATAAACCCCACTATCTCTCTCTTCATATTGCTCCACCAAAATGTATGTCGAAGATCATGATACATTTTGGTACTCCCAAGATGGATTGCAAATGGTGTGTTGTGCGCCTCCATCATGATTTTATACTTTAAGTCAGAATCGTTAGGAACACAAATCTGGAGTTGACTCGAAGTATTCCTTCTTCATCGATTCTTACTTCCGGAATATCACCTTCTTGCACTTTCTTCCTCATACGCATCAGCTCCAGGTCTGTTGTGAGATCCCAAATTTTATGAAATAAAAGTATTCAATTTTTTTATTTTGGTAAATAGTTAAATTGATAAAAGTTTAAAGTTAAGGGTGATATTTAAAAATTTTGCTAAGTAAGCAAGTTGTTATAAAATATTCGTTGTGTCGGGGAATATTTGTTTTAACAAGGAATATTCGTACGACGGCACAATCATTGGTGACCCCACAACGGAAGTATTGTCGTAGTTAAAAACGACATAATTATCTTTTTATAAAAATAACGGCGAAAGTTTTACCGTTAAATTGTTAAACTACCAGATAGTAAAAGTACAGTAATACGCGTGGTTGCATAATAGCACACGGTATTGATTATTGATGCTTACGTGAGAAGTCACTCAGTTATACTCAATTATTGCTATAGTAATTGCTGCATCATATCTCTCATATTATTGATTCAATTATTGTCACAGTATCATCTGCATAATATTTATTATTATTAAATCAATAATTGAGATGACAAAGTTATTTATATTATTATTTGCAATATTGACAATGTCTAGAAGTTCTGTAAAGGAGAGGTTTGGTCACCTAATTGCGCGCTAATAGGGAGAAATCCTTATCGGAAAGCCCCCTCTTTCCTGGGAATGATCTGGTTGTTAAATATCATGAGTTATAATATTAATGATGAATAAGTTCATGTTGATTAAAGATGAAATTGATATTTTTATTGTGTTGGGATTATTAGTGTTAATGAAAATCGACATCTATTTCGATAATAATTGATGTCCTGAGGTTATATCACCAATCCAATAATTAATCTGGATAAATGAGCAATTAATTGCTATTAATTCACATGCTTATAACTATGTATTCACATGTGTGTACTATTGATTCACATGATTTACTATTAGGGGAGTTGGTGCAAGATTGATAATACTTGCATGACTAAGTTAAAAATGGAGGTATTATAATGTAATTAGTTTTTTCACATGATTATACTATTGAGTCACATGATTATACTATTAATTCATATGATTTACTATTAGGGGAGGTGGTGCAAGTTTGATAATACTTACAGGACTAAATTAAAAATGAAGAAAAAGATGAAGGTATTATACTGTAATATTTCGAGCCCCAAAACTTGCAATTATTGAAACTATATTTTCCTATAAATAGAAGCTCATTCTTCCTTCATTCTCACCAATTCACTAAGTCTCACAAGAGCAATTATAGAGATAGAAGCTATAGAGAGAAAGAAGAAGCGAAGTCTGCTACTTCACTACTCTAGTATCCAGTCTTCTTCTGAGGTAATGGGTATTATTTATTTCATATTCTGAAGAGATATTATTTTTCGTATTCGTATGAATATTATTTTCGTTCAATATTCGTAGGAATATTATTTTAGTTCAAGAGTTGTAAGGGGTATTATTTCTTCGTAAATCATATTATTTCTTTCAATATCATTATGCCGAAATATTGGTACGGATTTTATTATGAAATTTCTATCTTTTTGTGTCGAGGTTACTATTCACTCTAGTATTGTTCACTTGGGTATTCGGGGCACTTTTTGTGCTGGAGTACTATTCACGAGTTATTATTCATGGGTTACTATTCACCCGGTTACTATTCACTCTAGTATTATTCACTTGGGTATTTGGGGCACTTTTTCAATGCCAAGTACTATTCACGAGTTACTATTCACACGAGTTACTATTCACCGATTATTATTTACTAGAATATTATTCACTTCCGGTATTTGGGGCACTTTTCATGTTGGGGTACTATTTACGAGGTACTTATTCTCAAGTACTATTTGTTAGTTCCCTGAGGCACAATAGTTATCTGAAGGGGGGGGTGAATAGATATTTAAAAATCTTTTGTTTTAACTTGTTAGTTGATGATGATTAAAACTTTAGCGAAAATTAATGTTTGTTTTAATCTCCCTTAAGATAAGTAAGTTTATGAGAGTGAGGCGCTTATAGCGATTAAAATATGATATATGACAGCTTATAGCAAGAATTTAATAGACACAGATCGTTTTTAAGTGGTTGAGCACTTAAAGCTCTAGTCCACTCTTCTACTCCTCGGTAGAAATCCACTAAGGATGTCTTTTACACTTTTCCGAATCACTTAGATTCCTTCTGCAGACCAGTGAGCTAGTAACTTCTTAGTTCACTCTTGAACTCTTCTAGTCCAGCAGACTTGGCTCTTCACAGTTCACTTAGAACTCTTCAAGTCCTTCTAACTTGGAACTCTTACTTCAGTTGATTGATAGTTGTTGAGTTCTTGTTGGTTGCTACTCGATTCTTTCAAGTAAGCACTTGTTCGAAAGAACTGAGTAAATGAAAGCAAGCTTTTATTTTCTCGATCGTAGAGTTGAAGCGTTGAGAGTTCTTGTACGTTTTTGTTCAATGCTTGCTTAGTTCTCTCATCTGCTTGATTTGCATATATGTGATCTTGAAAACTATCTGTTGGATCCATCCATTGAAGCATTAAATGCGTTTGACATTTCTGTTCTTTGATGGAGACTTTTTTGCACATCTTCTGAATTGCATTCTGGTTCACTGACACAGCAGACTGCTTTCTCACCTAACACCTGAAAATGTGTTTTTCCCCTTACCAATGGTACTTTCCTTAGCTTCTTCAATACGCTTCTTTGTTGCATAGTATGGATATCTTTTATGCCTTTGGGACTGGTGAATACTACAACGTTTAGAACCCATTCCACATTTGTTGGAGTTTGTCTCCACACAAAACATGAGGCTTGATGCTTCTGACACAAGGCAGATGATACTCTATGATTCAGATAGTGGTGACTTGTCGCCTTGGTGCTTGGTCTGATGTTGTCAGCAGAGAGCACTACGATTTCTCTTTGCACACTATGATCTTCGCTTGCTTGAGTTGTAAACTCTACGTTTCTGAGAGCACACTACGATCTCTTAGTTGGCTCGGCAAACGTTGGGACCACTCTACATTTTTTGAAGAGGCCCTTCAAGGCAGGCACACTACGATCCTCGAAGCTCTACGTTTTTGCCTTGACTTCTGCAATCTTGATCAGATTGATACACTACGAATTCTTCGAAGCCTATCTATTACATCCCAAGATCAACCTAACAGCTTTGATCTCTCTACCTATACATTTATTTACAGAATGATACACATTAAGAGCTTAGATCAACCTAACAAATTTGATCTATCACTAAGTCCTTGTACATATATTCCTTGAAGGACTTTACAAATAATCATGAGCATTTATATTTAAACATCAAATCAACATATGCACTCTTCCAACAATCTCCCCCTATTTGATGTTGACATAACCAAGGAGATTTGTTATCATGATTATTAGTATCTAGATGCATTTGCAGGAAGGTAAACATGACTTAGTATTTCAGTGAGCAGCTAAAATTTCTAGAGAATAAGCATGAATTTATTGATGGTTGAAGAGTATTACAATTTAGCTTTACATCAATAAGAATTTAAACTTTCACTTATCTCTATTTCTTTGGTCTTTTGTGCGGAGGATTGGCATACTCCTCAGCCTTTCTTTTCCTGCTTGCTCTGGCTATCTCTTCCAGCTCACTTGGGCCTATCCTTGGGTTGTGATCATGCCTATTCATGAATACATGATCTCCAATTGGCATTCTTAGTCCTGTAGTGGTCACATTTTGTGAGCTGGTAGCTGGCCCTTGACTCCTTATTGGCTGAGCCATTAAGACTTCCTGCTGATCAGATCGTTGAGTCTGATTGCTTGATCATGGAGTCTGTTGGTGGAATTATCTTGCAGGAGGACTCCTTCCTCTGCCTCTGCCCTGGCCTCCTTGAACTCCTCTACCTCTTCCCTGGCCTCTTTCTCCTTTACCTTTATTCTCCCCCTTTATGTCAGCATCAAGGGTTCGAATGTTTTCAGATAGTCGAGTCACTCCTTGGACAAGCTCGTTGAGTTGGCTTTGAGTTTGAGCAATGTCCTCTCTATTTTCCTTGATTAGAGCTTCAGATTGAGCTTCTCTGTTTCGGAGGATGGCTAGAATAGTGTCAGTTTGTTGTTCTTGATTTGCATAGGCTTTTTGAAATTCTTTGACTGCCGTTTTCAAACTAATGATGTTCTCCATCATAAGGTTATTCTGGGTTTCTTGAGATTTCTGTAATTCAAGAACGGCCTCTCTTTGTTTATTGGCTATCCGGAAATAAATATCATCTCTGTCCTTTATGCTTTTAATCATTTCCTTGATGATCTCCCTCAGCTTCTTTGTAAGCTCAGCATTTAGGGTGCCTGGGAGATTATTTGCAGCAGTGATCATTTGTGTCAGCCTGAGATGAATGTGTTCTGAGTGAGTTTCAAGGCTTTCATCGATATCCTTGATCATGTTCTTGGACACTTCATTCAACTCAGCTTTCGTGGGCAGATCTGAGAGTATATCACTGAGTTGAGGATTAGTTAAAGGAGGGGATGTTTTCTTGAATTAATCTTGCAAGGAGTAGAGGGCAAGATCAAGGTTGAAGTATTCATTTGTTGATGAAGAGGGAATATCTAATGGAGGGGCCTGTGTTTGGGTGTCTGGAGAGGGTGGCTCTACGATTTGAGCTTGGGACTCTTCCATAGGGGTAGAGTCAATAATCGTAGAGATGGTGGGAGATGGGATTAGTATGAAGTTTGGAATATCTGGTTCATCAATTATAGAATTTTGGGATTCTGTAACTGGGAGTTGACTTGGTGGATTTAGAACCAGTTCCAACCAGCTTGGAAATTCATAAAATTGGCTGGAAAAAGATAGTGGATAATGGTTTATTCTAAAGAGGATTGGGATAGTTAATACCTCATGCACCATTCTTGAGGAGGGATCATTTGTGATGAGCTTCTTGGCAAATTTGAAGGTGCCTGGAAATCCATGAGCTAGCACAATGATGGCTGGATATTCTTTGAAGCTCCAAAACATGTGGTTCCATGAGTTTAGGATTTGGGCTTGATGATATGGCATCATTGGTAGGTAAGAGAACATCTGATTGTAGAGATAACTCCTATACCCATCATAGCCCACACTTGTGATTTCAAGGTCATCATCATCATCTTCTTCTCTCTTTTCTTCACTATCTTCTTTTGGGGAATATCTCAATGACTTCATCTTGTTCTTGCTCTGGTTCTCCCTCATTTTCTGTAGGAGCACCTTCTTCTGTCAAGGGGATATCATGAGGCTCCCCCTCAACATGATCATCCATCTGCAGGACTAATGGCTTCTCCTCAGCTAGAGCATTTTCTTGAATGAGAGCTTCAGGCATCTCCCCCTCTGCTGGTGTATTCTCTAACATAAGAACTTCAGGTGTCTCCCCCTCAGCTTGAGCTTTGTCGCTTTGGCTTTCTTTGGCTGATTCCTTTTTGGCATCCATTCTCTTGTCTTCCTCCTTAAGCACTCCTTCATTGACAATGATATATTTCTTGACCAGTTTTCTTCTTGGTTTTCTAGGCTGAGCCACAGCCTTAGGACTTTCTTGAACTTCAGTTTTGTTCTGTTGATCAGCCAAAATGTTTGATGCAGCTACTTCCTTTCTTGATGTGTCTACGATCAGTAGAGACTCTACGATTGAAGAGATAGATGGCCTTTTGGATTTGTGGCTGATCTTATTCTTCTTTAGCAGCTGAGATATGGTGGCTCTATCTTCTTCTGCCTCAGCCTGCTGTTGCTTCTTTCTCAGGATCCTTAGAGTCTCAATGTCAGAGGACTCTACAGGTTTATCAGTTGTGGATCCCTGGGGTTCTTCTGCTATTTTGACCTTTAACTTTCTCTTGCCCTTGCTTTTTCTGATCAGGGCAGTGGGTTCTTCCTTATTTGTTTCTTCTTCTTCTTCTTCAGTTTCCTTGACAACAGACATATTTCATGGAATCCCTGACTCCTTCGCATCAACAGTTCTACCACTGGATTCAGATATCATACGCACATTCACTACTAAAAAAATGGTCATTTGTGATGGCCTAAATCCATCACAAAAAGTAGGAAAATCATCACGAAAGGTTTACGTGATGGCTTTAAGCATCACAATGGCCGTCTTGTATACGTCCATCATGAAAGGTTTTACGTGATGGTTTTGGCAATCACGTAAACGCTTAGTGCTTTTGTGATGATTAATACAATCACATTAACATATAATCTATTGTGATTGTCAAAGTCATCACAAAAAAAACAAGACTTTAGGGATCAAATGTAAGAACGTGAATCTCTATTTACGTATAATTTATTTCACTATATTAATTATATCTATATTAATTGTATCAAATGATACTTGTAGGATTCGAACCCTCTCCCATTTACAACCTAAATAACAAGTATTACCACTACACCAAAGTCCAGATCATGATTATAATTTTAAAACAAAATATAAAAAGAAACATATGTGAGTTGACTTACTAAACAAAATTACTTCCAAATAAGATTTGGTGATTGCAATGGCAGTCACAAATACTCTATAATGATGGTAAAATTAGTCATCACTAAGAGCCATCATATATTTTATTATTTTGTGATGGCTTGAAAATTCCATCACAAAATACATTCTTTTTGTAATTGCAAATAAAAGTCGTCACAAAAATCTATCTTTTTAATGATTGTCACGACCGTCATAAAATATTGGTTTGATTATTTCTTATATTAAAATATTAGTGATAACTTAAATGCAATCACGAAAAGGGTATATCTATAAGTGATGACTTAGTGCATCACAAAATGAAAATTTATTTTGCGTAAAAAAATTGGTGTGATTGACATGGCCATCACAATTATAATACATTGATGGCAAAATTAGTCATCACTAAGAGCCATCATATATACTATTATTTTGTGATTGCTTAAAAATTCCATCACAAATTACTATCTTTTGTGATTGTTTTTAAAAATCGTCACAAAATTCCGTCACGTATTCTTGTTTTTCTAGTAGTGATTTTCTGCTGGATTCCTTTTCCAGTTCATGAATAGTTGCTGGGTTATTTGTCTGTTTGGATTGATAGCTTCTCCTTCTTCATCCCCAATTTTGTCACCCAGAGCAGACTGTAGAATGATACTTATAAATTACCCGTAGAGCATCTTTTGAGAGCACTTTGACTTCCTTGAGTTGGTGATCCACTTTCCAATCCATTCAAGTAATAGAGCTCCATAGTTAAGTTGTATTCCATAACATATGGCAGACATGAGCTTGAGTTGTACTTCATTCACGTCGTCACGACTCGTAACTCTTGCAACATATACATTTTTCAACAATATCAGCTAAAAATTCATACCTCTGAGGAAACTCCTTCTTCTTGTATCCTTTTACAGAGGGGGATTTCTTGTGATGCATTCGTTTAAGTCCCTCGTGGAAGGTAATGCCATCTATGAATGAATACCCTTCAGATTTGAGACCTAGGGCTAGGTTGATGTCTTTAACCTTCAGTCTGATTTCCATTTCCCTTACTTTCGTAGTGATGGAGTCATTTTCGAACACACCATTCCTGTAGAATTCTTTCACTAACTTGGGGTAGATCAATGTGTCTGTACCCAGAGCTTCTTCGAGACCCGCTTTCTTCAATAATGACAGAGTCTTGTGAAATTTGGGTTCAGCTGTTTTGAACTCGTCAAAGCAGAGTCTGTAGCCAGAGACGATGTTGGAGGCTGCCATTTCTATCGTTGAAGAGAGTATTGTTGTTTGAGCTTTCTTTGGGGTTAGGGTTTCTCCTTGTAGAGAGAGAGAAGAGAGATAGGCCTTTTGAACTTTTGATTTGAAAAAGGCATTTTTGAACTGTACTTGTAGTTTCCCTCTCTCCATTTTCGTTTAGTGGGACAGGTGTCAACTTCTGCATGGCTCTACGAATTTGACTGATGAGGATTGTACTGATTTGCCCTTAGCACTTTCAAAGCTAATTGTGTCCTTAGGGAGGACTACGATCGTTGAGGTAGATTTGCATTCGTCGAGTCTGAACTACGATCGTTGAGTTTGTACAGCATTCGTCGAGTCTATTCCAGCAATTGTCGTGTTTGAACTACGATCGTCGAGTCTGACCGGATCCTTGTGATGAGTTTTTTGACTTGGCATTCTTTTACGGTAGCTTAGGAAGTGCCAACCTCTTGGAGTGAGTCAAGGGTTAGGTTTGTTCCTGAGGTGCTTATCAAAGAGATTGCTTTGTTTTGAAACTTATCATCACAGGATGCTCCTCTTGTTGATGGGGTTCTGCTATCGTTGAGTCTGCACTACGATTGTTGAGTCTATGCTACAATCGTTTTCTTTCATGTCACTTCAGCTCTACGATCGTGGACTTCCCTTGATCATGTCTACGATTTCAACCATAGCCTTTGTATCTGTATAGTTAGCACATACTAGAGCATATATTTCATGGTTATAAATTAAGCATTCCTAGCTCACTTATTAACTTGTTAAACCTGGATTCATCTAGCGGTTTTGTAAAGACATCAGCAAGTTGGTTTTTAGAAGGAATATATTGTAAAGATATATTTCCATTTTGCACATAATCCCTAATGAAGTGATATCTGATTTCTATATGCTTAGTCTTAGAATGCATGACAGGATTATGAGTTATTGCAATTGCACTTGTGTTATCACAGTGAATAGGTATAGATTTGAATTCAAACCCATAATCTGCTAGCTGATTTTTCATCCATAGGATTTGAGCACAACAAATTTGCCAAAGAACAATGTATTCAAACCTGCGGTTGACGTGAGATCTTTGAGTTTTGCTTTTAAGCTAAACCAGACACAAGCCTGCTTCCTAGCAATTGGCAAGTGCCATCGGTACTCTTTTATCTATTTTGCGACTGCGCAAAATCAAGATCTAATATATCTGTTAGTTCAAATGAGGATTCCTTGGGGTACCAAAGCCCCAAGTAAGGTGTACCTTGAGATACACGAAAATCCTCTTTACAAAGAGATAAATGTGATTCTTTAAGGTTAGCTTTGAAATCTAGCACATATGCATGTTGCAAACATTATGTCCGGTCTCATCGCGCTTAGATATAAAAAGAGTTATCATACCTCTGTATTGAGTTATATCAATACTTTTACCTTTTTCATCTTTGTCAAGTTTGGTTGTAGGAGCAATTGGGGTTTTCATGGGAGAGGTTGATTCCATGCCATACTTCTTAAGTAAATCTTTGATGTACTTGGCTTGGTTTATGAATATTCCTTCATCAGTCTACTTTACTTGTAGTCCAAGGAAGAAGTTCAGCTCACCCATCATGCTCATTTCAAACTTGCTCTGCATAAGCTTGGAGAATCTCTTACATAGCTTTTCATCAGTAGAACCAAAAATAATATCATCAACATATATTTGAACTAATAAGACTGTCTTTATGTTTTCTAAGGAATAATGTGGTATCTACTCTACCTCTAGTGAATCCATTTTCAATAAGGAAGTTAGTCAGTGTTTTATACCATGCTCTAGGTGTTTGTTTAAGACCATATAAGGCTTTGTCTAATCTGTAAACATAATTAGAAAGAGATGGATTGATGAAACCTGGAGGTTGCTCTACATAGACTTCTTCTTGAAGTTCTCCATTCAGGAATGCACTTTTGACATCCATCTGGAAGACCTTGAGCTTCATGTGAGCAGCAAAGACAAGAAAGATTCTAATGGCTTCTAGTCTGGCAACAGGTGAAAATGTCTCTTCGTAGTCAATGCCTTCTTCCTGAGAGTAGCCCTTGGCCACTAATCTTGCCGTGTTCCTGGTTATTACTCCATCTTCATCCATCTTGTTTTTGAAGACCCATTTGGTTCCAATGACAGGATGACTCTTTGGTCTTGGTACCAATCTCCATACTTTACTTCTTTCAAATTGGTTGAGTTCTTCCTGCATGGCTTCTATCCAGCTGGAGTCTTCCATAACATCCTCTATCTTCTTTGGTTCCATTTGTGACAGGAAGCTTAGGTAAAAGCATTCATTTTGGGTGGTAGCTCTTGTTTTGACTATTGCACTCAGATCTCCAATGATTAGATCTTAAGTGTGATCTCTTGCCCATTTATTTCTGTTTGGGACATCTGTCTTGATACCTTCTTGTCTTAAATCTTCAAGATCTATTTCTTTTTCTCGGTGTGGAGGTTCGTTGTCTTGCATAGGCCTCTCTACGATCTCATTTTCTTGCTCAACGATTTCACTGTCTGGCACTACGATCGTAGTGTTGAGCTCGACGACTTCATTTGTAGTGTCCGCTTTGCTTGGCCGTAGTGTCTTGAAGCCTTTGCTTGTCTAAGTCTGTTTCATTAAAGATGATGTGAATTGAGACTTCGACATTCAGCGTCATCTTGTTGAACACTCTGTAGGCCTTATTGTCTGTGGCATATCCAAGAAAGATTCATTCGTCTGACTTGGGTTGAAAATTTGTCAATTACTGCTTTCCGTTGTTAAGAATGTAGCATGCACAGCCGAATACATGAAAGTAGCTGACACTTGGTTTTCTTCCTTTCCATAGTTCGTAGGGTGTCTTCTTGATTGTGGAGTGTATCAGTGATCTGTTCTGCGTGTAGCATGCGGTGTTGACAGCTTCTGCCCAGAAGTATTCAGGCAGATGGGCTACTGCTAGTAGAGTTCTTCCAGCCTCTATCAAAGTTCTGTTCTTTCTTTTAGCTACTCCATTTTGTTGAGGAGTTTGTAGAGCTGAGAAGTTATGACTAATGCCATTGACTATGCAGAATTGGTCCATTTCTGAGAAGTCGAATTCTCTTTCGTGATCACTCCTTATGGCCTTGATTTTCTCTCCTTTCTCGTTCATTACCAGCCTGAACATCTTGATTAGTTGGGAGCTTGTTTCATCCTTTGAGGTTAAAAAGAATACCCATGTGAATCTGGTGTAGTCGTCGACTATAACTAGTGAGTAACTTTTCCCTCCAAGACTTATTATTGGAATTGGCCCAAATAGATCCATGTGAAGCAACTGCAAGGGCTTGTCGATTGAGTTGGCAGTTTTGCTCTTGAATGAGCTTCTGGTTTACTTTCCAAGCTGACAGGCATTGCATGGCCTTTCTTTGACGAAGTTAAACTTGGGTAGGCCTGCAACGAGATTTTTTGATGCCAGTTTGGACATGCTTTTGAAGTTTAAGTGGGACAACCGTCTATGCCATAGCCAGCTCATTTCTTTAGATGCTTTTACCAGAAAGCATATTGTCTCGTCTGAGCTTAGTTGTCCAAGATTCACTGTGTAGACATTTCCTTCTCTTGTCCCGGTTAGCTTTACAGCAGATGTCTTCAAATCTCTGACTTGACACTGGTTGTTAAGGAATGTTACTTGATGATCTTTGTCATAGAGTTAGCTGATGCTTAGAAGGTTGTGTTGGAGACCTTCCACATATGCCACTTTGCTGAAAGATACTGCACCATTACCAGCTGAGCCATATCCTCTTGTCTTGCCCGAGCCGTTATCTCCAAAGATGACTGAGGGACCCTCCTTCTCTATGTAGTTAGACAGAAGGGCTTTGTTCCCAGTCATGTGTCTTGAGCATCCACTGTCCAGATACCAGGTTGTGATCGTGGAGCTCTTTTCCTGTCATAACATTGAACCTTCATTTTGGTACACATATTTGCATGGGTCCTATTTTGTTAGTACCCTTGGGGACCCAAATCTGTTTGATCTTAGGTCTCACATGCATGGAATTATAATAGCATCTTGTAGCTATGTGATCTACTCTATTGCACACAAAACACTTAGTATGATGTATGCTTGTGTGTGTGTGTGAGTTCATTCTCCATTTGGACTTTTGTGGTTCTTTAGTCATTCTTCTGTTAAACTGATTTTCCTTCTTCCACATGTCCTTTGGTCTCATGAAATGTGAGGAGTGCATCTTACCTCTACTGTACCTTCTCAGTTGGTTCGTAGAGTTGGTTTTATTTAACTCTACGATCCTTAGAGGTTGGTAAGTAGAAGATGGGTTACTCTTCTCTTTTCTGAAGCCCAGGCCAGCATGAGATCCTTTACTCCTTGGAGTATGGATGGAAACAGTAGAACAAGGTTGGGCTGGTTCTTCCTTTTGTGAGGATTTCACAAAGGTAATGCTTCTACTAAAAACTTGAGGCATTACTAGTGCTAGTTTCCTTTGTCTTTTCCACACATGGCTCTGAAATGGATTCCCCAAAGCCTAAGCCTGTTCTGTCAAATGCACTTCTCTGACTAGAGAGCAGGGAGTCCATGGATGATGAGGATTTGTTCCATATAGAGATAGTCCTTTTTAGTTCCTCAATTTTAGAGGTTAGATTAGACTCTCTTTGTGCATTGAGCTCATTAGTCTGTTTTAAGATCTCATTCTCAACCTCAAGCTTGGAGAAAAGGTTATTACTTAGAAGAGTTGTTTCAAGCTCTTCTTGAACTTTCTTTTTCTCCTCTTGAAGAAGTGAATGATCCTTAGACAGAACTCTGAACCACTTCATGTATTGATGTAGATCAATTGTTATGCCATGCAGTGCAGTTCTCAAATTATTAATATCTACATTAGGAGAGTTGAAGTCAAATACCTCATCGAGACTTACTTCATGTATGTTGGAGTTTAGTTTGTCCTTTGCATGTTTGGCCATTAGGCACAGATTAGCCATTTGTGGTTCTTTATCATCTCCAGAATCAGGATTGGAGTCACTGTCTGAATCACTCCACGATCCTCTAGCTACCAGGCCTTTGTCTCTCTTCTGAGGCCTTTTGTTGCCTTTGTATTCCTTCTTTGGATGTGATTTCTTCTTTAGTTCTTCTCTGAGAGGTTTGTTGCAGTTGGCAATGAAATGGCCAGGCTTCTTACAGTTGTAGCATAGATCATTCATTTGCTCCTGGTTGCTGTAGTTGTTGACCTTCTTTGGCTTGCTGATTTTGCCTTGACGCATGAACCTTCTTAGTCTTTTTACCAGCATTGCAAGGTCCTCATTGTCGTCTTCATCATAGTCAGAGTCAATCTCAGTGTTGACCTTGGATGCACTTTCAGTTGCTTTAAGAGCAACACCCTTATCCTTCTTTCTTTCTTCTGATAGGGTTTCAGCTCGTTGAGTCAGCTCTAGTTCTTATGTCAGAAGATTTCCATATAATTGTTGAACTGTCATCTCATGAAGATTCTTTGACTCTCTAATAGCAGTGGTTTTGACATCCCACCTGCTTGGTAGGGCTCTCATGAACTTTATGATTAGATCTTTGTTTAGATAGATCTTCTCATAGGCTCGTAGAGAGTTGAGCAGTAGGTTGAATCTCTCGTAGGTGGCAGTGACGTTTTCTCCTTGAACATGAGCAAACATTTCATACTACTGTGTCAAGAGTGATTGTTTATTTTCTCTTACTTCTTCCGTTCCTTCGTGCATAATGAGTAGTTCTTCCCAAACCTCCTTCGCTGTTTTGCTGTTGAAAACATTTTCGAACAGATCGTCTTCTAAGGATTGAAATAAAATGTTATTGGCCTTCTTGTCGAGTTGGACAGCACTCTTCTCGTTGATAGTCCATTTTTCTTTGACTTTGATTTTTATTCTGTTTGGATCGTCTGTAGTTGGTGCAAGCTTTGTTAGAATATAGGGCCCATTTTGAACGGTCTCAAATAGATCTTCATCTATTGAGTCCATGTATGCTTGCATCCGAACTTTCCAGTTAACAAATTTATCTTTGTTGCACATTGGTGGCTTGCTGCCTCCTCCTGTCCTTGATTTGCTTGGCAAGTGTGCCATTGGATCTACTAAAGCTTTGAAGGCTGTATAATAGAACACGCTTTCGTCTGACACATCGATCATTAGTTCCGGGAGGCACAATAGTTATCTCTATAAAGGGGGGGGTTGAATAGATATTTAAAAAATCTTTTCGTTTTAACTTGTTAGTTGATGATGATTAAACTTTAGCAGAATTAATGTTTGTTTTAATCTCCCTTAAGATAGTAAGTTTATGAGAGTGAGGCAGTTATAGCAGTTATGGCAGATATGGCAGTTATAGCAAGAATGTAATAGACACGAGCTTTTAAGTGGTTCAGAGCACCTAAAGCTCCTAGTCCACTCTTCTACTCCTCGGTAGGAAATCCACTAAGGATGTCTTTTACACTTTTTTGAATCACTCAGATTCCTTCTAGACCCGCAGTCTAGGAACTTCTTAGTTCACTCTTGAACTCTTCAAGTCCAATGACTTGGCTCTTCACAAGACACTTAGAACTCTTCAAGTCCTTCTAACTTGGAACTCTTACTTGATTGATTGATAGTTGTTGAGTTCTTGTTGGTTGCTTCTTTCGATTCTTTATTAAGCACTTGTTCGAAAAGAACTGAGTAGTAAAAGCAAGCTTTTATTTTTCTCGGATCGTAGAGTTGAGCGTTGAGAGTTCTTATGCGTTTTGTTCAATGCTTGCTTAGTTCTCTCATCTCGCTTGATTTGCATATATACGTGATCTTGAAAACTATCCGTTGTATCCATCCGTTGAAGCATTAAATGCATTTGACATTTCGCATTCTTTGATGGAGACTTTTACGCACATCTTCTCGAATTGCATTCGGCCCAATCGACACAAATAGACTTCTTTCTCACTAACACCTGAAAAGGTATTTTCCCCCTTACCAATGGTACTTTCCTTAGCTTCTTCAATATGCTTCTTTGTTGCATACTAAGGATATCTTTTATGCCTTTGGGACTGATGAGTATTATAACGTTTAGAACCCATTCCACATTTGTTGGAGTTTGACTCCACACAAAACGTGAGGCTTTATGTTTCTGACACAAGGCAGATGATACTCTACGATTCAGATCGTGGTGACTTGTCGCCTTGGTGCTTGGTCTGATGCTGTCAGCAGAGAGCACTACGATTTCTCTTTGCACACTACGATCTTCGCTTGCTTGAGTTGTAAACTCTACATTTCTGAGAGCACACTAAGATCTCTGAGTTGGCTCGACAAACGCGTTGGGACCACTCTACATTTTCCAAAGAGGCCCTTCAAGGCGGTACACTCGATCCTCGGCTCTCTCGTTTTTCCTCGACTTCGCAATCTTGATCAGATTGATACACTACTTAATTCTTCAAGCCTATCTATTACATCCCAAGATCAACCTAATGACTTTGATCTCTCTACCTATACATTTATTTACGAATGATACATTAAGAGCTTAGATCAACCTAATAAATTTGATCTATCACTAAGTCCTTGTACATATATTCCTTGAAGGACTTTAAAAATAACCATGAACATTTATATTTAAACATCAAATCAACATATGCACTCTTCCAACACTATTCACAGGAAAGTATTCACGGAGTACTATTCACTGAAAAATATATTTCTTTTCCTGTCCAAATTATTTTTGGTACATGAATATTATTCTTGAATTTTACTCTACAAAAGTAGTATCATGTTGACAATTTGGATATTTTAAACTCTAGATAAATTTAAAGTCTTTAATATTTATCCTTGATTTCGCTTTGATTAATGCTTATATCATTGTCATCATCCTCATGCTTATATTGTGATGAAAGTCATCTTTGGCTTACGTGCATAGATGGATCGTTGATTATTGGTTTTACAGTTTGTATATTTTTGGCTTACGTGCAAAGATGGGTCATTGATTATTGGTTTTATAGTTGTATATCTTTGGCTTACGTGCAAAGATGGATAATAATATACATGATCATAACCATCGGTGATAATAACGAATATTCTTGGCCGTAAGTGCATGGATAATTCGATGATGTGATTGGCGGGGATCATGACCATTAGTTAATGATTGAATGTCTTTGGTCGTAGTGCAGCGACAGATACAATTGATTGGTATGATCATGACCATTGGTTTTATAGTTTAATATCTTTGGCCGTGAGTGCAAAGGTGAGACAACCCATTGGTATGATCATTGTTATTACATTTGAATATCTTTAGCCTTTGGGGTAAGGATATTGAGTAAACGTTCTATTAAGCTTTTGTGGCAAGGAGAAACTATTGATTTACATGATTATAAATATGAATTGTGGATTTAACTATAATCTTTGGTGGTTCAGGTGAAGACAGGTGATGAGAGTTCTTTTTGTCTTGGGTATAACAAAGAACTGTTGATGAGTATTACATGAATGAAATATTAAAGATGGACTATTAATCTAGAGGAGATAGTAGACATTATGCTCTACTTGACTCTTTTAATGGATTGCTTATTCCGCTGCAGTTGTTAATTTAAAACTTGTTGTCTATTGTATTCTATCAGTTGTTATACTGTTGAAGGCTATGGATAATATATTCTGCATTATCTTAGTCATAATATTTCTTACTGGGCTAGTTGAGCTCACCCTTTTCTTTCACCGTTCTCTTCAGGAAATGAGAATATTGTTGGGACGAGTCGGGGAAAGGATTGACAGTCCAGATGATAGCATTAGTAGTCCTCACTATTATGTTAAATAGTGTGATAATAAATGTAATGAGGACTCCATTTGAGTTTGAATACTGTCTAGAAGACAATATTCTTGTTTAAACTCTCAGTTTATGTTTTGTCGTATTTTACAACAATTGTATAATTAAGTTTGTAGTTGAGTTCTGCACTACGATCCGGCGCGACTCAAGATGGGTGATCAATACCTATTTTGGGGCGTCGCTACATCCGTAGCTTTAGCACTTTTAACTTTATCGATTAAAGTCTGCTTCTACTCAGATATTCGCCATCATCATCACGGGTCCCCAGAGTCTTTAACTCTATCTCCATTCTTTGTAGATCATACAAAATGGGCCTTTACGACAATATCGCACTCAGAAGCGCATATGATCTTCTACTCAATGCGTCAGCTACTACATTCGCTTTTCCAATATGGTATTGAATGGTATGATCGTAATCTTTCAATAGCTTTCAAGCCATCGTCGTTCTTCGCATGTTGAGTTCCTTTTGAGTGAAGAAATATTTAAGGCTTTTTATGATCCGTATAGATCTCCACCTTCTCTCCATCTGTATAATGCCTCCAAATCTTAAGCACAAAAAGCGACAATTTAACTCTAGATCATGAGTAGGATAATTCCTCTCATATTCTTTGAGTTAATCGTGTGAGGCATAAACTATGACTTTCCCATGTTGCATGAGAACACATCCTAAACCTTTGCTTGAAGCATCATCAGTAGATGATAAATCCTCCGAGCGGATGGTATTGTCGAACAGGTCTTTGAAATGAGTCTCCTCTTGAGTTTGAAAACTCTTCTCACATTCCTCGCTCCAACCGAATTTTGTATCTTTTGAGTCACCGAGTTAATGGAGTAGCGATTTGAGAAAATCCTTCCATGAACCTTCGATAATAACCAACTTAAGCCAGAAAGCTACGTGCTTGGCCATCGACTTAGGTTTCTCCCACTTTGAATTGCTTGAATCTTTTGCCGAGTCAATGATATTCCGTGATTTGATATTACGTGCCCAAGGAATGCTACTTCCTCGAGCCGAACTCGTATTTCTTCAACTTGGCATATAACTTGTTTTCACGAAGCTTTTGGAGTGCTCGACCTCAAGTGTTGCTCATGATCTTCAAGGCTTTTGGAGTAAATGAGGATGTCATCAATAAAGACGACCACAAAGTGATCCAAATATTCCTTGAATACTCGGTTCATCATATCCATGAAGGCAGCAGGAGCATTAGTCAATTCAAAAGGCATGACTAGGAATTTGTAATGCCCGTACCGAGTTCCGAAAGCAGTCTTTGGAATGTCATCAGTTTTAATTTTCAACTGATGATATCCAGAACCAAGATTGATCTTTGAAAGGAATATGACACCTTGCAACTGGTCAAACAGGTCATCAATGCGAGGCAACGGGTACCTATTTTTGATGGTGACATGATTCGACTCCCGATAATCAATACAAAGTCGCATACTTCCATCTTTCTTCTTCACAAATAGAACAGGAGCACCCCAAGGAGATGTACTAGGTCGAATGAAACCGATGTCTAACAATTCCTGCAGTTGGTTTTTTAACTCCTGAAGTTCAATAGGAGCCATTCGATATGGGATTTTGGAAATGGGTTTTGTACCTGGTTCAATGTCGATACAAAAATCAATTTCACGCTCTGGGGGTAGGCCAGGAAGTTCTTCAAGGAATACGTCAGGAAATTTATTAACAATAGAAATATCACTCAAAACTGACATATTTTTGTTTAAATCCGTGACATGAGCTAAGAAAGCTTGACATCCGTTTTTCAATAAACGAATAGCTTTATGGCTTGAGATGACAGTGATTGATTTTAATGGTTTGGTTGCTTGAATTCGCACAATAGGTTGGTTAGGAATATGAAAGCAAACAACCTTGCGAAAATAATCAATTTTTGCATGATGAGTAGTTAACCAATCAATCCCTAGAATTACGTCAAATGCAAGTATTTTCAATGAAATAAGATCGACAGGTAATGTGGGTCTTGATTTGAACCAAACAAGACTTATAAACAGTAGATGTAATGAAGGTTTCTCCTAACGGAGTTTCAACAGATAAGTCAAAGTCTAATTTCTCCGGAGTTAAATTTAAACATTGAGCGCAAGTAGGAGAAATAAAAGAATGGGTAGAACCGGTATCAAATAAGGTATATACTTCACTAGAGTTTATGATAAGCTTACCCGTGATGACCTCGTTCGGGTACCTTGCTTTCTATGAGGTCACAACAAACGTTCTCCCTTGAACTACTGGTTTTAACTTGTCTGGGATGGCATTTGGTGTCACCATCCCAACTGGACTTGGCTTCCCAGTACGACAAAATCTAGCTAGGTGACATTCTTTTCCACAATTGTAACACGTTTTGGACTGCTGCACACAGTTTGGACTGATGTGTCCCTCCGCTCCGCATTTGAAGCATATGATAGGTGGTCGTTCTCCTTCCTTAACAACGGTTGCTGGTGATGACGTCTTTCCATCATTGTTGAATCTCCTCTTCTTAAAATGTCCACTTTTATTGTCTTGGCCATGATTACCACCGAAGTGGTTACCATTTTTGGCATGTTGATTCCCTCCACATTTGTTGTCACCGCTTCGATGACTTTTACCACTGGTATTATCATTTTGCCGGCTGCTTTCTCTTGGTTGGGTTGACTCGTTATCGCGCTCTAATAACTGAGCCCTATTTACAACATCTAAATACAAACACATTTTGTGAGAAATTAAGTATTGAAGTATCTCAGGTTTCAAACCTCTTAGAAACATCTGCGTCATTCTCTCCTCATTATCAACTAAGTGGGACGCAAACCAGGACAACTCGGCAAAACTTAGCTTCAGATCGTGACACGGTCCATATTGTTCTCGCTCGACTTGATGAACTCTACCTCCTTCATGTGATGAATACTTTCAAAGTACTTGTCGCTGAATGCTTCTTGGAACTTCTCCCAAGACATCTTCATTGTGGCGGAGTTGAGTACGCTTTCTGATTTCCACCAAAGAGTCCGCTCTCCTCGCAACATAAAGGTGGAAAAGGAAACCTTTTGCTCCTCGGAGCATCCCAAGACATCAAATATCTTAGTGATCTGCTTTATCCATGTCTCCGCCTTAAGTGGTTTTTGCTCTCCAATAAACTTCGGTGGTCCCAGCTCCTTGAACTTTTTAGCGGTGACCGTCCGAGAGTTTTCAGTGTTTCCACATCCATTTTGAATAGGAGTCGTTCTCGCATGATGTTGCATGAACTGCATAAAGCTTCTGAACATTCCATCGTTCATCATTTGGTCCGCGTTGTTGTTTTCCTGAGGATTATTGCCATCCTGATGCACATTATCCTTGGTATTGATAGTTAGTGACTCAACGGTCTCATGTGCTTCATTGCTTATCTCAACATTTTCGGATGCCATTTTCAAATACTGCCACAAAACAAGGGTTAATTGACATGTCACATGTTATCCCTATACTCGAATTAGACCAAATAAATACCAAATAAACTTAGGTAGGTCATACTAGTGAAGAATTCCCGTCTCTCCTCCTATTTCTTGTCTCACATCTCACCAGATCATATCCCTAAGCTTTGACAACAATCTGTGGCGCCCCTAAAATAGGTATACATCACCCATCTTGAGTCGCCAAATGCATGGTACAAAATTCAAATACAACTTAATAATACAACGGTCGTGTAAAATACGACAAAATATAAACGAGAGTTTTAATACGAATATTGTCTTCTGCATAAATTTAACTCAAAATGGAGTCCTCAATACATTTATTATCACACTATTTCATAGAATAGTGAGGACTACTAATGTTATCATCTGGACCGTCACTCCATTCCCCGACTAGTCCTAGCTACGTTCTCATTTCTTGAAGAGAACAATGAAAGCAAAAGGGTGAGCTCAACTAGCCCAGTAAGAAATATTATGACTAAGATAATGCAGAATAATTTATCGTTAGCCTTCAACAGTGTTAAACTGATAAAATATAACAAACATCAAGTTTAACTGGAGTAACTCTTAACAACACATGATCTCCTATATCGAATTCCACGTCCTTTCGATGAAGATCAGCATAACTCTTTTGTCGATTTTGTGAGGTTTTTATACGTTGTCGGATCGTTTGAATCTTTTCAAGAGTCATACATACCAACTCCCGGCCCCAACAACGTTGCTTCACCCACCTCATCCTAGCATCTTGGAGAACGACACTTTCTTCCATACAACGCTCGAATGGAGCCATGCCAATACTTGCTTGATAACTGTTGTTGTAGAAAACTCCACCAATGGTAAGAACTTGTCCCAACTTCCTTGAAATCAAGGACATGTAGTCTTAATAGATCTTCAAGAGTTTGAATAGTCCTCTCCGACATCCCATCCGTCGAGGATGATATGTCGAGCTAAATCATAAGTCTGTGCCCATAGCTTTTTGCAAACTAACCCAAAATCGTGAAGTGAATCTTGGGTCTCGATCGTAGACTATGGATACCCCAGATACCATGCGCCTTACAATCTCGTTTATGTACATAACGAGCAAGTCGTTCAAGTGTATAAGTTTCTCGTATTCGGTAAGAAATGAGCGGACTTGGTTAATCTATTAACAATGACCCAAATTGCATCTATGCCTTGAGAAACCTTAGGAAGACCCAGAATCTAAATCCATGGTAATGTGCTCCCACTTCCATTCGGAATTTCAAGTGGTTGCAATTGACCTTTTGGTACTTGATGCTCAGCTTTAACTCGTTGACAAGTTAGACACCTTGAGATAAATAAATTTATCTCTCTCTTCATATTGCTCCACCAAAATGTATGATTTAATATCATGATACATTTGGTACTCCCAAGATGGATTGCAAATGGTGTGTTGTAAGCCTCCATCATGATATTATACTTT